>JAINUG010000050.1:1682500-2230000 GCA_029706075.1 Aldrovandia affinis | reverse complement strand
TGTGGACCACCGCAGCCCGCCCACAGTCTTTGCACAAAACTAACACACGCGCACACACACACACACGCACACACACACGCACACACACACACGCACGCGCACGCTCCTTGGGGCTGGAGACTGCCAGGGACAGAAGTGACAGGCGACAGCAGCATGATTTTCTGCTCATCATGGAACTCTGACGACATCACCGCCGTTTTCCCGACATACAGGAAGTGTCCCGCAGGGTGACGTTGTTCAGAATGTACGTGTAAAAGGGTTAAAGATATGTTTGTGTGTTCCTGCGCACACATAAAAAAATAATGTATCATTGTAGCAATATGCTATATCGGGCAGAGACAGATTTTTCTAAACTCAACTCAAAAATCGGAAAAAATCGAACACTTTAAAAAAGACTGTTGTATTCAGCAGTTGCAGGAATATTAGCACTCGCTGTGTATGTTTCTGTTTGTCTGCAATGTGAACTGATAAGTATCATACTGCCATCCTCATATCATGATATGCACTGTATCATGACCCTTGTATCGCGATACGCATCGTATCAGGAGGTACAAAGCCATAACCAGCCCTACGCCATACCTCACACAAATAAAACAAATAAAAAATGAAAAAAAAACATAACAATTTGTGGCTGCCCAGTCCTGGGATTCCCACAGGTTGGATTTGTCATGATACCAAAAAGTGCCTCCTGTTGTAGAAATATGCCTATTCAAAACCCAATGAGGCATCAACATAACCAAGCAATAAGTTAATGAGCCGTAGCGTCGTATGAATAAAAGAGAAGAGGGGAAAAAAAGGGAGAATCTCTTTCTTCTTTTTCGTTTGCTGAGGGGACTTGAACTGACACCGGGCCACGGGGGTTGACAGGACGGGTCCTGTATCACAGCCGATAAGATGGCAACAGAGCACTTAGGCGTCTCTCCGGGATGCCTGTACACTCCTGTTCAGGCGGCGTTAAAAGGACCCGGTTGCGCAGATTGGTCGGTTTCTGAGGCTGAGACATTTGAGGTAATCTCCTTCACCCTCTACTATCGCTTCCTCATGTCCCTGCAGGGCAACACCTCCCCCTCACAAATTCTATGAAATAAGCGCCGTGTAAACTACAGAATGACTTCTTTCATCAGGGAACGTATCCTTTTTTTTCATTCTTTTTTTGGGGGTGGGGGGGCCTTCATTACAAACAAGCAACAAAATCCCAAGAAATTATGTTGGGGTTTTTTTTCTGGGAAGTATTCCAGGAGGGTGAAAATTGCTAGTGTGTGTCCCGGCGAAGGAGCTAAATGTGTCCCACTCAAGTTCAGCAGACGGACACACGAACACACAGGGCTCCTGTAATAGAGGACAGGTCTGGAATCCGGCCAGATGTAAACACAACAGGAAGTAAAAGAGAGAGAGAGAGGCACACAGACGGCCACAAAGGCAGGCGTTTATGTGCACTGTACATAGCCCGGGGCAGCAGATGAATGTTTTTCTCGTGTTTCGTTTGGAAGGGCACTGACACTGCGGACAGGGCCAAGGCCGCCGCACAGACTCTCCGGAGAACCGAGAGGTGCGACCTTTCATGTCGGCGGACACAGAAAAAACTTTTCGGCTTTAAGTCAACCCACACGTCACACGCACACACAAACACCCAGTCTCCGGGCAGGATGGGGGGGAAAAAAACATTCAGACAAAGTAAATAGCCTCTAATCACACTGAGAAATGCTAACTGCGACGGCCAATGAGAAATAGCCCGAGAGCTCGTGGAATAGGCCCGCTCGCTGTCACCGGGGACTCGTTGTCGTCGCCGGGGACGCGTGGTTTCGACTGCAGAGCGTCTTTTTTGAACAGGGCTTCCGTGACCTCCAGGAATGTGGGAAGCACGTCTCCGTGAAGCGGCGGGCGGGAGACGGGAGTAAACGGAAGCGACAGCGTCCTACAGTCCTGTCGGGAGCAATGTCTCGCCCCCGTCTCAAAAACGCCGGGCCGCGTCCATTCCGTCTGGCCTCGTTCCACCCCATCCGCCTACCCCGAGACCCCCTCGACCCCAACGCGGCGAGACGGACGCCTGCTGTCGGCGAGGCATCGGGGCGCCGAGGGGGTAGGGCCTCACCACCTGAGGAATCTGCCGAGGTCACGAAAAGCGTGCTCTTGGATAGGAGCCTCTCGGGGGCACCTGCGCCCCCCGTGTGCCTGCCCCCAGAAAGCCAGAGCCTTAGTCTTAGTCAGCCCAACCTTCAAGGATTCATTCACACCACCTCAGACTAAGGAGATCTCAAACTCAGTGCCATGTGTATTTGTAGTCATTAGTCATTCAAACCAATTAAAAAACAGCATACATATGGTCCTCTATAGCAGTGGTTCTCAAAGTGGGGATTGCGAGATCCATTTGGGGGGTCGCGAGATGATTTCAAGAATGTGAGAAAAAATTGTGACAATTAAATGCTATCTTTTTGCATCTTTATGCATAACATAAAAACATGATAGGCCTACAATTAATTCATGTGTTAGCCTACCATTTTTCTTTTAACAATTGTAGCCTACAATATTTTGGTTCTCAAACTTTTTAGCCTGTGACTCCCAGTAGACGCAACCCCCATGCTTGCCCCTCCCCCGAGGTGCTTACGACAATTTGGATCGGGGTGCTCTGCAAGCAAGAGCATACTCTGTGTATAATACAGTGTGTGAAATAAATGTGATGTGCTACTTGTAAGTCCTTTCTTTTTACCCAATATTGACGAGCACCACCCGTTTGGTGTCCAGCTTTGTGAAAATGTCATTGCTTGTACAGGTTTTCTCCAGTGCAGTGCAAACGCATGTCCTCACTGTTTCAAGCTCACATCGTTTTTTCACCGGAAAAAGTCTACTGGTTTATCAGCGAGAAGGATAGATGGCTTATCTGAATGAAATTCATCGGTTGCTTCAGAGAGACTTGTCAATATGAGTAGCGCCTAAATGTATTAATGTTAGCATAACATTTTCAGAGTAACCTCTTCTGACCTGTCGTAAATACAGTAACTGTACATTTGCAGTGCAACACTAAACGTACTAGCCTACAAATTGCCTTGAGTGTGCATAATTTTTTTGGCAAGCTAGCTAAAGTTCATCTGCTAAATTGAACGGTGGGTAATCCGTAAAAACAAGGACACAACAGATATTGAGATTGACAGCAGTCACCCTGAAGCAATTCATGAAATTAATTCAGAAAAGCCATCTACTTCAAATGATACGGGACCAATCATCCAAGTGTTGGAAATATCGAGACAAATTCATGCAGTATGGATTCACTTGATTTATCATCAATGAGGTGCAACACCCCCAATGCGTTGTGTGTACAGAAGTGCTTGCACACAAAAGCTTAAAGCTGGTAAAAATGAAAAGACACTTGTTAACCAAGCATTCCTCTAATGCTGATAAACGAGTAGACTTTTTCGCCGCAATGGATATACTAATTCCTTTCGGATCTACCTATTTATGTGAAAAGAGTCTTTCTGCACTGATGTACATAATATTAATAATATTTGCCATTCAGCAGACACTTTTATCCAAAGCGACATACAGTACTGAATGCATACATTTTTCAGTACATGTGGTCCCAGTGGGAATTGAACCCACAACCTAAGCATTGGCAAGTCCACACTCTACCTACTGAGCCACACAGAGCCACATAAACAACAAAATACCGATCACGAATCAACGTGGAGGATGATCTCGGAGTGGCCGTCTCCAACATCAAACCGAGAGTGGAGTTGGTGTGCCCCAAAAAGCAGCAGGCCCACTCATCTCATTAAAACAAGTAAGTCGTAGGCCTACATGTCAAACTTCCATTAACACGTGAGAGAACAAATATATGGTTGTTACTACTTGTGTTCTTTTTATGTTGTTATTAATATCCGGGCACTGTAACCGTGTATTTGTGTGCTTGTCAAGATTGTCAAGATTGTCGGAAAGCACCTCGGGGGATGGTGGGGGTCGCAAGTCTCTACCAACATTATTTTGGGGGCCGTGGGCTGAATAGTTTGAAACCATCTGGGACTAAGGCAAACAGTGTTGGCAAGGTGCCTTCAGGGGTTAGGGGTCAATTCCAGGTCAATTCAGCCAATCCAGGAAATGAATTTCTATTTCTATTAAAGCAAGATTTATTCTCTTGATGGTAGAACTTGCACACACATTTTCAACAACCTTAACTGATTAAGCAATTGGCTGTAACAAAAACCAGCATACACTGTGGGTCCCCAGGACTAAGGTTGGGAGCCACTGAATTAGCAATTCAAATTGCTGAATTTAAAAATGCCTCATCTTGTTCTATGAGGATTCTTCAATTAATTACTTCAATTTTGATTAATTTCCTGAACTTGTCTGAATTGAAATTGAGTTAGCCTGCCCTAAACCGTTTCCCAGACAGCAAGAAGGTATGATTCAGTGACTAAAAACAGGCTAAGACTGTTCTCTATCTGTCAGACAGCCATGGCCTGATGGGACTCATTGGGTAGTCCAGGGCTAATGTGTTAAATTCCACCCAGGCATTTGTAACCAACTGAGGCAAGGACTAGACTTCAACTGGGCACTTTTGGTCTAATTGGACAAACATGCAAACAAATATATTTTCCTCTGTGACATGAAGGAAGAAGGTGTTTTCTTCAAGGCCTTAGTGGAACGCAAGAGGAGCGAGGCCAAATCAGACAGCAAGGCCATGAAATTATATATTTTCACTTAAGGCTAGAGGATTTCCAGCTGATGTCTGATGATGTCCTAAGATGGACAGGGCGTGCCGTGACTTATCAAGGCGAGTAAAAAAACGGTCCCGCCTCACCGAGGGAACGTCCTTCAAACATTTGATCCATTTGTCATGTCAGTTCGGAATTCAATATGCCCGATAGTCATCAAGAAGGTTAATGTGAGGCTGTAACGGAGTGATGCATGTTGTTACATCTTGTTTTATATGTTACTTTAGTCGATTTGGCTTTAGCACAAATTTCGGGGGGAGGGCTATTGAAGCATTAAAAAAACCTACAGCATTTTGGCATTTTTGTCACGCACTCCCTTTAAAATCCTAGTTGGAATTGGGTACTCCTTCTACACACTACACACAAACGTAAATTCCTTTGAAAATAGGTCTTCGACCTTCAGAACCATTCAGCACAGGGTATTAATTCAGGGGCACGCGCTCAGTCCGTTATATCTGAATGGTTCCCTGAGTGCCTTGACATTAGACGTGGGGAATCTGATGAATATATGGGGAAATTAGTTTTTCACGGATTCTTGCGGTTTCTCATTTCGGTGCCAGACGGAGGCTTGAGAAGAGACGGCCGAGCGAGGATAACTTCTACATGGACTACATATCACACGCACACAAAAAAGTGTTCCAGAGTGCTGTCGAGGGTGACCCGGCAGACACATTAAACATCGGTCACGTTTTTATTTATTTATTTATCCTCCTACTGACATTGGGCTAATATAAACCACACGGCAAAAACATTTTTAAAAGCAACTGCCATTATATGCTATTCAATGTTGAAATTAATGTAAGGTTGTCAGGCTACTGTATGCTGTACACGGATGAAATGCAGTGCATCTATTTTTTTTAAGTATAAATGTTTAACCATATAATTATTTGCATTAGAACTGAAAAAGCTTACATTTGTCTGACAACTTAAGATTTTCTGCCACCATAGAACTACCGCCGGTGAATACGGCATGTGATCAATCTGAACACTAATATTCTTTGACTGGTACAGGAAGATGGTTTGAGAACAGCAGAGCAACGATCGCTTACTATACCGTTAGTCTCAAACTGCTTATCAAATGAGGGTTTACGCCACACACAAAAACAGAAATTAGAAGTAAAAATAAATACCAAGGTTTGTTACTGTCATTTAGCCCACTCTGCAGGAGAATAAATCAATTGCGTATTGCTTGCACTGAATCTGACTTGCGTGTAGGAATATTTGGGCAATGTGCAATATAGGCCGTGGGGTAGTCCAAGGCGGGTTAGCGATGCATGCAGTGCGTGTTTAAATGATCGTGCACTGAAAGGTCTCCACTGTCCAGCACGCCGCGTAATTGAGACATAAGAGAGCAATCTGTTTGACAGCTCGGCACATCACTGCGTCAGCCGCCGTGCTCAAACGCTCATATCGGCGATGATGCAAACCGCTGTATTAAACATGACACTGCCCTTACCTCTTTGACTTTATCCTGACGCTGCTGCGTCTGTGGGTCGCTGGGCTTGCCTTGCTCCGTTCCCAGCGGCGGTTTCAGCTGACATTTTTTAAACTTCTCGTAATCAAAGGCAGCCCTGTGCTCGGTTTGCCTGGAGGACGCCGTCTGCTTTTCGGCTCCAGTCTCGGCGTCGCGAGCCCTGTCCGCCTCATCTTTCGCTCTCGCCTGAGTCCAGTCCTCTTGCGTTCTACCTCCGGCGGCTTTCTCTACAGTTCTCGCCTCGTAGGTAACGGAGGGTCTACGGCTGAAGCTTTTGAGTTTTGTACTCGTTTCCCCCTTCCCTGGAGTTATCCCCAACGGGTGCTCCGGGTCCCTGTTTGCTTTTTTCGTGTGATCCCTTGCATCTTTCTCCGACCCCACGGTTACTGCAGGGTTATCCGTTTTTGATAGGAAAATCCGTTTTAAGCGAACAGAGTCGGGGAGAAAGAATAGGGCCCCAAAGCATAGAGTTACTAAGCCGGATAAGAAGAGTAAAAACACAAATTTCTGAGACAGGCGAAGACCCATTCCAGATGCTGACACGCCGGGTAACTTTCGAAAAAACATTTTTTTTCTTGTGATCGAAACGACTGTATTGACAATTTATAGCAGAGCCTGTGTACTTTGACTCCCACTGTCTGCTGTCACTCCTGTGTGGCTTGTTGCATGTATGAAAAGTTCATTTGTGTACGTCTTGAAATACACCCTCCAGACACCTCATGAGAAAATCAAAACGAAAACGTTATTTATGCTGTTATCGACTGTAAATACAGAGGTCCAGGTTAAGTTGACAATCTACAAATGAAATGTGGCATCGTTAACGACAATTCTAGCATTTAAGATGCACCGTAATTGTATATAGCCTAGGTAATTTAATCAAATGATGTATAATATATAGTTATATTTCCTTTTCAAAATAGTTAATATAAAATTTCAAGATAACGCTTTAAAAACAACAACACCAACAATATTGCCTCTAATCAGTTCGCGTATTGTTACTGATGTGCTAAATAGCCGGTCCTATAGGTTAGCTTCTGGCTGCGATGTGACCACGCAGGAGCTCGAGACGCAGTCGATATGATATTTCAGGTTGCCAGTATCAATACAAATGACTTGCATGTACAACAAAGAACATCAGTCACGCGCATACAATTAGTTTTGTTTACAATGATTGTCGTTGAGTACAGCTGATAACAGGAAATGGCATGCATCTATCGCAGAAACTGCATAAAGTTTATTCCCCCGCTACTTGCTGCTGTGAGGTGCAAATATTGTCATTTAAAACGATTCCACTGACCGGTAAAATAAAAATAAAATGTAAAAAAACACTGGGCAACCTTTTCTGCTGTTGGGTTCAATCCGGTCCTGGCGGCATGCAATGACGGAACAATGCAGCAATTCTATCTACAAATTCGAATCAAGAACACCATCTGGGTCTGTATCCTGGAGGATGTGCTCGCCAGTTAGAAAACGTGTATGTATTCATGTAGCAATCCAAGTATTCGCGGAACTATCGTTCTCGTCCTCGTTTTTGTAGCCTATTTTAGCACAACGCGAACTCCACAATGCGCTGAGAGAAAGGACCGTGCCCCACACAGAGACCAAGTTGTTAGGGCTCCAAAAAAAATCCGGAGAATGCACGATTCAGTCATCACCAGGAATGCAATCCTATCAAAACACACGGTGTCTTCTTCTGCCGCCTGCCCTGCCGCGCGCGCGCGTTCTCGCGCCCTGAACGAACGCAGGGGGAGAGAGGAAAAATACAACACCGGGTGAAACGAACAATGTTGTAAAACCGAGGAGGCAGGACCCTCGGTTGATGGATTATCACAACAGTTTATCAAAACATAGTTTAGCTATATATGAACTCGCAGGGCGGAAAATGAAAGGAACACGGTCCGTGTTACACGGAGATCCGCCTCTCGCGGTGAAGTACTGCCTGCCTTCTGGGCGGTCGGTCTAGTCCAAACGTGTTCGATGATCACACGAAACGAGAAGCGAGTAGCGTTTTTCAAATATAGCTAACGCAGTACCAGATAATGTGAGTAAGTAGGAAACGATACGTCCGTCGCGAGGCCTGACTTGGCACATCTTTTCACTGCTACGAGTCCAGCCCGTTAGGGCATGCTTTATTTTATTCGGCTGAACAGTAGGGGCAGTGACCCTGCTGCATAAAAACGTTTGCTTCGCTTCGCACCGTTTTTTTTTGCTACAAAACAGACAGCTATATGTTTCAACATCCAGGCAGCGCGTTACTTTCGATGTCAGCGCCGTAATAACAAATTCGCGGAGCGTCATCATAGCCCAAGTTTCCAGTTTAAAATTAGCCAGAATGCGGGATGGTGAAGCAGATCAAATTGACTCGATTAGAAACATTTTTTAACTTTATTGAAAATTAAGATAAAGGTAAGCAAGCAGATGTCATTGTGCGAAATCAAGTGTATGTTTTCCCATGTCAATAATGACGAGTGTTAATGAGGTGTGACAATATTTTGCTTTTATACTATTAACACATCAGATGATTTAACATGTAGCCTATTAACTTCGGTAAGGAATGGTGAGCACATGATTCACCGAGTCTCCTTAAAGGCTCTTGTAAATTGAACATACAGTGAAGCCTAGTGTAAAAAAAAAATAGCCTATATATAGGCTATATATTTCAAAAAAAGGTTCATTAAGGCCATGTACACCACACCAATGACGAAAAGGACGTAGGCCTGAATATTGGGAGTGAGGGTACGGCCATGCCAAAACTGGTCCGAATGTCGACACCTGCCAGGGTCTGCATTCCATAATGCTGTCACAGGTTAATGATCTAAATGCTTTTGTTGCTATAGGGACGTTTAAGCGTCCCCCTCAGAATTCCATTAATTAATTGCAAAGATTTAATTTGAGTCATTTGGCATAGACATGATTGAGGATTATGGTGCGCAACGGTAACACACAAGCCAATAAAAAAAGAATCCCAAAGTCCCAAATGCTTAGCTAGAGATAATTAATGGCAAATTCTTCATTTACTATTTAAAAAATAAATTTAGTCATTAAACAACACTTGATTGTAACCTGCCTGAACCGCATGGCATTTCTGCAAGTTGCAATTCTCTGACTTAATAACCCCTTTTCTCTGCGAGAGTGGTTGTTTTCGTTGCACGTCATGGTTCTACGGAACGATTTGAAAAAGATTTGAACAGTCTCCCACAAAAAAAGAAGCCATCTGATGCTTGTTAAATGGCTGCAGGCAAACACCATGGAAACAACTTCTCTCTTTGTTCATTTGTTCCAAACAATGGAGGTGTGGCCAAAGGCACGCTAATGAATGGGCTCACAGGACTCCAGCTCCAAGGTCAAGTCTGGACTTGTCTTCCCTCTGCAGTAGGGTCAGAGTTGGTATCCAATCGCCGACAGAGTGTCTGGATAACTAACCTTTCTGGCCTATGCTTCCTGCAATCAGATTTCTGAGTGTAGATTTGGTTGGTTTAAGCATGTTTTTTTAATCATGTCATGCACCCACTCCATTGTGGGATTCATCAGCCAGTTTTATCGGTTTATTAGCAGAGCACATCCCCGGAGGTTAGGCAGTTATACCACATCAGAGTGAGAAAGCTAGTCAGGCTAGAGCTTGACAAATGAGGCTAGTTTGGTGGTCAATTTCATTTAAATTCAGGAAATTAATTGAAATTCAATTAATTGAAAAATCCCCATAGAACATCACGGGCACTTTTTTCAATTAATGAATTGAATTCCAATTAATTCCAACTCAGACCCTGAGCTGGCTAGAAATGTATGGGCTCCCTCTCTTGAGTCTGAGTCTGGTTCCTCCTAAGATTTCTTCTTGTTTGTTCCACCTAGGGAGTTTTTCCTTGTCCAAGGTTTGCCTTTGTGGGGGTTCAGACCAGGGGGTCTGCTGTAAAGTCTAATGTGACAAATGTTTTGTAAAATGCGCTATACAAACAAGATTAGATTAGATTTTGATTTGACCCCAAACCTTGTCACAGAGGTACAGTTTCAGTGGAGTCCAACAGTAAGGGGGAGTGGGCTCGCCTCACCTTGGCGGGGGCTGTCCGTCGGGGGGGTCAATTATCAGCTTTGATGATTGTCTAATGCAGTGCTCCTGTATCAGGATGGGTGTTTTAATAGCCACCAGATCCAGGGGATGAGCTCCAGAAAGCACACCACCCCCCCCACGGGCCATTTTTAATTCTCTCCTCTGCTGCTTGGATGAGGTCAGTGAAGGGCGAGCACCCCCCCACCTCCTCTCCGCACAGTGCTGGTGCCTGTCACGACGGGAGGCGACGTGACCGTGACAGAGTTCAACGAGAAGCCGCTCTTCGTGTAGAGGATACGGACTGAGATCTTTAGAGGAGGTTTGGGCGCTGGGTGTGTGGGGAGGGGTGCAGCAGCTGTGCTTTCAGGCTCTGAGACGGGTCGTTTTCTCGCACACGTGCGCACAGTACAACAGTGTACACTGACACCATCCACTGGCCCGTGGCAAAGGCACGTATTTGGTGTCAGGACAGAGCCCGGCACGGCATCGCGTGTGTGTGTGTGTCGGGTGGGGGCGTGTGGAGGTTGACCCCAAAAGCTGGAGCAGAGAGATGGAGACAAAGGGATGGGTTGTGCTGGATTACGGACTGGCTGCCTGATGAGCCCACCCCCATCCCACCCCACCGTCACTTGAACTCTGAGATCATCAAGATAGGGATGGATAGGGTTGATGGACAGGAGGGGGGGGGATTGACAGATGAGGGATGTGCAGCCCCTCAGAAGAGGCGGTGTGGGGGTGGGAGGCACAGAGGGAGGGCAGGACTGCTGGACCAGCTTCGGTGGCAGTTGTGACGCCTGGAAGGGTTGGGGAGGAGTAGAGAGGGCTGGGGTTCTCCTGGGTCCTCCTACAGCCTGGGAAAGCTGAGGGGCTTCAGAAAGCAACAGCCTTACCTACAGGCACACATAGTTGAGGTTGATTGGTAATCAGCCAGGCGGCTGCTTGCCACCTTCGTCAGGCTCATTATAAAGGCACCATTTTCTGTGTCTTTAGAGAGGAGAATGTTGTGGCTAGTGGGGTGGCTCTCTCAATCGGTTTTGTTGGTTTGGTTTGGTTTTTGGGAAGCCGTATTGTTTGTGGTGTGAGTTTTGAATTGGTTTAGTTATTGTTGTACACCGCACCAGAGGAATAAAAAGGCAGTGGGACAATCCACTTAATCTCGATGGTCTTTCCTGTCCACTCACGACCTGGCATGGTGGCCGCACCTGCCACCGTGTTGCACAGTGCAGCAGGAGACAAACGGCCCGCCTGCATAGTGTGGCCCATAGCACAGAAGGATGAAAGGGAGACTGTGAAATAATTAATGTCTTCCATAAAACGTTTGAGGGACAGGGGGATTTGAGTCAATTTCTTTGCACAAAGTACAAGAAAATAAAATAGTCCAGGAGGTATACATGTACTAGAAAGTGACCAACTACAAAAGAGAAAGTGTGTGTGTGTGTGAGAGAGAGTGTGTGTGCGCATGTCTGGATTTCAGGATTTCCACCCAGAAGAAGTCAGGAAGCATAACAACAAAACGTATCTTTTTCCACGATTGGTCCAGTTTAAGTCACTGTCAGCAGGAGATGTGCTCGATAGCGCGGCCACAGCTGCAGAGGCCAGGGCCAGAGCGGTTCAGATCTGTTCTGTGTGTATCTGTGTGTTGTTGTTGTTTTTTTAACTCCACAGCGCGAAACTGACAAAGCCAGAAAACAAAGGAGCGGCGAAACAAGCAGGAACATCTGACAGAACAAATCCTCCAGTCCCAGCACAGCAGTGAGCCACAGGGTGAATCCAGTCCAAGGGAACGACCGCATCTCAAGTAGTTCTTAAAAGCGACGGGTCCTCCTCTCGCGCCGCTGACGTGTCGCGTCTTGAGGCGGTCGACAACACAGCAGGCCAGCGGCAAAGTTCGCGTTCCAAGTTTCGCTCTGTAACCGGTTGATGTTTGTGATAAGGTGCAGACTCCCCCCCCCCAAGCGAAGGGGGAACATGCTGAGGTCCTGGGAGATCCCTGTTTGTACGAGAAATCTGCACAGTTAGACGTGTTTGGCAGGCCTGGGGAAATAGGCTGCAGGATCCCTTCGAGAAGCGCTGGAGGGTGGGGAGGTTGAAGTCAAACCCTTAACGTGTAATTGCTGCCCACATTTTTGTTTTCTATAACTGTGCAAGTAACAGCTCTGGACTCACATATCGATTGTGAAATATTATTTTCCCCCCTCATCACTGTATTTCTTGTTCAAAGGAGGGACCAACTGTCTTTTTACATTCACAACGTCAGAGTCACAGGTGATGAGGGACCACCAGAACTCGCTCTGAACCTATCCCGCCACGCCGCCGCCTGCAACTTCGCTCCGTCATGTTGGAATCAGCCCTCAATAAACCAAGTCGTTATCTTGGACTCCGGCTTGGCTTGAATAATTGGGACTCCCAATTTGGTCAGTGGCGGAATTGCACCAATAATTCAAGCTGATTGATTTGCTCTACCCTGTGGTGATTCCTTGTTTGTTTGGGTGTCTGTTCTTACAGCCATTATTCTACTTTACCTCTGTCCTCTGTGCAATTCGCAAATCCGAATCCCAGAATTGATTAATCACATTTATCTAGCACAGCCCGGGGTGGGGGGGCGGATTGTTTTCTTTAGTCAGCTCCCATCATTTTTTTTTTCTAATAAAAGCAAACACATCTCACATCAATTATGAGCTAAAAGGCTAAACTGATCCTAGACCAGGACCCCATGTTCATAAAGTGTCTCAAAGTGGGTGTGCTGTTCTAGGATCCGTTAACCCCATCCATATCCTGACCATATCCATTATGAGCTGAAACCGGTCCTAACACTGATCCTAGATCAGCACTCTGACTTTTTATGAAGCCTGGCCCAGGCTTCAAAATGTATGCTCCTCACACTGCCACTCTGTGGTAAAAATGACAAAATACACAGTATTTTTTAATGTCTTTGCTTTATGTTATTGCCTATGATTTCCAAATGGGTCTCCACATTAGCATGGGCAAACAGTGAAATACAAGCCCCGGGGCAGTGCTCTATTCATTTTGTTTTGTCAAAGTCTGAACTGAACAAAACTAAAGAAAATTGTTCTGCTGCTGGTAAAACAAGTACAAAACAAAGTGTTTTGAGAGAGACAGGGCAAGGGAAAGCGCTCAGATGGACAGTGTTTATGGGTGACAACAGAAGTAGAGTAAAACCTAATGCTAAAAGTAATGTGTGTGAGTGTGTGTGTGTGTGTGTGTGTGTGTGTGTGTGTGTGTGTGTGTGTGTGAGCATGTTTGAATTTATGTACAATACCAGTCAAAAGTTTTAGTAAACCTACTGGAAACTAGGCTTATTTCATAATTGATGAAATAATCATAATGTTTTACATCATATAAGTTTCCGTAAATACTTGAAAATTATTTCTAAAAACACATGTAACAATAAATAAAACATAAGGATATCAAAGCAATGTTCAAGCAAATTGAAAATTGTCTCTAAATCTTGGATTCCTCAAAATAGCCACCCTTTGCCTTGATAACAGCCTCACAAACACGGGGCATTCGGTTAACAAGTTCCAGCAGGAAATCACCCAACATGTCTTCCCAGCTGTCCTGCAGCATTTCCCAGAAACACTTGTGGGTTGCTCTGCTTTGACTCTTCTGGACACTGGGCAGGCCAGGTCATTAGTTTGAGTTTTCCTTCACGTAATATATGCCATTTAGCAGATGCTTTTATCCAAAGCGACTTACAGTAGTGAATGCATACATTTTTCAGTATGCCCTAGTGGGATTGGAACCCACAACCTAAGCGTTGTCAGCGCCGTGCTCTACCTACTGAGCCACACAGAACCACGTCAACCTCTTTGAGTTCTCACATAACTTTGAGGCGTGTTTCGGGTCGTTGTCTTGCTGAAGAATAAGGACTGCCCGATTAGCCGTAATCCAGATGGAATGGATGGATGCTATGATAGCCATGCTGGTTGAGACTGGCATGGACTTGTAAAGATGACCAACTCTGTCACCAGTAAAGCAACCCCAGATCATGACACTGCCTCCTCCATGCTTGACAGTGGGAACCACTCATGCGCTCATACTCTCTGCGTCTTATAAGCACTCGGTGGTTGGATACAAATAGTTCAAATTTGGACTCCAGAAGTCCATAAGACTGATTTCCACTCCTCAGATGTCCAGTTTCTGTGTTTTCTGGCCCAGGCAAGTCTTTTCCTCTTATTCTGAACAGTGTTTCTTTGCAGCGATTCTTCCAATTAGGCCAGCTGCACGTAATCTCCTCTGAACAGTTGATGTTGAAACATCTGTACTTCTAGAAGCATTTAGCTGAGCTTGTATTTCAGGGATACTTAATCCCTGGTTTTGCAGACTTGTGACTCGAATGAACCTCAGTTCTCTGATTCTGAGGTCACCGTTGGCCTGCCTGACCTCGCTCGGTCCTCATGAGTGCCAGTTTCCTAAAATCGTTTGATGGTGTTGGCCACTGCAGTAACAGACACTTGCAAAATTCTTGTTATTCGTCTCAAAGATTGACCTTCAATTCTTAAAGTAATTATAGACTGTCTTATTTCTTTGCTTAACCCATTTAGACCTAAAATGCCTGCTAAAAACGCCTATTAAAACCTAAGCAAGTATTCTACAGAACCTCTTAAAACCTGAGGGTTTTCTGGAAAAAAATTCTAAAAAAGCCGACACCAACGTGCACTTCATTTCCCCACGTCTATTTCAGCGAATCACAGCGCATTTCATTAATCGCAAAATCGAAGCGACCAAAACGTCACTCCAGGTCTTAATGGGTTAACTGAATTTTTTGGCCATTTTCTGCTCCCTTACGTTCAGGAATGACAAACCTGTGCTAGCTGTTTATAGTAATCATGGACCTCACCTGTTAATAATTAATAATTAGTCGCAAAAGGGGGATTAACATGCTAGTTAACTCAAAAAACATCTAACAAGGCCAGTGTTATAACACCATGTTATACACATTTCATTACTGACTTGGGCTTCAGACTGAAATCCCCTTGTTTTGAGTGACTCCTTTGTTGAAATTGACAACAAGATTTAAATTTTCATATAAAACTCGAACTTTTCAATGAATTCACTTATAATTATTTACTTAGGACGGCATGGTGGTGCAGTGGATAGCACTGTCGCCTCACAGCAAGAAGGTCTCGGGTTCGAATCCAGGCCGGGGGCCTTTCTGTGTGGAGTTTGCATGTTCTCCCCGTGTCCGCGTGGGTTTCCTCCGGGTACTCCGGTTTCCTCCCACAGTCCAAAGACATGCACGTTAGGCTAATTGGAGAGTCTAAATTGCCCTGTAGGTATGAGTGTGTGAGTGAATGGTGTATGTAGTGCCCTGCGATGGATTGGCGACCTGTCCAGGGTGTATTCCTGCCTCTCACCCAATGCATGCTGGGATAGGCTCCAGCCCCCCCGCGACCCTAACTAAGGAATAAGCGGCTGAAGATGAGATGAGATTATTTACTTATACAAGTATATCATATAAGGAAATATTAAGTGTTTGCAGACAAGTTTATACAGTTTAAAGCATAGATAATCATGAAAAATCTGGTTTCAAGGAGGTGTACTCAAACTTTTGACTGATGCTGTACGTGTGTGTGCAATGGCCTGACAAAGGTCACATTTCCAAAACATTTCACTTCAATAAAGGTTTCTTTTTTCATATCACAGTGTGTGGGGGTCCCTTCAACCATTCTACTTCAGTTTTTGTTTCTCCTTCACACATGTCATAATGATGTTACTTCAGGTCTGCAAACGTTTTTTCATTTATTTACTCATGTCTAGAACTATGAACACACTGCCAGGCCAATGGCACTGAACACTGCCAATCATTGAATAACCTGTCGTGACAACAACACTGAACTGAACCTGGACCGTGTAACATACAGTTTCAACATTTGTGGCTCTGTGTGGCTCAGTAGGTAGAGCAAGCCCTGACAACGCTTAGGTTGTAGGTTTGACTCCCATTGGAACCACATATACTGAAAAATGTATTCAATACTGTAAGTCACTTTGGACAAAAGCAGCTGCAGGCTGTCATATTATTTGCTGTGAAACAGCATGACAAGCCTGCCATAATAATAACACTGAACACTGCCAATCAAACAGTGAACACATCACCAGGACAACAACACTGAACCCTCCCAATCAAATGCTCCACAGCTGCTCGTGATTATTCAGGAAAAGCTTGCCTAGCATGTGTTGAAATATACACCTAAATAAATACAGACCTACCCTCTGAAAACCAGATGAAACCATTTCATATTTTTTTTATCAAAACAGGTCAAGTCGAAACTAGACAGACAAGTCAAAAACATGGACAATGGAGCCTTTTGGTGCAATTGGAGGCTCAGGGTATAAACCCACATTTTAATGCATTAAAAAGTCAAAAGGTCCAAGAGTTCAGCTGAGAGGAAAGTCAGTCACGGTGACCACAGACGAGACATTCAGTAACATTTTCAATGTTCTTCTTGTATTCTTCTTCAAAGTCAAATCATTCCACAGTTGAGCAATTATCTACTCAGACATTACCCATCGCATCGCTCACATTCAAATTTGATTACATCCATAGTCTGGATATTGACAATGGCCGGTGTGTGAAAAATCAATTTTGCATAGCTTGGTTTTCCCCCAAAGTATGTATATGTCATGTGTCTTGCACATATTACAAATCTTCTGGGTGGCCCATTTCACTAGCCCTCCCCTGTGGTTTTAAAATTTGTGAATACTGAGTGGTCTCACAATATTTAGCGCATATTTTGATTGACTTATTTATTATTATGGGGCTATGCTACAAATAATTTGTTGCGGCTCTCTGCTTTAGTGCTACATATGGTTAATGTGGGAGGAAGTCTACCAAACATTACTGACACAAAAGTAAATGAGTGCGTCGAGGCATTATTCAACAGAACTGCACATTGGCAGCGCATCAGTGCACCAGCAATCCGCTGCTGAGCTCATTCCAACCATCTCCGAATCGGTACACAAGTTCCTCTCGACTGTGCAGAATGATTTCCACACCCGCTCAGCTCAGTGCCCCGCGCCCCCGTTACCACGGCCCAGGGGATACCCTTCCATGTCCGCGCCGAGTTTAGCGGTGTCAGCACGCGGCAGTGTTCTAGGCCTAGTCCGGTCAGGACTTAAATCTTCAAAGCAGTGCAACGTCGTGACCGCGCCGCGCTAAAAATAATCCGCGTGTAGTTTCAACATTTGCCCGAACAGACTCCAGCTGCGAAACAGCGTGACTACAGGGTTAGCAGGTTTCTGCTTTTCTGTTTAACTGATTTTACCTATGACGCATGGAGCTCACTTTATGGTCTTAAAGGGATGATTACGGTCGATGGTGCCCGTTTTATTTGTCTCCAGCCACCAACACAATAAAATGTACACATACACACGCACACGCATTAATGACGCGAGGTAAATCGGAGGCCTACACTGTGGCTACGCACATTGGTACCAGGTCTGTGTCAATACAAAATCCAAATTAATGAACCCCTTAATTTTGATTAATGGAGAAACCACTGTAACTTCTCCAAATACAACATCGGAATTGGCAATAAGGGATGGGGCGAAGTGCTGGCGATCCCCGACTAACGTTTATTTAAATATAAATGGGGCTACATGTCTTCCGACTTCCTATATGGTTTTTAAACGTTTCATTTGATTCCTAGCATGTCGTTTGATTCACAGGGGGGACCCTTCTTGTGCCCTTCTCGTTACGGTAAATCAAACATCTTAAATCGAATCTGCGCTGTTTATGCGAGACGTCAGGATAAATCATTTCAGTGCGCTCTGCCTGTTACAAAAAAAATAAAAAATGGGGAACAGTAAAACGTCGCCTGACGCTGAAATAAATCGTAATAGCACCAGGTTGATGGGCGCCGTACATCTTGCGCACGATTATGCAACAGAGGAGCGAGATGTAGCCTATATGATTCATTTTTTCCCCAGGCTATATTATCGTTTACCGGCGAAGAAGAGGCGTGTGGTCGCAAGGCTAGGCCCTCCGGCCAGCAGAAGGGGGACGGGGACGCAGAAATATGTGTCAAAGGGAAGACGGACAGAAAAAAAAAAATCTACATCGGGACAAACTACCATTTTCCTAGCATCCACACAGAGAACACATTTAAACAACAAACCCAGATAGCAGTATTTATACCACCTTCATCCTGGCACAGCTGAGTCACTTCCTGTAGTCCTCCTTATCGTCTCTGAAACCAGTGGTTTTAATAGGGTCTCTAACCCTTTCCTAGACCATCATCAATCTTCATGCGCACTCTTAATGGTATCGCTAGCTGGGCCAGGTGCACAGCCTACTTAATGGCCTGCAACAGGTGAACAGCCAGCGCTCCAAACTACCAAGGAGGTTTATAAAAAGCACTTTGCCGCCATTGAAGCAGAGCCAATGCAGTCGTTGCAAATATCCTATCTGAAGACTGAGGAAGCAACCTAGAATGGAAGGTATCGCGAGTCACAGACGTCTGTAAGTCTCATACATTAATGAGGACTTCCCCTCCCCCTTGCCATTTGGGGACTGGATCAGACACTGAGCTTTACTGAGAATACCAACAATATCTTAAAAAAAGAAACCCAGTCAGTGCCTGTTTTTACTCTGGAGGTCAGAGTGTCAGAGTTAGACAGCATGTTGTAGAGCCGGCCTAGAGAAGCCCAGTAGAAAGCATTCCATCCTTCAACGTGACTGACAGTGTGGCCTGTAGACCCCAGTGTCAAAACTAACTGTCCGGAATTGTGAACATAGCCGTAGAAATAATTGGAAAACAGCAAAAACTCTCTTATTTGACATGTCCACCCATGGGAAGGCACAGGTCACTATGGGTCATCCTTCACATTCCAGTTTAAAAGGATACCTTCAGGCCTCTGCTTCATTTACATTATATTATTTTACATTTAGCAGCCACTCTTATTCAGAGCAACTTACACAGTTCACATTTATTTACATACAAACCATTTATAGAGCTGGATATTTTACTGAAGGTTAAATACCTTGCTCAAGGGTACAACTGCAATGCCTCGTCTGGGAATCGAACCTGCAACCTTTCAGTTACAAGTCTAGTTCCCTAACCATCATGCCACACTGCCACCACTGCTTCATCATATGCTACTAACAACACGCTGATTTCAAACAATCAGATGAGCAAGACCTTTTGATTGGATCAAAACAAGTCAGTGACTGACAGCCAATTCTAGCTGCACCAATTTCTGGTGTCATTCACCCACCACTCCTTCAGAAAGCCCAGGGCCAGCTGGAGGTCATGTGCTCCTAGTGCAGTGCATCTACTGAGCCTCACACACCCCGTGCCTTTTGAAACATTGCTAACCTTTTAATAAACCATGCCATTTAGATGGTATGCTTTAGATAATATTGATGGCTTTTTATGCATTTTGGTCACGTTTTGTTAAGAAATACAGTACCAGTCAAAGGTTTGAGTACACCTTCCATCTGGACTACGGCTAAGTGGGAACTCCTTCATTCTTGAGCAAGATAACGACCCGAAACACACCTTGAAGTTGTGCAAGAACTACCAGGTGAAGGGGGAACGTGAAGCACAACTCAAACTGATGACCTGGCCTGCCCAGTGTCCAGACCCCAGTCCCATAGAACTTGTATGGGATGAACTGGACAGAACAGTCAAAGCAAAGCAACCCACAAGTGCCTCTGGGAATTGAAACGTATTAACTGAATGGCCCTTGTTTGTAAGGCTGTTATCACAGCAAAGGGTGGCTATTTTTAGGAATCCAAGATTCCATTTTCAATAAAATGTTATTGAACATTGCTTTGATGTTCCTTTTGTTTATCGTTGCATGTTTTTTGTCATTTTCAAGTATTTAAAGAAACATATGGTGTAAAACATTGTCAATTATTAGATAAACCTAGTTTCCAGCAGGTGTACTCAAACGTTTGACTGTTACTGTATGTGCCTTTTGTTTTTTCCCCTGGGTGAGGCCAAAGACCAAAGACCAACGACCACAGAAGTGAACAATGAAGACTAATATAATCAATCTAATCTGCATTCTCTGACTTACTCTAATTTGATCCAAGTCAAATAAAGTTCAGCATGGGACACTTGATTGTGAAAAATCAGGTTGTGAACAGACACCGTCCTTGTGGCCTGAGCTTCGGTGTTGTTCTAACGCGCCTGCTGCAAAGCAAATGGAGCCCAGCCGCTTGAGCTTTGATCCGGTCACTGAGGTCAGTTTTATGCTTCAAGGGAAACATCGTTACAGCTAATGGAACAAGAAACCCTGTTATCTAAAGCAGCTCTCAAGCTCTCATTAAATTCTGAGGTCATCAATTACCCCCTTCTCCAGATAAGAAAGCAAGGCAGCAAAACAAAATGTAAACCTTGAAGTTTACCGTGTTAATATTTATTCCTGGGTTTCTTTGGGATTTTGTTTCTGATAACTCCCCTACAGTAAATATTGGGAAAATATAAATCCATTTATCGCAAACTAAGCATTGCTCATGGCAAGCACATGGTATTATAACACAACAGCTCAATATCCACGACTCTGAAATCAGGGAAAAGAAGGGAAACATTTCTGGAGATAGGGATAGATGCATGTTCTTATCTTCTTCTTGGTTTACAGTTTAAGCTACAATTAGCCCGGGTTACCGATTGCACTTGGAGGTCAGAAACTGCAAACACAACATTAGAGCAGAAAAAGCAATATCGAACAGGCCATTAAGCAGATTAAAGTCATTGTGAACATGCTATTCTCCGTAAAGAGAGATTGAGCACTGTCCTTCAGGCGTAGAAGTAGACTCACTGCGATCCTGCAAAGGGAGGTGATCCACAAATACCAGATACCACCACGGTCAGTAAGCATGTATGATGGGTCATAGGTCAATGTTTTGGGACAGTGATGTCATCCCCCAGAGAGGCTATGGAAAGTGTTGGTCATGTCTCTCATGTTGGAGTTCCTGATATCAATCAATCAAACTTTATTTGTATAGCGCATTTTACAAAACATTTGCCACAGAATGCTTTACAGCAGACCCTGACCTGAACCCCCACAAAGGCAAACCTAAGGCAATGGTGGCAAGGAAAAACTCCCTGGGTGGAACAAACACGTAGAAAACTTAGGAGAACCCAGACCCAAGAGGGGGAGCCCATCCTCCTCTGAACGGCCGGTATTCCATGCATCGATGTCTGTCCACCTTTAGGTAGAACTTGCAAAGATCAGTCATTAACCCTTGCCTGTGTCAAGGTGCGCTACAGGGAAGGAGCCAATCACAAGCTGCTCCAGCTGAACCCGCTTGAGAAATCAAATGCCACAGAAGAGACTCGTCCATATGGTGTGTGACGTAAAAATTAAAACATATAAATTCCATTGTCTATAATGCACTTTCCCACCTCAATTGCCAGGTTTTACCACATCAACTACAATATACAGGTAACTGCCAATATAAAGGAAACACTTCAGTAGAGTGAAGAGTTCTGAAGGCTCTGTCATGGTGTGGGGTGTATTTTCATGGCATGGTTTAGGTCCACTCAACTCATTAGAGGGCAAAGTAAACACAAATAAATACAAAGCCATTCTGAGTGATCACCTTCATACTATGGTGAAGCATTTCTCTCTTGATGCGAGTGGTCTCCTCCAGAATGACAATGTCCCAATCCACAGGGCAGGAGTGGTCACTGAATGGTTTGATGAGCATGAAAACAATGTAAACCATATGCCATGGCCATCTCAGTCACCAGATCTCAAGCCATTGGAACACTTATGGGAGATTCTGGAGCGGTGCCTGAGAGCGTTTTCCCCCACCATCAACAAAATACCAAATGATGGAATTTCTCGTGGAAGAATGGTGTTGGATCTCTCCAATAGAGTACCAGACACTTGTAGAATCTATGCCAATGGGCATTGAAGCTGTTCTGGCAGCTCGTGGTGGCCCAATGCCACATTAACACACTTTATGGTGATGTTTCCTTTATTTTGAGCAGTTATCGGTATGTCCCTGGTACATAAATAAAAATTAAATTAAAAAATGTAAAAACACCAAATGATGGAATTTCTCGTGGAAGAATGGTGTTGCATTTCTCCAATAGAGTTCCAGACACTTGTAGAATCTATGCCAAGGCGCAAGGCCCAATTCTCTATTAAGACACTATGCTATTGTTTCCTTTATTTTGGCAGTTAACTGTAGGTAATGCGCAACAATTTTTACCCCCATACCAAATGCAGCACTTGATCTTTTTGAAAGTTGCACAGTGCCATCTGCTGGTGACTGTGAAACAGCAGCAGCCATCAGCGAGGCCCTTAGTATTATTGGCTTATTGGAGACTGAGTCAGAGTGTGTGTGTGTGTGTGTGTGTGTGTGTGTGTGTGTGTGTGTGTGTGTGTGTGTGTGTGTGTCGGGGAATACCTCCAGAGAACTCTCCTGGTGAATATTAGTTGTTGAGACAGAGAAGAGTGCCACTCAGGCAGCACAGACGAAATATTGACAGGTGTGCTTCTCTTCCTCCAGAGCTTACCTGTGAGCCTGAACCCAGGGTGGGGGCACACATGAGTCATGACTCAAATACAAGTGTTTTCACATTAATTTGAAGTGCCTTCATATAAAATTCTTTGGTTTTCTTGAAAAACCAAAAGCATTTTCAGGTATTGTGCTGGAACGCACAATTTTCATCTGAAAGGCACCAAATATATATATATTTTTTTTCAGATGGTAAAGTTGTGTTTGTTATTCCACATAAAGATATAATTTTCAAAATGCTTCCCTGATGTCATTCTGAAATACTTTTTCTCCAAAACCATTCCTCAAAAATGCCCTGTAGTTAGAAAATGCTTGTTTTCCAAATATTTGTACAAATAAATGATTTGAAGATGCTGGAAATTGACCCAGATCTGATTGAACAGCATATGCATGTCTGTCTCCACCCCACCCACGCTCCGCCCACACCTGGTTGATGCCCTTTCTCAGTGGCACACATACTGTATGGTTGTCACCTGACCCATTCTGATAAGGCCTTCCAACCGGTTCTGCAGGGAAACCGAGACATAGGTCTCAGGTGTTTTGTTTGTGTGTGTGTGTGTGTGTGTGTGTGTGTGTGTGAGAGAGAGAGAGGGAACATGAGATAGAGAGAGACAGAGTGAGTGTGTGCGCGAGAGAGCGAGAGAGAGGGAGAGAGAGAGAGAGAAAGAGAAAATTACTAGAACAATCTGCAGCACCTGGTCTCACTCTGTATGAAATTATATTCTTACTTTACACCGATAATGTGGCTCTGCTGTCACCAAGAAAAGAGGGTCTACAGCAGAACCAGGTCATCGGCATAAAGTAAGAATTTAATTTCAGTGTCATAAACAGCGAGATGTAAAGAGTGAAGAGTGGAAAAAATACTTTTGTCACCGACTGCTGTCACCAACGAAAGAGGGACTACAGCAAAACCTGGAACTGTTTGAACAGTACTGTCAGACCTGGGCCCTGACTAGTAACCCCCAAAAGGCTACTAGTACTAGTAGTAAAAGTACTAATATTACAAAAAAGGCCCAGAAGTCAGGGAACCAAATACAACTTCACCCTGGAAACAACTAAAATTGAGGTAACAACCAACTACACATACCTAGGGTCGAAAACCGGTTCCACTAGAAATGTAAGCTTGGCCATTAATGAACTGAAGGGACATTCACCATGCCATTAAAAAGTCAAATCATTTTCACATCCCAATTAGGATCGGACTCAAAATATTCAAATCGGTCACTGGACCTATTACACTGTATGGCAGCGAGGTGTGGGGTCTGCTCACAAGACATGAATTTGGAAAATGGGACAAAGATCCAATTGAAACCCTGCATGCAGAGATCTGTAAAAGCATCCTCCAGGTGCAGGGGAAAACACCCAACAATGCAGAGCAGAACTAGGCCAATATGCTTTATTGATTCACATTGAAAAAAAGAGCCATACTTACCACCCACTTATCACTTTTAAGCCCTGAAAAGCCAAGAAATGAACATCGATAGGAGTCCCCTCAGCCAACTAGTCCTGAGGCTCAATACATGAACACCTACTAGCACGACTAACAACACCCAGCCTCATCCATCTAATTCTCAGCAAACAGTGACACCAGAGCTCAGAGAATTATACCCAACCAAATGATTTATAAACAAAACAAAAAAACATAACCCATTGGAATGAAATGATTAAAAACTCAAAATAAACATGACTGCTATTTGGCCCTAAACAGACAGTACACCATGGCAGACTATCTGACCATGGTGACTGATAGAAAACTAAGAAAAACAATGGCAATGTACAGACTCAGTGAGCACAGCCATCGAAAAGAGCCGTCACAGGCAGACCTGCCTTCCCAGAGAGGACAGGCTGTGTTCTCACTGCAGTCAGAGAGTGCTGCACCTTTTTAACCATCCGTGACACACACAAGGACATTCAATCAGAACGTTACAAAAATGTTTCAAAAATCTTCCCCGAATTCCAAGACCTCAAACATGACTAACGGCTCCCTTATCTATTAGGGGAAAGGTGGGAATGTGTAGCACAGTATGGAGCCACCTGCCACAACCTGAGGGACGAGGGGTGACTGCTCATAGCTTGTAATGAGTGCATCTCCAATGTCATATGTGTGTTATGTCTGAAAATGAATACCCTTCTGTGTCTTATGTAAATCTGTCAATCTGATATGTCTGTAGATACATTGTAAAAGTGTGCTTTGGCAATATGAGTGCCATCTGGTCATGCCAATGAAACAATTTCAATTGAATTGAGAGATTGACAGAGAGCGAGAGAGAGAGAAAAAAGCTATAAAAGAGATAAAAAGGAGAAACAAAAAAATATATTTACTCAGAGAGATGGAGATCAGAGGCCTGGGCGCTGCACTCTTGGGGAAGGAAAAGCTCTTAACACCGAGCAGTGATGAGGAGCGCAGGCTGGCCTGCTTGTCAATAACGCTCCGAGATGACCAAACAAGCACAACAAAAACAAAGAGGACGGAGTCAGTTTCTCCGGCTCCCTCTCTCAGCGCCACCTCACTCCTGTATCAGAAGGACAGCAGGTGTAATCAGCGATCCTGAATCGCCAAGTTCTCTCTGCGCAAGGCCAGGAGCTACCTGAGCATTAAAAGAGCAGGAGAGACGGAAAGAGAAACGTCAACACAGTAACAGACCCTAGGACAGGAGCACCGAGGATCCAGGGGGTTTAATCCTGATATACACGGGGACACAATTGATGTGATGCAGGGTGGGGGGTGTGGGGGTTACAGGCTGGTGGGCCTTGAACGAGGACTTGAACTTGTGACCCAGAGGCATCACCTAGGCAACGTGTGGCAACCCCCAAGGTATCCGCATGTTCACTTCACCCCCCCTCCGTCCCTATATGGAACGTTTTACTGTGGGATAATTATTGAGTCGACCAGCATTGGTGTGTATAGATAATTAGTCAATTGAGTGTAAACAAAAACCTGCATACACACCGGCCCTCCAGGACTGTAATAGGTTGTTGGGACACCACAATAGCGTCAATGCACCTCGGTATAGATTCTTTAGCTGCTCTTTGTTCTTGACGGGGACGGGGGGTCAGAAAAGGGAAATATTTCTCCCGTCTATATTGTGCAGCAAATGTGCTAGAACAAACAAACAGGACCCTGTGTGCAAACAGCAAGGTAACCTTCTGTGATCTCCACAGGTGGGCCTGCTGACAAGCCAAGAGCCGCAGAGGCATAGCCACCAGAGAACTGAGAATTAAATAAACACGTTTACGGAGGCAAAACGCGTTGTTGTTCTCATCTTAGTCCCTCGTGCATTTTTCAAACTGAGCGCGGTTCGGCCGCAGCGGAAAACACAATTTAAAGTCTGTCAGTTTGCTCTTGGTTTCTGTGTCCAAAAAAAAAGAGAAGAAAAGAAAGAAAATGACAGAATAAATTAGAATCACTAAAGCATTCACAGCCAAGCTGCCCAGAGAAGTACATTATTGTATTTTTAATTTCCATTTTGTTCAACCAGTCAAGTGAAAAGCAAATTCAAAACCTAACCTAGAGTATTCGTTTTCATTTATTTTTGAGAAAGTCAACTGAGAGTTAGTTTATTTATACGACACTCCCCTCTACTGTTCACAATTAAAACTGCAGTTACAGCAGGAAAGTTCTGTTACATTATTCCATAACGATATAGTACGGACACATTTGGTAATATTCTTACAGAACACATACAGCGTTTCTGCAAAAGCAATCTCAGGGCAAGAGGCAAGAGTGGCCATTTACTGGCATTTCCCCTGAAAATAAAAAACATGTTTGAAAAACATCAAGGACGAAAAGAGCAGAAAAGACTTTCTCGGGTTGGAACACCGCCAGACATCTCCAGTTCCCCGGGAGTCCAGAGAGAGCTTCCCTCTCACAGTGTTAAGAGCAGGGAGGTTTGGAAAGACAGAGGCCTTGCTGAGGAGAAGATCTTAAAGAAGAAAAGAGGAAAAAAGGAACATGCACAAAGACTTTATAAATTAAAACTTTAATTTGGTATATTTCCTTTTGACCATTACAGTACATTAGTTTCCAAAATACAAGAATGGAATGCGGAGGCTAGAGCTAGTCAACACTATGGTGCACGTGTTCATCGTAGTGGCTTGTTCGTTACACATATATTAGTCCGGTTCATAAGATGTTAAGATTTATATATATATCATCTTTAGATTTATACACATTTATTTATATTCATGGTATATAAAATAAAAATCTTTTTTTGAATTATTGCAAAGTATACTCCGGTGAGAACAGATTTGTGTCCAGTTCTGCATGATACACAGGCATGCCTATACACACATACATATATTTATCTTTTCTGACAGTTTGCCAAAAGCCGATTATTGCTTTTTCGTTAACAATAGTGTTAAAGGTATGTTTTTTTGTTTGTTTTCTTGTTGATAAAGTGCCAGGATCGCTCACAAAGTTGCGCGCTTAAAGGCATGGGCAGATGAAAGGTGGGGTATCACCGGGACCTTGGGCGGCTACAGGCGCGCACACACACACACGCGCGGTTTTCGGCTGGTGGAGCAGAAGCACGTTCAGCACACGTGTTTTTCTTTGTTTTCCTTCGATGGCGTTTCGCCGTTCTTTTCTGTCGACCTCAGTCATATCCAGCAGCCCGAGGTGCGACCGACGCTGAGATACGGGGAGCTTTTCACTTCTGCGCTCGTCCGCTTTACGACATAAATGCCTCCCGAAATGTGAACTTTCAACACTTAGGTCCAACTGGTACGGAGGTAATTCAGTGCAATTCTGGGCAAAATCCCCCCACGCGTTCACTATTCACTATTATTCTGTATATGTATTCCAACATTGTATTTATCTGCATTCCGACAGCTCGTCCAAAGTCGAATAGTGAGTTTGCTTGGGAAGAGCAAACTTATTTATTTTTTGATATGGAATTTGTTTTTTTGTTTTTTTAAACAAGCGTCATGTTTCAGTTGGCTATATGTTCAGAGATTACAGTGAGGCGATCCCAACAAAAACAACTTCCTGTCCACCCGAACGTTGCGCTTTTTATGAAGCAGATTTGCAAACACCACCCTTGAACCTCCGCCTGTTCCCACACCTTACGGTTTCCTTTGTTTTGGTTCTATACCTAACCAATAAAAAACAAAAACAGCAAAAACATACAGCAAACAACAAAATCGAAAGTACGTAAAGCTCAACGGGTCCCGAGGCCGACTGAAAGAGGTAATGAAGGCGAGCGATGGAGAAATCATAAAGCACGTGGTGAGGACAGAGTCTGCGGCCCGAAGCGACCCGGTTCTGCCGAGAAGACTGAAGGCCTCGTGTTCTCACAAGACACAATGTGAACAAAACTGCTCCCCCTAGAGGTCACGCAGGAAACACACAGCTTAACACGTCATTTTAGCAGAACAGCATACGTTTCCTGTGGGGACTTAGTTGTAAAAATGCACACAGTAAAACGGGCCTTGTGAGGACTCAGTTGTACACAAATACACACAGTAAAATGGGCTTTGATGCAGGAGGAACGAGAGACATATACTCAACATGGTGACGTGTAAACCCTTTTTGCTTAAACTCGTATATTGCCCCCACCTGTCCCGTTCAACTGTTCAAAACAGAAGTAAACTCTAACACCGTAAACTCTCCACTAACATTTCAGGATCCTTAACAGCTAGTATGGCTTCAGCTCTGGATTGCCTGTTTTAGTGCTAGCAAACAGAACCGCATGTGGTACAAGGCATAAAGAAAAGACATACAATCCATTTGCTTTGCAAAATTTGTAAACAAATAAATAGAAAACTTTTTTTTTTTTTTTTCCTAACAGGCATTGTGACGGCCATCTCATTTACCTCCCTCCCACAGTCCATTTTCAAACACTCCTGATTATTCATGCCAGAACGTAAACTGACGTTCAAGCCTGGATTACACAAACGTGTTAAACGATAAACAGCCAGGTGAAGCATTTACCATCTTTCAAAGAGCAAGTCTTGGCGTCCTCTAAAGGCCTGATAGATAGAAAAGAAGGAAGAAAAAACTGGCTTCCCCACCGACTAAAGCTCACACAAAACGTGCCTGGTGACGGTTGCCAGGGCTGAGTTACTAGGCTACCTGTGTCTTTTTCTCTTTTTTTGGAGGAAACCAATCTGTGGCAGAATCTGTTAAAGCAAATGAGCACATTGGTACAAAAGAAACGAAACCCAAATACATTTTCAAAAGCCAGGAAAAACATGTTGGACAAAAAGTCTGAAAAGTGCAACGTTCCGGGACAGACAGAGCCTCAGTTGAAAAACTGTTCCATTGCAGACGCTGGCCGGTTGTGTTACCGCCTCTTGGTATTGGATTTCAATGGCAACGTTATTTACGTCACCGCATGCAGTTGGATGACCTCGCGGGACTGACATTTCGCCGTCTAATTCCATATGGAGAGGGAGCAGGGTGGGCAAAATCAATTTCAAACCACACCCCACACCCCACACCCACCACCCACCCCCCCCCCCCACTGTGAGGCAGGATGTCCCATGACAGAGGTACAGGTACGGGATAGTGGGACACAGGAGAGAAGGGGGTGGAGGGGTGGAACGGCGAGACACTAACACGGTGGCGTCACGGAAACCATTGGCCACGCCCCCGATGGTTCTCCTTCACGCTGCCCGTCCCGGTAAAGCGTCGCCAGCGGCAACCTGGAGAATGGAAAAACAATCAATCCCCCTCCCCCCCCCCGTCACCGGACTGAAACGTGATCTCTCTCGGGGACAGGGGATAGCGGTGTGATGGTCAGCGGAAGACGAGGGACACTGATGCCAAAGCATCATTCCTACACTCAAGGATTCACTGATTGGATATGGTGGACCCTTTCAACAGGAGGCCAATAACCATCCATGGGAACCAGCTTTGGGAACAAACACGAATAACATTTTGGACATATATGATATGATATTAGTAGCAATCATGATATATAATTATGTATTATTCTTTTTCTCTTTAAAAAGAGATTTGGATTTTCCTCACAAACTGCGATATCTCCTCGGCTGTAATTTAAACTCTTAAAGTCTTAAATAAGTTCTGCTTCACCGATGACCACGGCATGTTGAAGACTGCACATGACGGCACACACATGACGTAATGATGCTACTTGTCGCTCTTCGAAGACTTGGGCTTTTTTTTTTTTTTTTTTTTTTTTATATAATTTTGTGGCGTAAAACAGCACCTGGATCACAGCCAGTAACCACGAGACGACTTTCGTCAGGCGACTGCAGGAGCTGAGAAAACCGTTCCACGGTGCCCCCTGCTGACACGGACATGTCACAACAAGCTTTAAAGGGACTTATGTTCACGAGTGCATAACCGACCCCTATGTACATATCTATATAATCCACCGTGTGCTGCATAGTAAATATTGCATGGTCTGCTCGGCTGGAGAAAAACGCGTTTCGTGTCGACCTTCCACTGGGCCTCGGCGCCGAAGCGCAAAGCGAAAAACAAAAATGGATGTAGTGTGAAGTGGACATGAACCATCAGCCTAAATCCTCCACTTACTTCCAACAACAACAAAAAATCCATGAAAAATGAATGAAGGAACATTAGACCGCTCACAGAACAGGCGATGATGTAATATTAAAATGGCGGTAATACGTACGGCCTATGAGCCATGAGGCTGGGGAGAAATGTGCGCGGTCAGAATGGAGAGCAAATGGCCCGTTTTGACCTTTGAGGACGAAGAACCGAGAGCCAACATTTAAAAAGGGCCCCAATAACCGAAAAGGGGTGAATCGATGTGAACGGTGAAAATAACCACTGTCACGTACCGCCGAAACGTTTAACCGTCTCGTGAGGGGAACAGTAACAGTTAAACGTTCCAACCGGAGCTGCGGCTGCCTGCTAGTGCGCCGAGGACCATCCACCCACAGGGGGCGACGTCGAGGGAACCCGTCAAAGTGTCCGACCAACCGACTCCAGACATCACCTGTGTCACAGTGTAGTTTTGCCTAATAACAAGGCAAAACAGAGGAGAGAAGAATGGCTTGGTTGTCATCACAGGGTGACGGAGAGTAAGAGTTTAAACTGCTCAGAAAAGCGCTGGTGGAGGTTAGAGGATGCAGTGGTGGGACGACCGCTGTACAAACCCGACGCAGAGCGTGTGTGCGAAGACCCCCAGAGATTACAGGAGGAGTGGGAGCTGGAGCTGCCAAACTCGCCCCCTCGGGCGCGATGCCTTCCTCAGCCAAGCGAGAGGGAGAGGGAGGCCACGCCCAGAACGGTGTCGTATTCTTCCGGAAGGGCGAACAAAAAGAGCGAGCCCGAAGCAGACGGGTTTGCATCCCAACGAAAAGTGCACCCGGTGAATAAAAGACAATGTTTCGTTCCCCCCCCCACCCTCTACCAGAAAGGCAAACGTATATTTACAGAGTACTAATTTCAATGATTGTGGAACACAAAATAAATGACAAAAACTCAAATCTAAAACAAACAAACGAGCCTCAAGGAAAATAAACGGGCAAACAAAACAAAAAATACCCCAGAAATAGTCCCTGGATCATCATCACAGACTAAGAGTCCAATCCTTTGGTAATGCATAGTTCTGTTCAACCATCACGTCTACCCACATCCCAGTATTGTCCTCCGCACCTGAAGTGTGGACAGATTTTTGAAGCTCTTTCTTTTTCATTTTTTTTTTTTTTTTTTTAAAAGCGCAGACAAAAACAACATGAACAATGACATAGATAAATAAATGGCTATTTCATTTCCTCTTTCTGTTTGTTATTGTTTTGGTTCAATCGTTGCTTTGTCCTTTTTTCTAATTTTGGCTTGTTGCAGTTTCTTTTCCCCCTCCCACACAAAGAGAAAAAATGCAAATGAAAGGGGAGGAGGTAAAGCAAAAAGGGGCAGCCCTCCCCCTGCCACACCCCTTCCCTGACTCCGCCTACAGGTTGGGAGGGCTCGTTTAGGAGAGGAAGGGCTCATCTTCTTCCTCATCGGCACTTGGTCCGGGGTCGCTTAGGCAACGCATGAGCCGCTGCTGGTCCTTTCCGCCATTCTGTTCCTCTTTCCCAGCGGCTGAGGATGAGGAGGGGACCTTCATCACCAGCCCCCCGTCGTCATCGTGGTCCTTCTGCCCCGACCGCTTCTTCAGCTCATCCTCCAGGTTGACCGAGTCGGGGGACTGCGGTGAGGCCAGGTCCACCTTGATGGTGGGGACGCTGTCTGAGCCTGGCTTTGAGCTGTAGGCCTGGGGGTCTGAGGTCACAAGTGTGCACACGCACGCATGCACGCACACACATACAGCATGCGCACAGACACACACAGACACACACAGACACACACAGACACACACAGACACACACACAGACACACACAGACACACACAGACAGATATAGACAATGAGTTCCTGCTGGAGTGACATTCCTAAGCCTAGTGCTGAGCATCCTGACTTCCTCTCCCAGTATCACACAACATTATGTTAAAACCAGAGACCCACTGAAAACACACTGCCTGTAACAAGCCCGCAGGCATCGCTGCTACACTGTCAAGCCCTGCTCTACTCACTGCCCTTACCTGCTGTCATCCTGGTCCCTGTCTCTCCCTGCCCCACCCTGACCAATCAATCCCAAATCACATGCCCCTGGCCCAGGTGAGCCTGCACACACACACAGGGCTAGGCCCAGGCCAACTCAAATGCACTAATAGCTAACACATGTACAAATGTACTAACCATTATGACTGTAGCCAATAATTGTGGAGAACATTATTTTTTTTTTTTTGACATTTAAATCTTATATTTAGACTTAATCTCTAATATTTATGACTTGATCGTTCTTCTCCATGACCAGTTGTCCTTTTAGATTTGCTGAGTTATAAATGCCTTTATGTCTCATTATTATTATTAGTATTATTATTAGTCAGTGAGGAGGTGAAGATGGTACTGATCCTGGATCAGCATCTACAATTTTACACTGAGCAGCTTTGGGTACGACAGGCTGTGGGTGAATCTCTCAGATCCCTGACAGTTTTCGCCAGTCCTTCAAAACCCACGAAAGTGCTCGATTCTGAACGTGCTGTTTAACAGAGGGCGTTCACAAAGAATCAAAACTTTCTAACCAAGAACATACAAGGAAGAAGAACATGGTTCTGATATTGGTAGAAAAGGCACGTACATCTTTTAACATTGTCAGTAATGTGCAGGACTGTTGGTTTAAAGGGTTAAAGTGAGCAATGCTTTGGCGCAGGTGTGTAAAGTGAAGTAGAAAGGTGCGTCTGCTTATAAAGAGGACAGGAGGGGGCTCACCTGAGGCCAGTCGTGCTCTGCTCATGGTGGGTGAGTCCGGGGGGGCGGCGGGCACCGTCAGGTAATTGCTGATCTGTGATCTCTGAGAGAGAAGAGAAGGGCTGGTCACCATGGCTGAGGCAGAACGTTCCGCCACGTTTCAAACATTCCGTCTGATGGACAGAAAGTTCACTCTGAACGGTTCGCTGAATATCTTGCGCAACACTCCTCAGGGGCTCTGTGGCCGTGACGCGGGGGCGGGAACGCTGGCTCCGCTAGGTTGGCTGCGGGGCAACGTATCGTGACATGTTAAAAGTACAGTGAACTGCCAAATCAAAGGCAGCAGCCGAGTAAACAAGGGATCCTTTAAACGGGCGCAGTACCGAAAGTGTCCTTCGGGGGTGCCATGGCCCATACAGGTGGAGAGGCCCAGCTCTCTTTGGCAGTTGCCTGTGTGCAACTGGCTGCAGAATAGAGCCGCGCACAATCGCCCTCCCAGTCGCAAACACTGACGTAACGTTTCGGTGCTCTTAAATACGCACCAGGCCTCTGGACTAGAAGCAGCTCGGGGGGAAAAAAACATTGTCCAGTCCAGCGTGATTTACAGGGCTGATCGCCTCTCCAACAGCTCCGGGGGTTCCGTGGGAAAAAAATAGCTCTCAATAAAAACCGTCAGGCTTCAATGGCGCACATTTACCCCTGCAACCGGGTAATTAAGGGCGGTCTCCCCCTGAGCCATTAAGTCAGCGCTTCCAGGAAGAAGGCAGAGAAATAAGCCTGAGTGAGTAGGCCATGAAAATGAGCAGACATAAAAGAAACCTGCCCCGAGGTAATCAGTCAAAAGACATAACAAAGCTCACTAATGAGAAACTGGGCTGGGGGATATTTGAGGGAGCAGGGGAAAAAGAAGGCGACGCCATTTTGGCTCCTGGAGCCCTGATCCTGGATCAGTTGTATGGAACGGTTAGGGTTTTAGAGTTTAGGCTAGCGTTTTAGCCAGCGTTATGCTATTGGTCGGTGGTTGAGCTGGGGCGAATCGCAGCCTCCGATCGGAGCCCCACCTACATGAGATCATGATCTCGGAAGTTTGGCAGACCCATCTCACGTCAAGAGTATCGACCTGACCAGGCTCAGTGTACCATGGGGCAACGGTTGGGACCACATTCGTGGAGGACCGGATCGGTTTCTGGATTTCATGCCGACTCCTGTTATTAATCACTTCATTAACCCAATCATTCACAGGATCTATGTGGGAACGGCACTGACTGTAGCAGCCAACCGGGACGTGGCAGCTCAGACACTTGGTGGGCGGCTCAAGGAAGTGGTTTCCGCTTTTAATCACAGTCGTCACCTTAGACCCGCCTTCACTGAGTCGATGTGATTGGTCAGTAAAATATTTGTTACTGAAAAGTGGGCTGGTTTATGGCTCTGTGCTGCACTGCTTTCACCAGGCCTACAGCCTGTCAGCTGTAGGCCTGGTGAAAGATCTTGAAAAATCTGTCAAGTGCGACTAAGCATTTTTATTGGTTGCACCGGTGCGCCTGAAATTGAGCAGGTCTGATTTAAAAAATACAAAATAATTTTTTTTTTATAAAATATTTTTGAACAAATATTGTAAACATTTTTTCTGTTGATTATTTTGTCATCGTATAGCAGGATTTTATGTACATCTTACATATGTGCCGTGCGTGTCTCTCTTGTGTGTGTGTGTGTGTGCATGTGTGTGCACTCCTCCCACATTCCTTGCGCGCAAACTCGAGAAATCGTGAGCTATCACGACCTGAAACATCATTTACAATGGAGAGAACTATCGATTCTTTCTTTCGTTAAGAAGAATTCTGCGGTGCCTGTTACACCTGTCCCCGGACCTGTAATGCCCAACCCAGACCCAACATCATCGGCAGAGATAGACTCATCTGACTCCGAGTTAGAGTCAGAGCCTACCACATCCAAAAAGGCCAAAACATATGCATTTCGTAAAGAATGATTTGTCCAATTTCCATGGCTCCGATATAATAAAATGGCCAACATAATGCATTGCATTTAAAGAGTGCGGCCAAAGCATGGCTGGTAACAGTGCTTTTGCATTCGGAGCATCAACGTTCTGAACCGAAACGTTGAAAAAGCACAATTGATCTAAGAAACACGTCCTGTGCCGTGACAGGTGATTGGCCGACAGAGCAGCCCCCCTCCCCGCAGCGTTTCAGCGCCAGGCAGCGGCCAACTGAAGCAGTGAGGAGTCGGAAATGATCATTAAATTCAACACTGCTTATAATATAGCCAAAGAAGAGCTCCCTTTTACGAAATTTAAGTCCAAGATCATCCTTATGAAGAAGAACGGGTTAAATGTGAACCCGACGTCAGCAACAGCCTGTGCCCAGTTCATTGGAGTGATCGCGGACTTTGAAAAAAAGACGGGTGTTCAAATCGCGGGCCAGCTGAGGGGATATTCTGTAAGGACCCAGGAGCAGCGCACACTTTTGTTTGAGTTATTTTTGTGTTTGATTTATTTATTTGAATTTGTCAAACACTTTAAACATCAGCACTTTTGTGAAGAAATGCTGTAAAGTATGAATACTTTCAAAAATATAAATTTTAATTGTTTATTTTGATCAATTTACAAAATGCAAAGTGAGCGAACAGAAGAAAAATCTAAATCAAATCAATATTTGGTGTGACTACCCTTTGCCTTCAAACCAGCATCAATTTCTTATATGTACACTTGCACAAAGTCAGGGATTTTGTAGGATTAGTCAGGTGTATGATCATGTCATTAAGGACTATCTTCAGCGTGAAGAAGAACAAGGAGTCCTGGAAGTGATGGTTTGGCCCCCACAGAGCCCTGATCTCAACATCATTGAGTCTGTCTGGGATTACAGGAAGAGACAGAAGGATTCGAGGCAGCCTACATCCACAGAAGATCTGTGGTTAATTCTCCAAGATGTTTGGAACAACCTACCTGGCGAGTTCCTTCAAAAACTGTGTTCAAGTGTACCTAGAAGAATTGATGCTGTTTTGAAGGCAAAGGGTGGTCACACCAAATATTGATTTGATTTAGATTTCTCTTCTGTTCATTCACTTTGCATTTTGTTAATTGATAAAACACACTTTCTATTTTTGAAAGCATTCTTACTTTACAGCATTTTTTCACACCTGTCTAAAACTTTTGCACAGTACTGTAAATAAAGAAAAACATTTATCTGCACCTTATTCCTGTTTACAATCATTTACATAATGTGTTAAGAAATTACCAATGTGTATGGGAACTGACCAAAAAGGCGATGTCCAAAGGCGCCGTGGAAAATTTTGGGTGCACCTAAATTAAAAAGTTAGGCGCACCAGTGCCACCAATGTAAAAAGTTAGTCAGAGCCCTGGCCTGGCAAGCGGGCTACTTCCACACAGACTCCACTAGCCTTGCTAATGCGTGGCGGGGAATGAATGCAGCAGCTGCCTGTTAAACGGCACATTGATCACAAGGTAGCATTCAGAACAAATATGGCCGACTCTGGGCATACCGTCTCGATGAACTTCTGCCTCTTCAATCAAGAAATCAATCCACCAACCAATCAATCAAATTGCTACACCATTATAATTATGACATAGTGAATGAGCCGTCCTCAGACGTACGGGTTAATTTTATATAAACAATACAAATTGGTTTTGAAAAAGCCACCAGAGTGTGTCTGTTGTAGGAGCGCAGCTGAAGGGGCGGGAGAGACAGGGAGGAGCATCAATCAATCAATCAATCAATCAAATTTAACTACACCATTATAATTATGACACAGTGAATGAGCGCCTCCATATAAACAATGAATTAAATGTCCCATAGGAACACAGACGTACAGTAAATATGTACTACAATTATACAATAAATAGGTTGTTTAAAAAAAATTACACCCTCTCTTTTCATGTCATTCCCCCTCGTTTTGCTTCGCCGTAGCCCTGTGACCGGCAGTGACAAAGGCGATGTACCGCATCCTCTGAGCCTGAACTCGCCAAGCCGTCGACTGTAACTCCGGCACTCCAGAGCCACTCCTATACGCAGCAAACTCATATCGGCTTCCCTCCCCCATACCTGGGGCGGACAGTCAATTGGCGCCCCCTAGTGGCACTCACGGCCAGAGCCGATACTGGCGCAGCCGGTGGAATCGAACCCCAGTCACAGTGGCCAGTATCAAACATTGCAACCGTAAGACCACCCAGGAGTCCCTTGTTCTGCAGATTTTAAGGTGAAAACAAAAACAGACCCTTTAAAGCACTGTTTGGACACAAGTGTAAATGGACCCCTCACCCTCTGCCGGGTCTTCTGCAGGTTGGTCCGCAGGATGTTGCGGATCTCCTCCTCCCGGCCCTGGGAGATCTGGGGCAGGGCCCGCTCGTAGGCAGGGGGGGGGGATTTCTTGGGCTGGATGTTCCTGTGGGGGAGGGGGAGAGAGAGTGTGTGATACTGCTGGATGGATGCGTTCGAGAAACCATACAAGAAACCAACTGAGGGTTCAGGGGAAGGTTGAAGATCATGTCAAAGGGCAGCTGGTGAATGGTGACCTTCCCCTGAAGTAGCAGGTGGGTCATACTTTTGTCCTGAATTGCCTGATCCAATCAAAATCTACCGTCACTAAGAGCCAGTGCTCACGGGGAAATCACCGGCAGCAAATGTGACCCCACCCCCCCCAACACAAAATAGAATTCAACGGCTACGAATCGAAAAACGCATCCGGCCACCATCTCGGAGGCCGAATGAATGATCTTGCTTTGGGAGGGGGAAAGATACTGTGAAGAGATTGTTTCCTACGGAGGCTCAGGAGTGCCAAAATTAAACGCAATACACACAATGACATAAAAGGAAATGCAATTCATATTTTTTGCCCAAATCAAAAAGCAATACAGACACTTTAATGCCATGCACATCCGTGTGCTGCTTCTATTCTGTGTGCATCTTCTTGTATTTCACTGTGTACTGCATTTCATTTTGGCACTCTCACATTTTTTTATCTTCAAAAATGTCTCTCTTCAGTTTTCATCTGTTTGCAACCGGATGGATACTCGGATCATTTGGGACCACTTGGACTAAGGAACAGAGGGATGAACAGGCAGAGGAGAGGAGGCTAAGAAGGAGGAGTAGAGGAGGAGAATGAGAAGGAAGCGGTGAAGGATTAGAGGGAGGAGGAAGGGCACTCACTGCATGGATACGGTGGACGGCACAGCGGAGGGCAGCTTCACCCCTCCCCCGCTCTCCACCAGCTCGATCGCCTGCTTCATCTCCATCTTGTGGTAGAAGGCAATGAGCTGAGGCTCCTTAGAGCGCTCGCCCGCGATTAGACACTTCTTCACATACTTCTTATTGAAGCGGTTTAACCTGAGAGAGAGGAGGGGGGAAGAGAGATTAATCTACTGACACTAGGAAGACACCAGTACAAAGTCACTGGTAGCATAAACAGTTCATTTTTACAACATTTAGATTTCCCATTCAATTTTATGGATTAAAATTAACGTATTTATGTGCATAAGCATGTACTCATTGGACTGCGGAATTAAAAAGTCAGAGCACAGTGGCTTTAAACACATTCACAATCTGGATGTGCTGTAGGCAGTAGAGCAGCAGTGTGTTTGTGTGTGAAATGGGGACAGTCCAGGTAATTCCTCTCTGGGGGGTGGGGAGGATGACACAACAGTGTGGTATAATGGTTAAGGAACTGGGCTTGTAACGTTAAGGTTGCAGGTTCAATCCCCAGGTGGGACACTGCTGTTGTACCCTTGAGCAAGGTACTTAACCTGAATTGCTTCAGTTAATATCCAGCTGTATAAATGGATTGTAAAGAAATGTAAACTGTAAGTCACTCTGGATAAGAGCATCTGCTAAATGCCTGTAATGTAATATCTGCACCTACAGGCACATACATGACCACTGGGCATGGGTGTGTGAGCATGAACGCGGTGAAACTAAACAGTGTGTGTTTTAGGCCATGTGAGCGCAATGTGACGACTGTGATGCATATTTCAGGTGTGTGTTTCATGAGCTGATGATTGTCCCAGGTGTGTGTGTGTGTTTCACATGTTGATGAATGTCTCAGGTGTGTGTGTTTCAGTTGATAAGAACATAAGAATACATAATGAAGAGAACAGGCCGTCCGGCCTGTCTAGGCTCGTCATGTCCTAATCTAAAGAGTAACTAGTACTGCATCTAGCCTGGACTTGAATAACCCAAGTGTTTCTGGCTCTACTACCCAACCTGACAAGCTGTTCCAGGCATTGACAACTCTCTGTGTAAAGAAAAACGTCCTAATATCTGTGCGGAATTTGCCTTTAACTAATTTATAAGTTGATGAATGTCTCAGGTGTGTGTATGTGTGTTTTATAAGTTGATGAATGTCTCAGGTGTGTGTGTGTTTCAGATGTTGATGCACGTCTCAGGTGTGTGCGATTCATGGGTTTGTGGACAGACGGACCACCTACTTGTCCTTCCAGTGGTGGTGTCCGTAATGTCCGCAGATGTCCTCAATGCCCGTCAGGAGATGATCCAGGAACTAGGGAGAGAGAAACACCATGTGATCTCAGCACATCACTGCTGTGTGACACAGGACTCACTTCCCTGGAATTCATGTTCAATAAAACATATTTATTCACTTTGGCATATTCTCATGCGGGATCAGCCATGAGTGACTCGGGCCTGGAGAGGCCTCTGTGCCTTGTGACTGCTCATGGATAAACCTTGCAGGTCGAGGTGGCGGGGATAGTATCCCATTGGGGCCACATGCACATGCATTCACTACCAAGTCCCTTTGGATAAAATCATCTGCTAAATGGCCTATGTATTATATTAACACCCGAGGGTAATGGGTTTCCCATGTTATCGGCGGGCGTTGAGCATGCCTCCCCTCTCTCTGGCTCCGTATTCTCGATCCCCTGCCGTTAAACGTGCTGCTTCGCTCAGCCGCATTAGCGAGGCCCGTTAGTTTCAGCTACAGCAGCGTCTGACTGAACGAAGGGGGCATAACGAGCGAGCTGAAGAGACACCTGAAAGATTCACAAGGGCACAGAAGTAAATTTTGGGGGTGGGGGCTAGGGAGTCCTGTCCCCCTCATTGTTGAAAGAGCATTTTAGTTAGGATAAATTCAATTGTAATTATTTTTATATGGTAGTAGTTTGATATAAACTTTATGTTTATACATGTGTTTGGGCATGTATTTTGTATTATTTATTTACATTTTTGTAATACATCCTTTTCCATTTCTGTAGTTCATCATGGACAGGTGTTGGAAATTAGTCTTTGGATATAAACGCTTAATGCAATGCATCCGATGCCTGTTTTTAAAAGTTTTTTAGATTTTTCCAGTTTTTCCTCTGCAAATGTAAAATTGTGAAAAATGTGCATGGGGGGCTGCCCCACCAATGTTCAAATGAAACATATACCCTTGCACTGAAGAGAAGTGAAATTATTTTATGAAAGGTAATTTCTATTTTAAAAAATTATTTGTACATAAAAACAAAATGTTTAAATCAATCAACAAGCTAATTAATTAAAGTAAGAAAAAGTGTGACACTTAGGGCTATTTGGCCACATGCACATTTTGTGACTCAGTAGGCCACGTTTTATTACACATAGCCTGCATGCACTGTTTATCTTTCCACAGAGGCAAGGCATTAAATAGCATCCGTGACATTTCATCAATGAGGGCTATCCCTTATCGGTTTTTAAAACCGTGTGCTGTCATCGTCATTCAGTCACTGTGACAATGATACGGTGGCGGACGACAGATGTTGAGAAGGTGAGGAGCTGGCTTGAAAGACGTGGGAACCGAACACTGGTTTCATGCTCCACAGCGCCGTGGCAACAAGACCGGGTCCCTCGAGACACAATGCCACAAAACTCTTCCTAAATTGACTGGCTAACTAGCTAGAGCTAGCGCTGGCTACCTGCCTTGCCTGGTTAACTAGCTCATGCTACCTACCTGCCTTGCCTGGATAACTAGCTGGTGCTAGATACTTGCCTAGATAACTAGTTAGCTACTAGATAGGGGGGGGGGGGGGTGTTTTAACAGCAAGTAACCTTTTCCAAAGGGTAAATAAGAATGGCAGGCTGTACTGCTCGTTTTAACTAGTAGGCTGTTAAAAACCCCTACATGTTACAGTGCGGCCTACAGTATGTATGGCTGGCAGTGTAGTGTAATGGTTAGGGAGCTGGGAGCTGAGCTGGTTAGGGTGCAGGTTCAATTCCCAGGTGGGGCACTGCTGTTGTACCCTTCAGCAAGGTACTTAACCTGAATTGCTTCAGTAAATTATCCAGCTGTATAAACGGAGCGTCTGCTAAATGCCTAGAATGTAATGTAAAATGTAAATGTAAAAATCATTTTTCGTTTCTCACAGATGGCTGAAGCCAGGCACGGCGGTGTTTTATCTGACCGCAATATCAGCGGACGCATCAGCTATCGGCCAGCAGCACCTGCTCTCCAAAACCGAACACGCACCGACACAGTGCCTTTAAAAACACCGCACCGCACACCGGCAGACCAACGGGATCGGAGAGCTCCTCTTCACAGCACAGCAACAGGACGCGCGGCTTCGCCCGGGGGGCCCGTGTTAAACCTCCGAGAGGCGGCTGGCGTTGAAGCGATAGCGGGTGGTGAGGGGCGACGGCGGACAGGCGATGGCGGCGCAGGAGCTGCTGCCTGCTCTCGGCTCGCTGCGTCACTGAATCATGGGCTGGCCACACACCGCGGAGACACGGCGGCTTCGTTACTAGAAACAGGCCCGGGAGGAAACGGGAAGTGGGAAACGGCGGGAGGGAGGTTGGCGCAAAGTCTCCCACAGGTGCTCCTTAAAGCTCCAGATCAGACCTGGACAAGGACCTGGCAGTGACGTAGCCTCCCGCTCGGAGGTTGCGTGGAGAGAGCGCCGACTCTCCGGGAAGGATGAGGTCAGCACTTTCAGCGTGCGCACGCATCCGCCGCCATCGCCAAGGAGACAGGAAGGTCACGCAGAGCCGACGTCAACGGCAAGCTCGGGGCACACACAGTGGGTGCGAGAATATGATCATCGAGAAACAGGAAGTAAAAGCAGGGAAGCAGGAAACGGCACAAGATGCCAAATTCACCATATGTATTGTTTCCATATGTATTATTCTGCATATAAGAATGGAGGTCGACACGTTCTTCCAGTTTGTGAGGGATTACAGGGACAACCTCTTGGAAATGCACATGGGGCCTGAGGGCATGCCACTTTGAGAGCGCTTCGCATGTTAATGTCGCTTCGCTTACAGAACGAGGAAGCGGGCGGGGCAGGTAGAGCTCGTTTATTTTCATCACAGACACTTCCCTGTTTGAAGTGGTGACTGCTTTGTTGTCCACAGAGTTAAAGCTCACGTCAGTCGTCAGGTCACACATCCGCACAGGCGTGGGCACGCGCACATACACGTGCGCCTGGGGCCGTGCGGCTCATTTCTGAAGAAGGACTCAATCGCCTGGTGATTATTTCAGGTGAAACGACTTCTGTGCAGGTGCAGAGAAGGATTCTGCGGAGTGCTGATGAGAGGAGTTTGGTAAATGGTAGCCTCGATGGCTGATGTGATCGAAGAGATCCAGTGAATGAAGTCTGAAAGCCAGGACTCCTGCTCAGACGGGCCAATGTGTCAGCTTTGGAGACGGAATTACAGAGGGGAATACTGTGGGAAATATTAGATTAAAAATATGTATCATCGGGGCCTCCCAAGTGGTCTAGTGGTTACAACGTTCAACACTGGCCACGGTTCGATTCCCCGTCGCGCCAGAGGGAGTCGGCTCTGGCCGGGAGTGCCACTAGGCGCCTGGCGCTTCAAACATTACCTGCATGTGTGTGACATTATCTGTCTGTGTGTGGGGTAGGGGGGTGAAGCGTGAAGGCCAGGTGTGTGTGGGTAGAGGGGGCATGTTACCTGTGTGTGTGGTAGGGGATGGCATGTGAAAGCTAGGTGTGCGGGTTTGGGGGAGGGGTACACGTGTTACCGGTGTGTGTGTGTATGCGTGGTAGGGAATAGAGCATAGGCCAGGCGTGTGTTATCTCTGTATGTGTGTGTGTGTGTGTGTGTGTGTGTGTGTGTGTGTGTGTGTGTGTGTGTGTGTGTGTGTGTGTGCGTGTGGAGGGGGATGGAGCATGAAGGCCAGGTTTGTGTTACCTGCGTGTGGATCTCCTCGTTGATGGAGCGCTTGGTCTCTTGTTTCTTCTTCACCGCCAGCAGGTCCACCAGTGGGCGGATTGTCATCCCCTGAAATAGCAGAGTTACTGGAAACGTGTCTAAATCAGGAAACCACAAGATCACAGATCAAATGAAAAAAATAATGATTATTATATTTTTAAAAAGGAAAAATGCCAGGAGACTCCCACACACACACACACACCGCTGGGAGTCACACGGGACCCCAGTCTGGGAAGCCCTGTCCCGAACAGTACTTCACACCCCTCCATCGTACAAATGCTGAATAGTTCAGCGGGGACCAAACCAGCGCAGGACTGCTACGGCACAAAGGCACCCTGCCTGCCATGCCGGACACACACACACACACCACACAGACACCACACAGACAAACACACAATCACATACAACATTCATGCGCGCGCACGCACACACACACACACACACACAGACACACACAGACAAACAAACAAACAAACACATAAAACATGCATGGACACGCACACAGACAGACAGATACACACCCCCCTCACCGCACTGCAAACAGGGAGAAAGAGCTCGCTTACTAACTAACAGGAAGTAGCTCAAGACTATCAGTTCCCTGCTGCTCACTGTGAAAGGAGCACTGCAGACCTCCAGCTGCCACCTGAGCTCCACCTGAGCCCACCTGAGCTCCACCTGCCACCTGCGCTTCAGTCAGCTGTCCAGGATAACCAGGAGAGCCTATCAGGGGCCTGGACTCTAGTCAGGTGGTCAAGGAGAGCCTATCAGGGGCCTGGACTCCAGTCAGCTGATCCAGGATAACCAGGCAGAGCAGAGCTGTATCAGGAGGATGGCCATCTCACCCTGACTCAGTGGTCTGGCAGATGCCCTCAGTCAGGGGTCCATATGTGTGTGGCTCATTTCCACCAGAGAGAGATGTAGTGTAGACACGCTGCAGTGACAGAGCTTAAACACAGAGCAGAGGAGTCTACGTCCCTACTGCTGCATAGACCTGATCCTTTTATTCTGAGATGTTCTTAATGGGATTATTAGCTCTGTAATCTGACAGAGCCACGGTGCATACTTAAGGTGTGTGGGCATGTGGGTGTTTGGAGGGGAGTTAAGTATATAACTTTCCCTTTGTAAGGAGATTATATTTGTATGGCTCATTACCTAATACCCTGAATGGATGACAATGAAGACAGACAGACACGCACCCACACAATCCAGACAGACACGCATCCACACAATCCCACAACTGCAAGTAGAATCCAGTCTCAAACTTGCGGTTTCACTAAAAGCTTCAAAAGCTAACGTTAGCGGGAAGAGGTGAGGGTTTTATGGCTGGTAATGTTCCTGTCTTTTTTGGGGATATTCGGTCTCCTGGCACACAAACAGGCTCTAATGAGTGTCGCTTGAAAGCAGGAATGACTTAACTCTGCCGAGCTGATAGCAGCACTAATTCAAAAAGGACATTTATGGTGACACTGACATTTTGTCGGACTCTCTCCCTGCCCACATAACTATACACACACATACATACATCCTAGGGTGCAGTAAAATTGTCTGTGCATCTGCAGGGACACAAACCAAGCTGAGCCTATAACATACCACTATATTTATGTGGCGCTGTGCAGAATTCACAGGGTTTTTTATGGACCGGAACGTAACATAAAAAGGTGATGATGTCATCCAGGAAATGGTAATGATGTCATAAAGGGACATTAATGCGTAAAGAGGACCTGACACGCTAGTAATAACTTTTGCAGAAATAAAACAAAGTGGTCATAACGTTTGTGAAATGTGACAAACCTGCCAAAAACATTAAAACAGTATTTTTAAACCCTTATAAAAATTGTGTTCTATTATTTCCAACATTCCGTGACGTTGACTCGGGCATTTGCTGAGGAGAAAGCGAGCGGGAGGCAATAAAAGACAGAGAGAGTTGTGAAAAATCCTATTAAAATGGTGTGTGTATGTGTGGCGGCAGGCTGCTCTAAAGTGTGAAAAGGGGATTAGTGTCCACTGTGTGAGCGGCCGACATAAATACATAAGATATAAACCACTCCATGCCAGTGCATACACTGCATGTATATAGGACAGAAAGGATGTATATTGATAAAGATTTAATTTGCTTAGGTGACGTTTAAAATCTTGTCAGTTGCTGTGGTACACACTGCAGGACATTAGCCGTTTAATTGCTCCACAGAGTTTTCCCCCCGACTCTTTGTGAAGCTTAGCTGTTGGATGCTTAAATCCTCTCACAGCTTAAAAGCGCTAACTCGTGTAGCGTATTGCGCCCCACAAGCGTAAATAATCGCTCCTCCGAGTTTCTAACCAAGGGCTGGAAAAATGACACATGCATGATTTTAATTCAGTGGCGAGGTCTGCAGCGATTGTTCTCGGACAAAAATAATGTGCAGTTTGTTGCAGGGACATCTTAATTGAACAGTAATTTCCCTCAACCTTAATTAATGGTGCATTTTTTGTACAAATTCACCCAGGCTCTTTGTACTGAAAGGCTAAAATCCACACAATCAGGCATGCGTGAGTGTGTGTGTGCGTGTGTGTATATAAGCGTGGCTGCCTGTGTGTGTGTGTGTGCGTGTCTGTCTGGTCCCTTCAACATATTCCTCCTATGAGTCACTCAGCTTCTCCACAAGGAGTTTGAGGACAGCAGCATTGTCACAGTGCACTTCAGGTTGGATGGAAACCTCTTCAACATCAGGAGGCTCCAAACATCCACCCGAGTCTCTAGGAAGCAGGTTCTTGAGCTGCAGGGTGCAGATGACTTTGCTCTTGTGGCCCATTCCCCACAAGACCTTCAGTCCATCCTTGCTGTTGTTGTTGTTGTTGTTGTTGTTGTTGTTGAGCCTACAGCAGAATGGGGCTGTCTGCTAATACCACCAAGACAGAGGTGATCTGCCAATGGAGCAACAGCCCCACATCCACCACGGTCTTCACCATAGACTACCACTAACATTAACAATAGTCCCGTCATTCAAATACCTGGGCGGTATCCTCTCAAGCCTCAGCTGCCTTCGGGAGACCCGGCACAGGGTCTTTCAGAACAAGAATGTCCATCTCTACACCAAGGTTGCCGTCCACCAAGCTGCTTGCATCACCACACTCCCCTACAGCTGTGAGGACTGGGCTACGTACAGGCGCCGCATCCGTTCCCTTGAGCACCTCCACATAGGAAGCCTGCAGCACGCCCTTCAAATTGCACGGCGTGACCGTGCGCCTGACACCGAAATACTGGTTCAATTCGCAGGTGGGGCACTGCCATTGTACCCTTAAGCAAGGTACTTAACCTGAATTGCTTCAGTAAAAATATCCAGCTGTATAAATGGATTGTATGTAAACAAATGTCAATTGTGTAAGCAACGCTCTGGATAAGAGCTGCCTGGATGGGATGCCTAAAATGTAAATGTAAATGTAATGTATTGAGGCCACAATCACAAGCCCACAATTGCCACCACCACCAGTGCCACTTAACAAAAAACCTGTGGTTCCCGGATTGGACTGTTCAGCCATCAAAGAACTCACCGTTAAGAGACAGAGGTGGAAGTCGTCATCGGAATCGATGGACAACCATAAGCAGTAAGCAAGTAAGCAAGTAAGTAAGCATATGTATGAGTAGATGTATGCATATGTATGTGCATGCATGTGTATACGCGGATGTGTGAATGTATGCTGCACACTATGTTAACAGTTTCAGACTGTTGTACACTGTAAATTGCATTCTATTTCCATCTTGTTACTTTAAATGGCTGTCTGACTGGATTGTACCTTTGAGCTGTCATGTACCAATTTTCTCTGAAAATTGAAAAATAAATCCACATAATCAGATCCACATTTGCAGACCATTCTAAGGCAGATGGCATGTTACAAATTCTGAAATGCCTAAGATAAGGCCCAACCTTGAATAATCGATCGTTAGCACATTAAGTGAACAAAATTACACACCGTAATTAAAGTACACACAACACACAGAAATACATCGCACGCACGCACAAACACTCACGCACACCTTAAAAGTATCCCCACAGAAAAGCCACTTAGCCGATAACAGAACACCGCCCCTCTAACGACCCTGCACCCTGCGCCCGCACAACCCCCCCACCCCAGGAGCTTTGCCGTGCCCTGCTCACCTGAACGAAGACGGTGAAGAAGATGACAGTGATGATGGCGGTCAGGAACAGGTCCCTCTTGGGGAATTGGACTCTGTCCAGCAGATACCCCAGAGAGAAGGCTATCGCCCCTCTAAGGCCCCCGTACGCCACGATGAACTGGTCCTTGGTGGTCAGCTTAACGATGCGGAACTTGTTGATGATGTAAGTCAAACCCACCACCCCTGCAAAATCCAGAGAAGCGTTTCATTATTACAATTATTACTATTATTACTACTACTACTACTACTACTATTTTTTTTTTGTTTTGTTAATTATTTATTTCCATTTCCCCGTTAATATTGTCATTTTTATTATCGATTGTGCTGTTAACATTCTTTCCCCCATTTCGCTGCCATTACTACCGATTGTGCAACCAAACAAATGTTGAATTTGAATTGGAATGTGAGAGGAATGGTTTGAGTGTCACACTTACAGGCCCCGCCGGCAGAGAGAACAGAGCGCGCTCAGTGCATGGCAGCCTGCCCTCAATGTTCCGTCATTCTAGCAAACTAAAGGAAGCACGTTTATCTGGTTCCGTGACTCGGCTTCTGACGAAAGCCCTTTCTTCCCATTTCCAAGGAAGCGGGAACCCACCAGAGAGACATGTTAAAGCCACATTCAACGCTTGCTAGAAACCATAATAAATCACCTCGTAGTCACGGCAATTTTTTGGCAGACGGCAATATTGCGCCGCTTGATTATGAAATGCATGGCCTTTGACAAAACGTTGAGCCCTGTCGATGGACCCTTTTCTCAAAAAAAAATAGCAGGGACCCTGCTTTTCTGAGGTAAACTATACAGGAAAATGAAAGGGCTCAAACGCATGTGGGGGAAAAGAAAAAGGAAAAAAAAAATCAAAAATGTACTAATGATTCAAAATGTCAATGGTGCCTTCTTCACAACTATGCGTTTCAATTTCACAGGATTGCGGTTTTTAAGTGAGTATGAAGAAATTAGGAATTAGAGGTGTGCAACAGATGGGATTTAGGTTCATTAAGCCAGAATTAATTAATGCAAGGAGACAGTACGTTTATTTTAACTAAGTGGTATCTGTACTTTTAATGTCGTACAACCTTAATGCAGATTCACCTCTGAAGCTTTACTTTCCAAACTACACTGCACTTCACTACACTACACTGCACTACACTACCCTTCCCTGCCCTACAATAGACTACACTACCCTACACTACACTGCACTACCCAACCCTACAATAGACTACCCTACACTACACTACCATACAATAGACTACACTACCCTACACTACACTCCACTACACTCCACTACACTCCACTACACTCACTACACTACACTCCACTCCACTCCACTACACTACACTACACTGCACTACAATAGACTACACTACTACCCTACCCTACTACACTACACTACACTACACAACCCTACAATAGACTACACTGCACTGCACTGCCCAGCAGATATTTGGATTATGTACTAAACACAATGTAAATACCACTTCTGACCTCCAGGTAGGTGTGAGGTGCATTTTCCTGGCAAGGTTTAGGTTCACTCAACCCCTTAGAGGGCAAGGTAAACGCCAATATATACAAAGCCATTGTGAGTGATCACCTTCATCCTACGGCAAAGCAATGTTTGCACCATAGGGTGCACCTGGTAACCTAAAATGGCTTTGTATTCCTTAGCCATAATTATACTATGCAATATTCATGATATTGTAATATTCAGAGCCACTGAATCCCACGAGATGGTTTCACATACTATAACAGATCCACCGCCATGTTTAACAGTAGGGAACAAGCAATGTGGGTTGAAGGCTTAAAGAGTCAAAGAAAACACATCAGACCATTTTACTCTCTTGCACTGCTCAGAAGTCCAGGTTTTGTTCTCATTACACCAGGCTATGCATTGTTGCACATTAACCTTGGTTACAAGTGGTTTCAGATTGGCAGCCCTACCATAAATATCAGCGTTGTGAAGCTCACAATGACGAGTTTTTGTTGAGACATTTTTGAGCCCATTGTTTTGTGGTTTTTAGGTTTTAGCAGCTATCCTGTTAAGCGTCCATCTATCCCTGTCGGTAAGTTTTGACTTGCGACCACGGTTTCTCTTCTCTGAAATTTTCCACATTGTTCCCCTTGACACATTAAATAATTTATCAGTTTCTGTGACTGACACCTGCAATTCGGCCACCGACAATTTGATCTGTTAGATCCCTCATGTTGCTTTACAAACTCATGTATTAAAGTGTTGATTTCAACATCTTTTATAGCAGAAACATATTGGTAATTAGTATTGACATTAATGAGAAACACGTGTAGCTCTTATTTAATTGCGATTTAGTTCCTTCAAAATAAAAGTCCTTTTTCATTTAGTGTTTCCATTATTTTGTCAACCCCCTCTTAACGTGTGTAATTTACCATGTAAAGGAAAAACAAACACTGAAACCCCCACAATACGTTTGTTTGTTTTCTGCACAATAGCCAAAAACATAACGTGTAAAACACAGCTTCTTATTACAACAAAACAAATAATGATGTAACCGTCTTCGCAATCGTGCTTTTTCACCTCGCAGTTCCTCTTCCTGTAACTCACACTATGGCTGCCTGCTGTAGCCTGTCCACGTCTGCCCTCTCCTAACCTCAGCCCTCCACAGCTGTGGATAAATAAACTCAATTTAACACGGTTTACAAAGCAACTGTGTGTTGCTACTCTCGCATGCGTCCCATTTCAGAGCGCATTAGCGGGCAGCACAGACTCACTGATCTGTATGGTATGCGGATTAACTGAAAGAGTGCAGTCAGTAAGATCACATGTCCGTCCACATGATATGAGCACAAAGCCTGCCGTTGCAAAAGGGACTGCAGGCAGGTAAGTTTTGCTGGGAAAAAAAATCTACTTGATCAAAGAGTGAGTTCAACCTGGCTTTTCAAAAACAAAATATCTAAAATGGGAAATTGTCTGTGTTTTGGTTTTAAATAGGAAATTCATTTTTTTCCCCGAGGGGTTTCACAGTCAACGGATGTCTAAAATGATTCTAAGACGTGCTCTTACTCGCGCATGTCCACACAAGCCAAACATCTGCATGGTAATACACTACATCAGAAATTCTGCACTACTATCGCACGCCCACGTTGTTACAACATGAGCATGTCAATACTGTTACACTGTGACACAGAGTCTGTGACTTCATTGATTTTCTCGATCCACACGTAGCACTGTTCTTCTAGCCTTGGTAGATGCACTTACCTCTGGACAAGAGCGTCTGTTAAATTCCTAAATACAAATGGCAATGTACAATTGAAGCCCCAGTATTTCTAAAAGGCCTCCATCTCTGAGTGCATTTTCACCTCTGAGTGTGTGTGTCAACTAGGCTACCGAGCTAATCTACCTAGCGAACGAGGAGCGTTATTGTGACCGGTCTAAACGGCCAGATCGGTTGCCCCAGGCGACTCACCCAGCACGCGGGCGACAAGGCAGAGGATGACGGTGACGGTGACAAAAGTCCAGTCCCAGGAGTGCGGGCCGGCCACCGTGGAGACGCCGAGGAAGATGAAGATGAGCGTCTCGCTCACGCTGCTCCACATCTTCAGGAAGTACTTGATGGTGGTGTGGGACTTGTGGGATATGTTGGCCTCCACGTAGGGCCTCATCACCGCGCCGCATGCTATCAAGCTGTGGGGGAAGGGGGGGGGACAAGATGGAGGCCACATCATTCTCAGTCACATGAACATGGGAAATAGAAGCGCTTCAAATCTGGTTACCCATTACATTACATTACATTACAGGCATTTAGCAGATGCTCTTATCCAGAGCGACTTACAGTTTACATTTCTTTACAATCCATTTATACAGCTGGATATTAACTGAAGCAATTCAGGTTAAGTACCTTGCTCAAGGGTACAACGGCAGTGTCCCACCTGGGGATTGAACCTGCAACCTTAACGTTACAAGCCCAATTCCCTAACCATTATACCACACTGCCTGCCACACTGTCCCCCCCCCGCCCCAAATAAAGCCTAATTTATACTCCCATAAAGAAAGCCTCATCCTGGTCCTAATGGAAGCGCATACTTTCTTGGCGATGTGTGTTTCTCCAAGCGGACTCTTGCACAGACAGTCCCTTTCATGCAAAACTGTGTTATATCGGGCGCACGGACCCTCGCGACCTACACGGACGCGTTTAAATGGACCTTCAGTGTGTTGTCAGTTTGGTCATGTGATCCTCCACAGAGACACAAAGAGAGAGAGAGACGGAGAGAGAGAGCGAGAGCGAGAGAGAGACAAGACACAGACACACCTAATCCCACCCAGTGTTTAAACACAGGTGTCATTTCACTTCCAAGATTGCTGGCGATTTGCTGGATGGACCGGAGTTCCGAAGCTCTGAATCACACAGTGGGAAGTAGTGGCTGTGGGAAAAGACTGTCCTCATATATAGCAACCAAATAGGAGGAGTCTGCTGATATAACTATATCAGCCGTACAAGGCATCCGATACAGTATACTAGGCGTACTGAACACTCCTATGTCAGTACCTCCGAATTAGGACAAAACCATTTCTGCAAGAGGAACAAAAAGGGGTATTCCACTGACTAATCTGTTACATTAAGTATCTTTTAACAAAATCAAAACATTGTAAAGTACTTAAAATACTTTAAAGGATTAAGGAAATCAGGAAATACGGATTTTCAGACGCTAAATGTATCTGGGGCCACTACTATTTGGCTTCGCTGCAGAACATTCTCTCAGCCAACAGATTGCAAAAGCTCTTGGTATGTGTATGCTTATGACACACCAAAGTCATTTTATTTCAGGGTCTGGATATCCTCATTAATATGCATTTCCTCATTAAAATCAGGAAAAGCCATATTCGTAAATCATAAGATAATCAGTTACTCTCAAGCGTACTTCCTCTCCTCCACTGTGACGAGTGTCCTGGTGCAAAATCAAATGCAGAGGTGATGAGCGACCGACTGAAGACAGTAAAGAGACTGTAAACAGGCTTCACTAGCGTTGGAAGTCACTGTTTATCTATGAGATATGTGAGATACTGGCAGCCATGGTGTGATTTGTGACTGTAAAACCCATGATCGTGAGTTTCCTGCACTTCCAGAAAAACAAACACACTGGAGAGAAAGGGAGATGCAGAGGGAGTTATGGAAATGCTTTGGCAACATAAGTGTGTTTTCTTGTCACGCCAATGAAGCTAATCTGGGTCCTTGGCTGGCACAACCGGTAAAGGCATTCGCCCCGGAGCGCAGGTTGCCCATTGCACCAGCCCGTTTGGGAGCGGCGATTGGCTGTCCGCCCCAGGGGGAAGGAGAGGGGGAGGCGGCACGAGCTCATGGTGAGCACAGAAAGCTTCCTTGTACGAAAAATGAATAGGCGAGTTCTGTCTCGAAGGAAACCGTTCATTGCCGGACCCGGGGTAGTGGCTGGTCCCATAGTTGTGAACAGCAGGCTCGTGGGGGAGGGTGAACTGAAGAAATAGAGGGTACAATTGGGCACCAAATTGGGAGAAAAAAAAATCTGCTCCATCGCTGAAGGCAATACTCCCCAACCCTAGTCCTGGGGAGCCACAGGGTCTGCCAGCTTTTATTTTCACCTTATTGTTCAATTGTAATTCATTACATTACAGGCATTTAGCAGACGCTCTTATCCAGAGCGACTTACAGTTTACATTTTTACTTTTCTTTACAATCCATTTATACAGCTGGATATTTACTGAAGCAATTCAGGTTAAGTACCTTGCTCAAGGGTACAACGGCAGTGTCCCACCTGGGGATTGAACCTGCAACCTTAACGTTACAAGCCCAGTTCCCTAACCATTATACCACACTGCCTGCCACACTGTCCCCCAAAAATAAAGCCTAATTTATACTCCCATAAAGAAAGCCTCATCCTGGTCCTAATGGAAGCGCATACTTTCTTGGCGATGTGTGTTTCTCCAAGCGGACTCTTGCACAGACAGCCCCTTTCATGCAAAACTGTGTTATATCGGGCGCACGGACCCTCGCGACCTACACGGACGCGTTTAAATTGACCTTCAGTGTGTTGTCAGTTTGGTCATGTGATCCTCCACAGAGACACAAAGAGAGAGAGAGATGGAGAGAGAGAGAGAGAGAGAGACAGACACAGACACACCTAATCCCACCCAGTGTTTAAACACAGGTGTCATTTCACTTCAAGATTGCTGGCGATTTGCTGGATGGACCGGAGTTCCGAAGCTCTGAATCACACAGTGGGAAGTAGTGGCTGTGGGAAAAGACTGTCCTCATATATAGCAACCAATCAGCCAATAGGAGTCTGCTGATATAACTATATCAGCTGTACAAGGCATCCGATACAGTATACTAGGCGTACTGAACACTCCTATGTCAGTACCTCCGAATTAGGACAAAACCATTTCTGCAAGAGGAACAAAAAGGGGTATTCCACTGACTAATCTGTTACATTAAGTAATCTTTTAACAAAATCAAAACATTGTAAAGTACTTAAAATACTTTAAAGGATTAAGGAAATCAGGAAATACGGATTTTCAGACGCTAAATGTATCTGGGGCCACTACTATTTGGCTTCGCTGCAGAACATTCTCTCAGCCAACAGATTGCAAAAGCTCTTGGTATGTGTGCTTATGACACACCAAAGTCATTTTATTTCAGGGTCTGGATATCCTCATTAATATGCATTTCCTCATTAAAATCAGGAAAAGCCATATTCGTAAATCATAAGATAATCAGTTACTCTCAAGCGTACTTCCTCTCCTCCACTGTGGCGAGTGTCCTGGTGCAAAATCAAATGCAGAGGTGATGAGCGACCGACTGAAGACAGTAAAGAGACTGTAAACAGGCTTCACTAGCGTTGGAAGTCACTGTTTATCTATGAGATATGTGAGATACTGGCAGCCATGGTGTGATTTGTGACTGTAAAACCCATGATCGTGAGTTTCCTGCACTTCCAGAAAAACAAACACACTGGAGAGAAAGGGAGATGCAGAGGGAGTTATGGAAATGCTTTGGCAACATAAGTGTGTTTTCTTGTCACGCCAATGAAGCTAATCTGGGTCCTTGGCTGGCACAACCGGTAAAGGCATTCGCCCCGGAGTGCAGGTTGCCCATTGCACCAGCCCGTTTGGGAGCGGCGATTGGCTGTCCGCCCCAGGGGGAAGGAGAGGGGGAGGCGGCACGAGCTCATGGTGAGCACAGAAAGCTTCCTTGTACGAAAAATGAATAGGCGAGTTCTGTCTCGAAGGAAACCGTTCATTGCCGGACCCGGGGTAGTGGCTGGTCCCATAGTTGTGAACAGCAGGCTCGTGGGGGAGGGTGAACTGAAGAAATAGAGGGTACAATTGGGCACCAAATTGGGAGAAAAAAAAATCTGCTCCATCGCTGAAGGCAATACTCCCCCAACCCTAGTCCTGGGGAGCCACAGGGTCTGCCAGCTTTTATTTTCACCTTATTGTTCAATTGTAATTCATTACATTACAGGCATTTAGCAGACACTCTTATCCAGAGCGACTTACAGTTTACATTTTTACAGTTTTCTTTACAATCTATTTATACAGCTGGATATTTACTGAAGCAATTCAGGTTAAGTACCTTGCTCAAGGGTACAACGGCAGTGTCCCACCTGCAACCTTAACGTTACAAGCCCAGTTCCCTAACCATTATACCACACTGCCTACCTTAAAATCAGCAAACAATTTAGACCCAAGAAACCAGGTGAGGTGAGTGAACTGTATGATCAACCACTTTAAATGACCAATGTCTGTACCTGTACCGGCCATCGTAACGCGTATGCACCGGACTGAAAGCTGCCCCGCCTCAAGGTGAACCATCTGTCCTGCTGCAGACCTATCACATCCGTCAGACCAGGGGGCTCGATCCACGGCCGAATGTCTGCCCCCGATTCATGGCTCACACCCCAGAAATCCCGGCGGCGAATCGATAAACACGCGAAGGCTGAGAGGTACAGGGGTCGTAAATCCAGTAAATTCCCTGGCCACATGCCTGCGTGCGGGCCGTATATCAGAGCGGGCCCGCTTTAGCATCAGGGAAAAACACGGGCCGTAAATTTAAATAATTCACATGCACTCTTAAATCGCTCCTACACAGGGACAGGACGTAGGAGCTTCAATCGGCCTGTTCTTTTAACCCCGTTCACAAGGAGCTGGATTAAAGTTTCACCCTTGCGACTGTTCGCAGGGGTTACAACGTGCGACTCGTCGCTTGACACAGCCTTACGTCTTCATAGCAACCGGCAAATTAAAATTCAGCCAAGTAGTTAAGAGAACAGCGATATGTCCATCAATGCAATCCCACTAAAATACTCTGCAGTGCAGTGTTTATCTGAAGTGGAATATTTGTTACAATACATTATAATAATAATATATATATTTTTGAATTTCTATTAGCCTACATCTTGCCCTTTTCAGAGTAAACAGCTTCAGAATGAACGCAGCGAATCACCACAATTCATCCGAAACTAAACCAAAGACCCCAGGGGGTTTCTTGAGAAAAACACTAGGTAAAATAGGCAGTAGAAGGCTTTGGAGCTCCCAGAAAATTTACCAACAGACAATACCGACACCGGTTCACACAAGACTGCTCTAATGGAGTATGGTGAGGAGAGAAAGGCGAATGCGTTTGGGACGTCGGGAAATCTCGCCCCGCGCGCACAGGGCTTTTCAAATCCCCTCCAACACAACGACTTCATTAACCTTGGCGCTTTATTGTGGCTGCATAAAAGTGATTCAAGCTTTGGAACGTCGGTCGGCATGAAAGATTAGAGCTTCTACTTAATGTGTGATTTCAGACAAGAAGAGCCAATAATGAGAAGAGCACCAGGCACACAAATGCAAAAACCACTAAAAGGAATTTTAAATGAACGCGACCCTGTATACCAGGGGTCACTAACAGGCGGACCGCGGTCCGGGTCCGGACCCAGAAGCCGTCCTATCCGGACCGCGTCCAAAAACCGATAAAAAGCAGCTTTTCTAGCATTTACGGCACTGGTTTATCATTGCACCAGGCGCAAAATTCCGAGGGGCGTAAAATTTAAGAAAACGTTTAAAAAAAAAACTTTTTTGCACCACGGACCGGTTCCGAGGGGCGCATTATTTCCTCGCGCACCCCCTGCAGCTTTTTTTTTTTTTTTCGCGTAGCCCCCCCGTCGACAGAAAATGGGTCACCGTTACGTGCCTCGCACCACCGGACCTTGGCTTGAGGCCATTTTATCTAACTGGACCTCTTTGAATTTTACTTGAAGACCCCTGCTGTATACCACATCAATCCATTTGCTTTCTATGCCCATCTTCAACAATATCCTCCTAGATATGTAGGAGTATTAGAAACGCCATCACCAACACCATATGACGGGACCTACACAAGAGCAACATGAAACCTTCATAACAACTTCATAAAATCTCAATTTCAGAGTTTTGTGACATTCACTGCAAGTGGTACGCCTTACCAGACCTGGGCCAAACAATCATCTGAAATGCTTTAACCCTTGAGACCTCAGTAAAATTCCTGCAGATTGCTGACAATTTTAAAACAAACGTATAGTTTCATCTAGGGGTGTGACAACTGGAAATTTTTGCTTAACGTTTAACCGGTCATTTTATAAACAGTTATCCGTTAAACCGATAAGGGAAAAAAAAATTACGAAATTCACGTGCAGAATATGGTCCAACTGTGTATAACGGCTAGTGGGCAATTCAGTTTTACTTACTGCGTTTGCATGAGACAAAGTCACACTATCAATGATTGACAAAAATATATTTTCATATTTGAGGCCAGCTTAATATGTTCCATGCAAACTGATTTTAACATAATTAAGAACAATAATAGTAGGCTAATAATAATAACAGTCACAGTAAAAGCTGCCTACAGTACCAATAAGATATTGATTCAAAACTAGTTAAACAAAAGAAACCTCAAGGCATAATATTAATTAACAATAACATTTAGCCCAAAATAAAGTCAGACTAAGAATTTGATCCATTAGTCTACACACAAGTCAAAGTTCAGGTTAGCCTAATGAATTAAGTGCATCTGAGCAAAAGCTATTAAACAAGTAAAAAACAAATAAAATATCAAAAACAAGTTAGCCCATATGGCTTAGTAAAAATGATTTTTTAAGCGTACTCGCAGACCTTTTCCACTCAGTGAGCGTTTCCTTGCGATCAGCCATATAAGACATAATAAAGACAAGAAATCAGGCTAGCATTACTGCAATAACTCGTTCAATTGAGGAAAAAAAACTATTACTAATTGTTTATTAGCCTACCTATCCTTTCCCACCACAAGGCCCAAAGCAGAAGATACTCTTTCTGATGATACCGATGTCGGTGCCGGGATAAATAGATACATCAACCACGGGATACTCTTCTTTGTGTGTTTTTCACCACACAAGGGGGTCGGAGTCAAGGTGGGCAGCATTAGCGCTCTCCAGCTCAAATCCCTCTGTGTTATGATGCGTGTTGTATATTGACCCGAGGAAAAAAGATATTGCTCTCTTCCGCTCTCATGACAAATGACAAAACTGTGCGACAGATATCTGAAAGATGTGAACAGTGTTGCGTTGGTTGGGTAGGCTATTTGAGCCACTATTTTCTCATCTGTATTTTTCCCTTTGATGGTGATCGGGAACTATTAGTGATGGTAGCCTTCACGATTTTAGTTTCATGGAGGAAAAAAAAGAAAAAATGGCCTACCGTTTTTCGGTTAGTAATTTTTCCTTAACGTTAACAAACCAATTTCGGTTTAATGTTTAACCGCTCACACCCCTAGTTTCAGCAATATTCTGAACAAAATTCCTTCATTTATGTGATCGTATATTTTGGACACTAATGTGTTTCAATGAATATTCAAGCATTCTGCAAGGGCGTTTTCAAATTTGACCAGCATCTAAAGAGTTAGTATTTCAAATACTGAAACACAAGGACAAAACCAAGGCACTCTTTCTAATGTGAATGAAAATGGCTATAATTAAATGGAGGCTTCTTACTTCGGATACGTATTACACCCAGGTCTGGCCCAGACGGACGGACGCGGCGGTACTCACGCCATGATTCCGGAGAGGTGGAAGACCTCGGCGGAGAGGTAGGCCATGTAGCTGTAGACGAAGACGAAGAGGGGCTCGATGACGCGGGTGTGCGAGGTGAAGCGGGAGGTGAACGCCGCCAGGACGCCGTAGATGGTGCCCACCAGGATGCCCCCCAGCGCCACCACCAGGAAGGAGATGACCCCCAGGCAGACGTCCGCCACGCTGACCGAGCCCACGCCTGCATACTCCTCGAAGAGGTGATACAGCACCTGCGCCGGGGAAGAGAGGGGGGTCAGGGCCCGGACTGGAACCATTTACCAAAACCTTTCATTCACATTTTTTAAATTTTATTTTTCTTATCCCTATGCATCAGGGACATACAGATAACTGCCAAAATAAAGGAATCACCGACATAAAGTGTCTTAATAAGGCATTGGGCCACCATTAGCTGCCAGAACAGCTTCAATGCCCGTTCGCATAGATTCTACAAGTGTCTGGAGCTCTATTGGAGGGATGTAACACCATTCTTCCACAAGAAATTCCATCATGTGGTGTTTTGTTGATGGTGGTGGAAAACGCTGTCTCAGGCTCCACTCCAGAATCTCAAGTGTTCAATTGGGTTGAGATCTGGTGACTGAGGTGGCTATGGCATATGGTTTACACTGTTTTCATGCTCCATCAAACTATTCAGTGGCCACTTGTGCCCTGTGGATGGGGGCATTGGGAAAATGGGATAGAAATCAGAAAAATTATAATTCACACTTAACAGGAGTCCTGGAACCTCAGTGTTAAACCTGCTCCTGACAAACTTGCATTATCCTTCATTCACATGTTACGTCCCTCCTGGAATGTACGTGGATTATATTATACATTATATATATATATATATATATATATATAACCTCCAGATATTCAAGACTCAAGTGAAAAATTTTTATAACAAAAGGCCACAGACCATAACAACTCCCCCCACCCCACTGCTCCACAAACCGGAGGTGCTTCGGGGGCCTCTCTTCTGAAAATAATATTATATGTCTGTTTGTATCTCCATGGAGAGGAATGCTAAACATTATTGTGAGGGAGAATGACGGCGGTGGCTGTTTACACCCTGGGCCTCATTAGGCTTTGACATGTCGAAGCTGTGCTGTGTGTCTTTCTTTGAGGACACTTGAGAAAGAAAGGAACTTTAAAAACTATATGCAACAGCGTTGGAAATACACAGACCTCCCATGTGTTCTCAATAGCAAACGAATCGTTGCTCAAACTGAGCTTTTAAATCATTTAAATAGAGTAATCTCCTCTTAACACAACTCAAAGTAAATAGAGTGTGTGTGTGTGTGTGTGTGTGTGTGTGTGTGTGTGAAAGGGAGTGTGTTTGTGTGTGGGGGCTGTAAATAATTGGGTCATCCCCTCTCAAAGCAAACAATAGACCAAAAAAGAAGTAGTCAGCAGTATCTGCGTTCAGGGATCAGATGCTCTGATGTCACTTCCTGTTTCCAGCGGCAGACACGACAGGCTCTGGGTCGAGTAACGCTGTGAGGAACATGTGCACAGAATGAGAAACAGAAACACCATCCCTTTGTACGGAGATAGTCCTGCTTCTCAAAGCCACAGCTGTGTGTGTGTGTGTATGTGTATGTGTATGTGAGAGTGAGAGTGAGCCAGTGTGAGAGTGTGTGTGAGAGTGTGTGAGAGTGTGTGAGAGTGTGTGTATGAGTGTGTGTGAGTGTGTGTGTGCGCAGCATACAGAGCTCATGTTGTTCCCCCACTATGCCCCTCTCCCAGCCCTATTAGCCTAATGGAGCTCAACACAATTAGTGTTCCTCGCAGACACAGGCCTCTCGCAGGGCAGCTGACAGCCCTCAGCAGTGACTCAGAATTCAGGCTTACAGTGAGTGACACGGTCACGTGCGCTGGCCTTGGACACAGCTCTCTGGGCGTGCCTGCTGAGCCACGCTGGTGACAGGCAAGGCAGCCGTCCAAAAACAGATTAATTTGTACGAGCGCGTCAATGCGGGAAAATGCCACACCCCCGCTCAAAAAAAGAAAAGAGAGAAATGCTGTTGTGGTCTAATGAAAAGGCCATACGAGAGATGCCTTTAGAGAACAACAGAGTGGTGAGAAACAGAAGACAGGCTGAACAAACCTACACTGCAAAACAGTGGGTTTTTGTTTTTTTGACTCCCTATGACTTGTTTCACTGCAAACGCAAAATGAAACAAACCTGTAAATCGCAACTGAACATCTGAATCCCCCCCCCCCGCACTGTACTGTAACGTCACTGTTTATGCCTGTGCACTTTGAGTCACAGGCCCTGTGTATCTGTAACAAGTTTAAATGTGTTATATGCATTTAAATAGGTATATATGGCTTGATATATGGCACATCTTGTAAGTCGCTCTGGATAAGAGCGTCTGCTAAATGCTTAAAATGTAAATGTAAAATGTAACAAACAGGAGGAAATCAAAGGTAAACACTCCTATTAAAGAGACGTTTTGAATACCTTTTTGAGGCAAAGTGCAAATATTGTGCATCAGCATGACATTACTTTCCCCCTATATGAACTTCTTGTCCTGGCCACAGCCGAGCCAGCATTGATGCTTCTCCGTCTGTGAAGCAACTTTGATGTTTTGCGAAACCAGAGACAAAGATTAAATCACCAGCCGGTTTAAATTAAAAAAATATATACATTTTTAAAAACAAGCCGCCATCCCATAACAGTGTCATCGCCGTAGCAGCAACCAAGCCTGGGCTGGAGCTGCCCCCCCAGGTCTGTCGTCTCTCCGATGCCCCACCCACCACTGAGCAAGGTTGCTCAGGGAAGACCCTGAATGTTATTTCTATTTTTTTGGTTCTCGAATCCTGGTCTTGGTGAACCGCAGGGTATGCTGGTTTTTGTTGTAACCTTAAAATCAGGAACCAATTTAGACAAGAAACCAGGTGAGGCTAATTAATTAGGTAATCGACTGCTTTAATTGATCAACTACGCGCCGAGAAAGAACGAAAGCTAGCTCCCACAGAACTGTCCTCTAATTGGTCACATATCCACACCTGCTTAAATAAAGGCAAATGAATAGGTCAATAAAACAACTTCACCTCTACGCCCCCAAGCCAAAATGTCAAAAGGCGTTCGCCCCACCCCGCCCCGCCCACACCCCACTTGCCCCCTCCCATACCCATACCCCCGCCCAGCCCCGCCCCCCCACCCCATGACCCCGGTCCCGCCCTGCTCACCACGGTGACGGCGTCGTTGAGCAGCGACTCCCCGAACACCAGGATGTGCAGCAGCTCGTTGATGTGGATCTCCTCGAACACGGCCAGCACCGCCACAGGGTCCACGGCGGAGATGATGGAGCCAAACAGCAGGCACGCCAGCAGGTCCACGTTGGCCAGGTTGGTGCCCTCGATCTGGCACACGGCGTACAGCAGCCCTCCCACAAAGAAGGCGTTCCACAGCGTGCCCACCACCGCGAACATCAGGATGGTGCCCACGTTCTCCGTGAACGGCCGGATGGGCAGGAAGTAGCCGGCGTCCAGGATGATCGGTGGCAGCAGGCACAGGAAGAAGAGCTGAGAGTCCAGCACCGGCGGGTCCTCGCCCACCACCTTGATGAGCCCGCCCACCAGCAGCCCCACCACGATCAGCAGGCAGCTCTCCGGTACGATGGACGACAGCCGCGGGATCAGGTGGAACCCTGCCGAAAGAGGGGGACCGGCCAACGTCATTGCCTGCATTACAACGGTCATTGTCTGTGTTACAATGGTGGCTGCCTGCTTTACAATGGTGGCTGCCTGCTTTACAATGGTGGCTGCCTGCTTTACAATGGTGACTGCCTGCTTTACAATGGTGACTGCACGGTCATTACCTGCGTTACAATAGGCATTACCTGCGTTGCAACGGTCATTACCTGCGTTGCAACTTTCACGACCTGGTTACAACGGTTATTACCTGCGTTAGAACAGTCATCATCTGCATCAGAACGGACGTTACCTCGATCGTGTCAGCCATCACCCACGACTGCTACCTCTATCTGCATTACAGCAATGTCGTCCGCATTCAAACAATGTCCACTTTAGAACAGATGCCATCGGCCTTAGAGTAGCCTACAGGATAGATTGTGATCGGTATCCACACACCGGTCCCAAGCAGGAAGTAAACTAGCCTTGGAGCTGCTTAGTTTCGGTTTGGTAGCGATGCGTGTGTATACGTCAGTCTGAATGAAGAGATCCTTGGGTCTCCTCACACTGGGGTCAAACAGGGTTAAGGCAGACTGTGTGTGGATGCATCAGTCTGTATTAACCCTGTATCAGCCCACTGAGCCACGGGAACAGGAAGTAAGTGTCAGGGCTGGACACTTCCTCCGACTCTCTAATCTCATTCCTCCAGCCTCGACTCGTAACAAGGCTCCACACTCCAGATACACATCAGATTTCATGGGAAATATCCGGAATTCTACGCAACTATCACATTTCTTTCAAACAAAAGCAAAAATAAATGCAAAACATGACCCCGAGCCGTTCGAGACTTCCTGTTAAAAGGGAGCCAGTCGGCTTTGTGTTCGTAATCAACCACACCCTCGTTAGCTTAGCACGTGAAGACAAAAGCCGCGGAGGCTACAGTGTAAGAACATTTACATTTAGGCGTTTTAGCAGACGCCCTTATCCAGAGCGACTTACGACGAGGCAACCTGCATGCATTTCCCTTCCCTGGTCTCCCTCGGTTGTTTTTTTTCGGTTCACCTTTGTTGGAATGTGACAGAGCGGGGAGCTATCTGGTGTCCCATGTGAACGGACGGGGAGCACGGGCCGCCTGTCGAAAGCCAGGTCCCCCTGACAGTCCCGCTGACAGCTCCAAGAAGCCCCGACGATAAATAAAACAAGGAACCCCTTTCAGACCCGGAGCGCGGCCTGCGCCACGCGCCAACAACCGGTCCTTTTAAATGACCTCTGCTGTCAGGGGGAAGCATCTGAACTCTCACATTCAGTACATCTCATTGGCCTGGAACACTCCCACTGCCCATCGCACCCCACCGGTTGGTGGTTTTGATTGAATCTTCCCCTGTACCCCCCTGTTGAATTACATCATTTTACTGAAGCAGTTGAGCTTAGGTGCCTTGCTCACGGGTACAGCTGCAGTGACCTGCCCAGGATTCAAACCTGCAGCCAGCAGGGCCAGCTTCCTCTCCCTCCAATCCCCACCTGGCTCTGCAGTGTTAAAACCCACCCATCACACGCCTTTTCCAAGAAAAAGAGCCAAGGACTCGTCCTATTAAATGGCCTCTGCTGTCAGGGGGAAGCATCTCAACCATTGCATTGAGTAAATACCATCATAGGCCCGAAACACCCCCTCTCCCCGGCCCCACGGGGGTGTCCAACAGGCTCCGTCTGTCCCGGGACCCCGGCCAACCACACCGCTACAGAGACATGGACCACTGCTGCTTCAGGCAGGCCGAAACGCTGCAAGCTGCTGATGCTCGAGGAAACGCGCGTTAAAGCTAGGGTGCGTAAAGTATGCGTTAGCACCAAAACTCCTCCAAAAAAAGACCTTAAAGACATAGGTGTGTGAGGTCACACCTAGCCTTCCAGAACGCTTGTGGACATTTAGCAGATGCTCTTATCCAAAGAGATTTACACAGTGTTTATATTTCTTACATACAATCAATTTATACAGCTGGATTTACTGAAGCAATTCGGATTTAAGCACTTTGCTCAAGGGTACAACGGCAGTGCCCCACCTGGGAATATTACCTACAACCTTTGAGTTACAAGCCCAGTTCCCTGACCATTATACCACACTGCTGCCCTGGACAGGGCAACGCGGCACTTGTGAGGGCCTGTGGAATCCTCCCCCTTCGGTTATATCACACCCCTACATTATTCAGGCCTGATTGCTCAGCAGACAGACCCATATACACGGTGACCTGCAAAGCTTTTGCCTGGCTTTCCTTCTTCTGCGTCGCTTTCTCTGGGAAGCACTTTGATCACGCACTGCTCGAAAAGTGCCGTGTAAATAAAGTTTATCGTGGTAACGAATTATTCTTATCGACCTTTACCGAAGCGCTTCAGGGTAGGTGCTGTGCTTGAGGGTACAGCCGCCAGGCACCTGCCCACAATTTCAACGGGCACCCTTCGATGATGGATGTGTGCTGAAGGTTCTGGCACAAAATTGCTGCCAGGGACCGTTTGGAATAGTGAGCTCGTTGGCACGCAACACCGATGCAGCGAGCACCTCGCGGCGGTATGGTGGGCGGGAGGTAAACAAGACAAACCCGCTCACCCTTGGACAACCCGCCCCCATCAGAGCCCTTCCAATCAGAGCTGGGCCAGGAGTGACAGATGTCCCAACGTCTGGTTCACAGCATTCACAGCAGACATACTGTAACCATGTATGCACGGATCATTTGAAATGTCAGACGTGTTATTTGGTTTCCCAGTAGATTATCCTGGGCTAACATAGCTCAGATTTTTCACACGACCGATTCGAGCAACTATGACCGGGGCTGTGCTCAATCGGCTCTGCTCAAGGAGACATCGCCCGTACCCTGGGACCGTGACCGTTTGCTGCAACCCGGTCACCGACCGCATTGCCAACAACCTTCTCCAAGCTGCCGCCCTTCGGAAGGTTCCAGAAACCTCCCGGCAGCCGGCTTCACATCCAGGTGTTGGCTTTTTAAGGGACAAATGAGCTTTCTGTAGTCCTTCTAGCCAACGCGCCCAAAGGAGACGGACAGTTGTAACAGCGGAGCCATGTTCAGGACAAGTAAGGATGCCCCACAGTCCAGCCCTGAAGCTTGTCTTGATTGGGTGGGTGACCACTGACCACAGACCAGTAATCGCACCCAGAACGCACAGAACCACACTGTCCTGGAGCATGGTTCCACAGCCCTGAGGCTGGTCTTTCACCAGAGGGTGAACACAGACCACTGACTGCTCCGAAACACTTGGAGGGCCCCGGACAAAGCCAGGGCTTCTGGCACCTTGAGCTGTAAGGAGACAAACCCTCCTTAGAAGCACGCGTGAAATTCCAGACCACTGCCTGTCCCAAACTCCGTCTCACACTCTGAAATGTCCAGAGGGAATGCAAGAGACAGAGTGCGAGAAAGAAAGGAAAAGGGAGGGAGGGAGAAGGGAAGAGAGGAGGAGTGCACAAAAACCGCCACTTGCGCATGAAGACGCTGCATCCCACGAATGCAGGGAGACCCAGGCAAAGTCTCCCTGGCCTTTTAATTCTGGGCAATCCCCAAAATAGGACCGAATCACACACATTCAAGAGCGGCAGTGGAAAATTCCAGTTCTCGAGTCAAGAACTTGTTTAACCTGTAGCTGTAGCAGAATAAGGAGTGGGAGCCACTGTTGCAGACGGAGCCATTGTGACGCAGAACGAGCAGGCCTAGCCAACGCAGATACTGGAAACACAAGGGAGAGCCCTCCAGGGACTCCGCTGCTCGTGTGCCGCAGTGCTTTTCAGGAGGGGAACAATGCAAACTATTATTCTGCCTCCCTCCCTCTCCCATCAGCATTGACACGGGGAAATTAAACTTGCCTCGCTGTATATACAACATCGAATTATTATTATTTTTTAATCAGTGAATTCATTATAGAACGTTTAATAGCATAATGCACCCATTATAAGAACATTCATTCATTCATTATTTTATCTAACCCGCTTATTCCTGGTCGGGGGGGGGGAGGGAGCCTCCCAGCATGCATTGGGCGAGAAGCAGGGATACACCCTCAACAGGTCGCCAATCGATCGCAGGGCGACATACACCATTCACTCACACACTCATACCTACGTGCATGTCTTGCACTGTGGGAGGAAACCGGAGTACCCGGAGGAAACGCACACGGACATTGGGAGAACATGCAAACTCCACACAGAAAAGCCCCGGCCGGGATTCGAACCCGGGAGCTTCTTGCTGTGCGGTGACAGTGCTATCCACTGTGCCGCCCCCATTATAAAAATACATCCAAGCAAAATATGAAGCTGAATATGGGACGGAATTATTATCGTGGGATGGAAAAAAAATCTGTGAATGTTACGGATTGATGGAATTGTGATTGTGCTGATGCTACTTCAGGTGGAGACAGTGCTAAAAGTGACAGCTGTGCTGTCGTCTCGCATGGGAACCCCGACGTGGGTATAAATAGCCGCGTAGTTATCGGGCTTGATCCCTGTGGAATTGTGCAATTCCCCGTGTGGCCGGGAGCCAACCTGAACCCAGACCAGCACGTTCCTCCAGCTCCAGAACCCTGGAGTCCTGTCCCATAAATAACCACAACTATCCAACTGAGGGTGTGTGCGAGTGTGTATGAGAGAGAGAGAGAGAGAGAGAGAGAGAGAGAGAGAGAGAGAGAGAGAGAGAGAGAGAGAGAGAGAGAGAGAGAGAGAGAGAGAGAGAGAGAGAGAGAGTGTGCGTGTGCATTTGGGTGTGTGAATGTGAGTGTGAGAGAGTGTGTGTGTATGTGTGTGTTGGTGTGTGTGTGTGTGTGTGTGTGTGTGTGTGTGTGTGGTATCAGGCTGTCAGCACCACTAACAGGCCAACAGAACTTCTTCTTCAGCACAAACATTAGCAGGCATCAATTGCATGAGCAATCCAGAGCACTGCACTCGTCACACCTATGGGCATGTCCGGTTTCCACCAGGTGCAAGATGACTCCCTCTCTACTTAGTGATAAGAAAGGTTACCAAAGGTGAAGTAAACTAGGTTTTACCACACTATGGTTCTTGTTTTCCTCACCCACGATGTCTACACCTTGTATTGATTGATATCATTTAGTGGGTTCTTCCCATAATCCCTGGGTCACTAACCCAACACAGCAGTGAGAAAACTACATCACAGAACAAAGTGCAGCCAAGTCTGAGGCCAAAACAGGCTAAGGGATTATAACCGAATTGAATAACTGAACGATGTTATTGCAAATTCACAGATAGAACTCTGGTATACATGTACACCCATCAGGATATAAATGCTTCACCATAGGATGAAGGTGATCACTCAGAATGGCTTTGCATTTATTGGCGTCTACCTTGCCCTTACCTAAAACATGCCAGGAAAATGCATCCTACACCATAAAAGAGCTGCCAGAACTCTTAATTTACTCAATCGTTTCCTTTATTTTCACCTCAAATTCTTGGTATTCAGAGCCAGAGCAAATGAGTTTATTAAAATAATTTGTGTTAGTAGATGACACGCGGTCAACATAACTCTATCAAACAGAGCCCAGCGTTATGTGAACTTTGATGAGGAAAATTCCTGTAAATTCAAAAGCGAATAACGATTTGCCGGTTCACTCAGCCTCGCAACCCTGTTGCTGCCAATTTTGACGCTGGTGGAAAATTCACCTGGAGACGCATACACCTCTCAGCTGTAGCAGACATGAAGCACAGACAAACCTCAGAGCTACAGACAGAGGGCCAGGGGCGGGACAGGAACAAGAACTAGCAAAGCGAGAGAGAGACGCCCACAGCTACTGTATGATAAGGGACAATGCAAACCCACAAAAAAAAAAAAAAAAAAAACATGCAAAAAAAAAAAAAAAAGAAAAGTATAATGCACCATGAAAACGATAATATTTCAGCGACTCGCACATAATAAGGCTCTGTGAGCCTCAGGTGCTGAAACGCTGTCTATAGACAGCAAAGTCAATGGAAAATTGTCTGGCAATTGTCGGCTCTATTAAAGTAATGCCCATAGTCATACCAACAGAAAATGAAATGATAATAAAAATGCTTTGCGGAGTGACGGGTATTGCCGCGGGGATAGAAGGCTCTCGTGTTGCCTTCTTCTCCATACGACTGAAGCTATAAAAACATGACCCAATGGTACGAGCCGGAAAGACACATGGAGTGGATCAACTCGGGAGTCCACATTAATGCCCGCCCGTGGACTTCCATGCTGGCCGATTTATGAGGCGAGGCGATTTATGGGCCCGCGTCCCGTAATCTCCCACCACCCCCACCCCCACCCCCCCCCCCCGAAGAGGCCTTCACCAAATCGGCTGATGGATGTTCAGGCCAAAGATACGGCAGGGTGCACTAGAGATGCGAGAGAGAGCTTTCAGCCAGCTGCCCCCTCGCCACATGGCTGCCGCTGGGGTGGGGGGGGGGGGAGCATGCATGCTGCATGTGCAATACATGTTATCTGAGTGGAGGTGTGTGGGTGCGATGTGTGTTATCGGGGGGGGGGGTGTGTGTTATCTGAAGGTGTGCATGTTATCTGAGGGGGTGTGTGAGATGCATGTTATCTGAGGGGGTGTACTCTGACCGCTGCAGTGGTGGGGCTTCTGTTTCTGAAGGAGACATTCAAACCGATGCAAAAATGGGGAACGTATAAAACAGCTTAAAAATTTGGATGGCAAATACGGCCATTCTGCCCTGTACACTTTATTTGGATTAATAGCACAATAAATGCAGGTGCTTTCCTTCGATCTGTAGCAAAATATGACAAACCAAGGCAGCCTGAATGGGTCATGTACTCGCCATTAAACTTTAAAGCTACCTTCTTCTTACACAGCAGGGTTTTCTCTGCCTGTCTAATGCTTAGGCGGGCTGCCTAAGCGTTTTCTTCGACCATCTAAAAGGAATGGACAGTATTAAAATAATAAAAATAAATAATTAGTATACAGTCTTTAACCGGTGCAGTGTCTGCACCGAGTACTATTAGGCGGCAGCATAAAATAAATGGAAAATAGGCTATCAGAGTGAAAACAATTGACTTCCATCTGCTGCAGTGTCTGTTTTATACTTCTTACACGGCGTGACAGATTCGGCATTCTTGTAGAAGAGACTAAATTTTATTCATTTGGATGCACCACCATTTGTGGTTCTCTGTGGCTCAGTTGGTAGAGCACGGCGTTAGCAACGCTTAGGTTGTGGGTTCAATCCCCACTGGGGACACATATACTGAAAATGTATGCATTCATGTAAGTCGCTTTGGATAAAAGCATCTGCTAAATGGCATATATTATTATATATTATTTGGGAGACCCACTGTCTCTGAGAGGCAACTGACAGAGATTGCAAATTGTTAACGTTAGATTGTAGCTAGCCTACATAGATAGCCTATTTTATAGTGCAAAACTATAGTGTAGGATAACACCAGTTCATTTCATTTCCAGCTTGGCAATGCAGAAGATACCGCTCCTTTTTTTTTTTAAAGCGGCCCAGGATAGAAGAGGAGGAGAGGTGATGAACAAAGTCTATTTATATACAGACATAGCTCAGAATCTGATATAACTTGTCATCTATCTCAGTGATTCCCAACCTATCAGGCGCCTAACATTGTGATCGATTTTTACCAATATTGGTCAGATTTTTGACTGAGGTAGGCTCATTTATCTCAGCCACTAAACTTGCTTGCCAGGCACTGAGCGTGCACCCCCCGCATCTGTTTTTTTTTTGTTTTTTTGTTTTCTCTCTCCTCCCCTCGAGTCTCGCAACATTCCTGCTCTCATCTGCCTCGAGTTACGGTATACAAATTAGCCAGTGACAAGTTTATTCCTTCATTCCGCAGACAGAGCTAGCTAGCAAGTGATACTTTATCAACTTATTTTATATATACGATATAGCACCCACTGCGCCTGCCGTGTCAGCCACCGTCTAAGCCCTAAAACATGGCAAAGAAAACCCTGCACAGCAAGGGGAACTTGAGTAAAAGAGTCATGTTGACACACTCACTTAACACAGAGAAAGGCGGTTTGATTTGACTGTCGATGCAAATAAGCACAAAAGATCTACAGAACTGTGCACAGACCAACTGCCAGGACACTGTTGCTGGCCTTACATACTGCGGCCGTCACTCCGCACCCCCAACGAGGCCTGGAGCTCAGGTGAGGTCACCTGTCTGCACTCAGGATTGTTGTGCCTGCTGGCTTCTCGCACGACTGGGTTTCATCGCATCATCAGAGAGATTGAACACCGCTGGCTGCCAGGTGACAAAGCCATGTAAGTGCCGGTAAGGAGGAGAAGTGGTGGAAAGGGAAGGAGAGTGTCGAAGGAGTGTGTGTGTGTGTGTGCATGTGTGTGTGTCCACTCCTGAAAAGATAGACTTCCTTCTCATCTCTCCAGTCCTCTGGTCACCCTTCATTCCAGTTTTAAAAAACAGCCTCACCTCATTTCTAGAATATCAAGGCTAATTATAATTGTACTACCCTGCTTAATGACCCACTGCATGCTGCAATTCCCGAAATGAACACATCGGACCAATTATGGTTCAGTCTGCTTCCATATTTGCATATATAGGCAAGACAAGAATCTGAATGCTGGTTTGGTGTCTGTTGGTTTTACCCTACAAAGCAATGTAGACAAAGTAAAAACTAATTTAACCACTTTTGGATACTTTCTGATTGCACTTAAACTGTGGAACAGCCCCCCAGCACCCAACGACCAAAACGGTTGCCTCTGCTCCACTACAGCAACAAGCCTGAGCTGTCTTTCACACTCGCCTGAAACCCACTCACGCAGTAAAACTCTCTGCAGATGTTTTTCCAGTTATGTTTTTGTACATATATAGTTTATATATTTTTCCTTTGCAGTTTCTTCGATGAGCTCAATTACTGCATTGCATCAATTCCGAAACCACAGACTACCTCGTTTGAAGATTTCGCGCAGAGCCGTATTGCCGTGGAGATAAAGCCTGTTTAAGTGACGTGGCTGACCGGCATTGATCAAGAGCAATGGGTCGGCTCTAATTCGCCTGATTAGATTATTTCCCTGCCTCTCCTCCCCGGCTCAGCCGCGCTATCGGTGACAGATTAGAGCGAGAGACCAACATGATAACGGACTAATCCGCTTTCGCGGCATCCGGCGGCGCTCTGCACCGAAGCGCACCTTGGCGGCACGGTTACCGCGCGCTGCCGTACCCGCGGGAGCCTGGCACAGTTTATACTCCTTACACTGGCTTCCAGTTCATTTTAGAATTGATTTGAAAATTGTATCAATTACTTTTAAAGCAATGCATAGACTAGCCCCAGACTACGTTTACGACATTTTAAAACCTTACGAAACTAAACCCACTCTTACATCATCAGATGAAGGCCTGCGGACTGTTCCAGTGTCCAAACACAAATTGAAAGGAGACCGCGCCTTTTCTGTAAATGCTCCTAGACTCTGGAACGGTCTTGCCAATTTAAATCAGGTTAGTCAAAGTCTGTGGCTTACTTTAAATCTTTTAAAAACTCATTTTTACAGACATGCCTTTTGTTAAACACTGCCTTTTATTGTCTGTATTTTATGACATTTTCAGTATATTTGTATGTATTTGAATTTGCTATTATGATTATCCCGGCCTTTTATTATTAACAATAATAATAATAATTTGTATTTGTGGGCACGTTTCAGGACACTCAAGTTCACCATACAAAGAAATAAAAGCATCATACAAAATAAAGAAAATAAAAATAAGGTTTTTAGCTTTTTTTCCCTTTATTTTTAAGCTGTTCTGACAGACACATTCTATGTAAAGGACTTTGTAATGTATTGTAATAAATGTGCTATATAAAATAATAGTAACTACTGTGGCTGCTACTACTACCACGCCTGCTACTAGGCGTGCAGACGAGCGTTCTCTCTCTAGGCAGTGTAGTGTAATGGTTAGGGAGCTGGGCTTGTAACTCAGAGGTTGCAGGTTCAATTCCCAGGTTGGGCACTGCTGTTGTACCCTTGAGCAAGGTACTTAACCTGAATTGCTTCAGTAAACATATCCAGCTGTATAAATGGATTGTATGTAAAGAAATTTAAACTGTATGTCGCTCTGGATAAGAGCATCTGCTAAATGCCTAAAATGTAAAATGAAAATGTAAAATGTCTCTCACTCAAAGCCTGCCGCCCCGGGCATGTCAGCAACGTGTCACTCAAACATGAACGTGTCAGGAAGAGATAGGGCTGTGGACGAGACGCTCCTCGTAATTCATGACTGGTGCGATTTTATTTCCTTCGGTTGGAAACTCTGCAGTAGACCTGCTCAAAATAGACCCGGTTCAGTTTGGACTGAAGGTGTTAAGTTCTTTTGATCTCTGAGAAAGGTTAAATTATTATTACATCTACTTCTGCAAAAGGACCTATATATCCTCAACGATCACAGAGATATACAAATGTGTTTTTTTTGGTTGGCAGACATTCTTGTGATGGAGTAATTAACAGTGACATTAATATTACCCATTTCATAACCATAATGTGCATTACTTATTATGTGGCAGGTTATTTGCAGAGTACCTGGCTGTATGGGCTGGCAGTATAGTGTAATGGTTAGGGAACTGGGCTTGTAACTCAGAGGTTGCAAGTTCAATTCCCAGGTTGGGCACTGCTGTTGTACCCTTGAGCAAGGTACTTAACCTGAATTGCTTCAGTAAAATATCCAGCTGTATAAATGGATTGTATGTAAAGAAATGTGAACTGTAAGTCGCTCTGGATAAGAGCATCTGCTAAATGCCTAAAATGTCAAATGAAAATGTAAAATGTCTCTCACCTCAAAGCCTGCCGCCCCGGGCATGTCAGCAACGTGTCACTCAAACATGAACGTGTCAGGAAGAGATAGGGCTGTGGACGAGACGCTCCTCGTAATTCATGACTGGTGCGGTTTTATTTCCTTCGGTTGGAAACTCTGCAGTAGACCTGCTCGAAATAGACCCGGTTCAGTTTGGACTGAAGGTGTTAAGTTCTTTTGATCTCTGAGAAAGGTTAAATTATTATTACATCTACTTCTGCAAAAGGACCTATATATCCTCAACGATCACAGAGATATACAAATGTGTTTTTTTTTTGGTTGGCAGACATTGTTGTGATGGAGTAATTAACAGTGACATTAATATTACCCATTTCATAACCATAATGTGCATTACTTATTATGTGGCAGGTTATTTGCAGAGTACCTGGTTGTATGGGCTGGCAGTATAGTGTAATGGTTAGGGAGCTGGGCTTGTAACTCAGAGGTTGCAAGTTCAATTCCCAGGTTGGGCACTGCTGTTGTACCCTTGAGTGAGGTACTTAACCTGAATTGCTTCAGTAAAATATTCAGCTGTATAAATGGATTGTATGTAAAGAAATGTGAACTGTGTAAGTCGCTCTGGCTAAGAGCGTCTGCTAAATCCCTAAAATGTCAATGTAAATGTAAATGTATTGCTCAGCTAGGTTAATTGCACCTCCTGGTTACGTGGCATACATGGTGAGGACGATATGACAGAGTGTGAAATGGGGGCCCGTGTGCCATGCAGTGCACCCCTCAAATTTTGAACCCAATGCACAGGGCGTCGCGGAGGCTGCGTTCGACACACGGACGATGATTGGTTAATTAGCAAGATGGGGGAAGTGTTTCCGGTAGTTTACTTTGCTTCGTCTATAAATCACCTATCCCACTACCCATTGTCCTGAATAGTACTGGGCAGTTCGATTCCTTTTGATGAATCGTTCAATTCGACTCAGTACCTCTAAATGAATCGAACCTTTTGAGTTTTTCGGGTTTTCAGTTTTTTTTCAAGATTGAGCTATCTGGCCTTCAAAACCTCCCGGGATCATCCTGTTTGCCTTACACATCAACTCTTATTAAGTGTCGTGTTCATTTTCAGTGAGTAGACGGCATGATATCCCATTTAATTGTATGCCTATTTATAATTGTTATTGTTTCTGTTTCGTTACATTACACATGGTGACTGACCTATGGAGTTATGCATAAGTTAACAGTTTTTAATTAATTAATTTCGCAATTTAATTATTTTTTTACTCTGTGCTAGGTCAACTATTATTTGTTAAGAAAATAATTTACAAAGTGCAAAAGCACACTTTTATTTAAATTTGCCAAATACCGCAGTCTCAACTGCAGACTGTCTGGACCAAGATGAGCAGCGTCTACTGCGTTCAGTACCACTGCCATGTCGAGTCGAGTCGAGGTCGAGTTTGCTGCATCAGTATTAAGTACCAGTGCCGAGTCGAGTCGAGCTCGAGTTTGTTGTAAATCCTGCGGGGAAAACCACAACTCAGCACCAGTCAAAACCGTAAAACATTTGCTTCAGAAGGTATGCTGTAACAAATTGTCTGAGCCTATTGCAATGTATGGCGATACTTGTATGGTGATCATTGACAGTGGTTCTGTGGTTCACTGTAGCCTGTACATTAATAATTTACAGAAGCCATTTGTCTCGGTGCATATAAGGTTGAAAGAGTAGGTGGGCGGTGGGGAGCAGGGCAACTAGCCCGACATAGGAAGAGCTGCTAGCGAGGGAAACTCGAGTGGGAGGAACCAGTACGTACCATTACAGACTCGGTATGATTCGAGCAAGAGAATGATTTGTTCAAAATTATTAGTTTGTTCTTTTTCGCACAGTACTAGCCCTGAAGAGCAACGACTCACTCCGCTATTTGGAGCACAGGAAGCAGACGTTTAGAGACCACGCTCGCCGTTCGTGACCATGAACACCATGGATGCCGGATCAAGGATCAAGCATAAAGCGGGCTTTAGGCACTACGCCAGCCTGCAACCCCAGGGGAGTTTGCTGGGAGATGATGTCATATCTGAAATAAGACTGAAAACTTCACCACATAATTCAACCATTTAAACGTGTCATTTGTGGCCGAATAAACATGTGTTTCGATAGCGCGTGAGCCTCATTTTGGGCACCGCGATAAATAAATAAAAGGTAAAAAGTGCCGTTACCTACCGCGGTGTGTGGTGTGTTTGGGACTTTTTGTGTCGCCTTTGAGTGAGCACATCCCCGCCCCACCCGGTCATTAGAGGGAAATAAGCACTTCTGAAATCAGTGCGGAGAGCGCTATGGTAACGAGTGCTACCGTAATTACACAACACGCGCCCTCTCACGCCAGTACGAGCGCAAGCTTCTGTCCCACGGACTGAGGGAGTGGCAAAACTTTCTGTTGTTCCTCACACCTCATAGTAATGACAGTGATTTAAACCACCCAATCAGATCACCATGGCTCATTTGAGGAACTTAAAGTGCCAGGCAGACTGTGGTTTGTTTTGTTTCGTCATTTTCCATGGTTGGGTTCTGTTCCCGTATTCACAATCCTCTTGCGGCTCCCCCGGCGTTGGCACACTGGCATTAAGAAAGATAAACTATTTTTACGGCGGCAGTGTAGTGTAATGGGTAGGGAACTGGACTTGTAACTCAGAGATTGCTGGTTCAATTCGCAGGTGGGGCACTGCCGTTGTACCCTTCAGCAAGATACTTAACCTGAATTGCTTCAGTAATATATATTGCCCCAAAATATCCAGTTGGGGCTGGCGGATAGCGTAGCGGTCTAACGCACCACACTTTGGCTGGTCTGGTGAGGTGTGCGCTGCCTGTCAGGGACGCGGTTCGAAACCCGCGTCTCTACCAGACCGGCCCTGGTCGTCAGCCCCGAGGGAGGGTGAGCCGGCACGAGTCCGTCGAGGAGCAGGAAAAAGGCGTCCATGGTAGAATTCCGTCTCGGAAGAGGTGGATATAATCGGCCCGGAAATAGTGTCTCGACCCGGAGGACGGGCGACGGACTCGTGGGGGAGGGTGAATTGAGATAAATAGAGGGTATTTAAATAGAGGGCAACCAAATTGGGAGAGAAACAGGGAAAAATTAGAAATAAAAAAAAAAAAAAAAAAAAAATATCCAGCTGTATAAATGGATTGTATGTAAAGAAATGTAAACTGTGTAAGTCGCTCTGGATAAGAGCATCTGCTAAATGCCTAAAATGAAAATGTAAAATGTGGGGCGTCCGACTTGGGTGGAATAACGTTGAGGGGCAGTCGTGCGGATAATCCTCCAAGTGCAGCGAGACTTTACAACGTTGATTTGATTGTTGATTGCAACAATAAATCAATAAAAATTTGCACCAGGGTGAATGATAACAGGCCACAGCGGCGGGATGGTTTGTAGTGATAGACTTAATGACCTCAGTCCTCACCTACTCCCTTATCACGACCTCGCCGCGTCAGAAGTGTTTACTGTAGATAGCGCCTTTTGTACGGCCTCTGAGAAAATCCCAGTACTAAAAGGTGCCAGCTTGCTGGGCAAACATAAAAACAAACTCAAAAGGCTGTGTAGATATATTTAAAAAAAAAACGCACAAATATCAACTGACCCTAAAACACAAAGGACAAGCGAATCATTAACTGGGCTACGCACGGGAAAAGAACACTGATACTCCATACTTTTTATAACTAAAAATTAATTATTTATTTATGACTACATTACTTATTTTATGCACTTGAGGGATTTATTTGGGCAATTCAGGTCACACATCTCAAGATACAATTCAGCTTAAGCACTCAAAGGTACCATGGCAGTGCCCTGCCTGGGACTTGAACCTGCAACCTCTTAGTTATGCGAGCAGTTCCATAACCATTAGGAGGTGGCACAGAAACTGAGGCTCGTACCACATTCTGAACTCTGGGAGCGGGGGCAGGATTGTCAAAAATGTGGGCGGTACGTTCCCAGGGAGGTGCAACTGCAACACCAGAAAAGAGCCTCCCCTTATTCTAGAAAACATGCTTTTTTAAATTGCAGCTTTGATGTGCATGGTTGGCACCACCCACACCCTCAATAGGGCGCATGGCACCTACCTGTTACCTGTGCTCAGGTAGGGACTTGCAGTGCCTGTGGACCTACAAGGCACTACCTCAGGCAGGTAACGTATGGCATGCAACACCCATGAGAAATAACTGCCTGTCATTTCTCCCACACACACATTTCAATACACGCAGGCTAACGACGCGCTCTGCACATGCTCTCCATGCTTATCAATGATTAATGTGACCTTTAACCCCCCTTGAGTGCAGATGTGGTGGATACAAAGCTGCTGCCACAGTGAGCCGGTGGTTGGGGTTGTGAAAGCAGTAGAAGGCCAGAAATGGCGACAGCTACAACCTTGCCTTTCTTTCAAAAGGGGATTTGCACAACTGCACTGCCGTTTGCCTTTTACTTCCTCACGGGCCACTCAACGCGTCAGCAGGCAGCAGTGTACAGCCTGAGGGGCTGGGGCCGTAAATTCAGAGTTGCGGGTTCAAATCCCAGGTGGGGCATTTACATAGAACCCTTGGTCATGGTACATAAGATGAATTGCTTCAGTAAAACATCCAGCCGTAAAAAAAAAGGCATGCAAAAGAATAAATAAAAAGCTGGGCAAGTCGTTCTGGAAAAGGACTTCTTCATTTGCTGCAAAGCTACATCGAAATAATGTGATTCAACTGCCTGTACATTAGGCTACAAATCGAAAGCGTTTAGTATCGTAGTGGCTTCAGAGGCACACCCCTGACGTGGAGCAGTAAGGGCAAGAGAGTGAAACGCAAACGTGCTGGCGTCGTTGGCGATCCCTACGTCAGGTGGGGTTCAGCTCCCCTGCACCTCCATCCTCTCTTACTACCTCCTTGAGCAGGAAACACGTTCGCTCCATCGTTCAGCCCACGCCCGTCTGTTCACAGCGCTCTTTCTCAGGCTCCACTGGGTCATTTGTCAGTTGCAAATATTGACCCCCCGATTAGAAAGCCACCCCCCCAGCCATTGTATCCAAAATGACTGTTGGTGCAACTATGAAAACTGCCGCCTTTCTGTGAGTTTACCGTGGGCGCTAGGTTTAATTCCCTCCATTCAGAGTTACACTATCCGTAACCTGTACCTCCGGCCAACACGCCAACTGGTGTCAGAATTCGAACTTATCGCGAAAAACGACCGCCATTCCATTCAAGTGTGAATAATAGAAGAGAGTAAATGAGGATCATGATGCACAAGTAAGCAAGGCAGACCAAACACCAAGAAATGTTGAAATGCGTGTGTCTTTATACTTTTCAGGACCACCCAAGACGGTCCACCCAGTGACTGAAGTGCTGTCCTATGCACAGACAAAATGGCCGTCTGTTACCTGGATGTCCTGCAGAGGTGTAAGTGAGACTTTGTGAGATTCCACCTTCCATTGTCTGCAAACCAGTTCAACATACAGGTAACTGAAAAAATGAAGGCAACACTTTGGTAACCGGGAGTGGCACCTCCCGATGGACAGTCACAGTACTGCACCCATTTAAAGGATATCTCATTTACTCCAAGTGTTGCCTTTAATTTGTCAGTTACCTGCCAGGGGCTGCTAAAGTGCGCGTGATGTGACGAGAGCCAGTCTAACGCAAAGATGCTGGACGTGAACCAATTGCTGCTGGCCAGGAAATTAAGGCGAGTAAAACAAAGGTGTTTACACGGCACCCTGAGGCGGCATATGAGAGAACACACCCCAGGAAAAGTGCTTGGTTGGCCATACTCAGCTTCGTCAGGACCACTGACCAGGCACGCGCTTGACAGAAACATTACTCCATATGTAACATTTGTATTGATTTTTTTACAGAAAACTTCCAAATAACCTCAAGCTCCCATTACATTAGATATCGGCTCGGCATCAGTTTTTGAACAAGATCAGCCCTGCCTCAATGCTGGAAGCAATGTTTTCCAGTATTTCAACAATCTCTGATAATATCTAATATGCATGAACTCCAAGTCTCTCTATGACAGGTATCTCAAAGGGATCATTTTTGTTTTCTTTTCAATCAGCAGATAATTTAGGCCTTGATAGCAAGGTGTGTGGACACTTCTAGCCAATGAATCCCTTAAGTGCTGAAACATACCCAAAAACCAGCAGACACTGCAGCCCTCTGGGACTGGGGCTGGAGATCCCTGCTCTAGAACCTGAAGGAATTTCTTTCTGAAAGACTACGTCAGTGGCAGCAGCTTTGTATCCACCACATCTGCACTCAAGGCCTAAAACTGGACCTACACCCAGGGGGGTTAAAGGTCACATGAATTATTGATAAGCATGGAGAGCGTGCGCAGACAGCATTGTTAGCCTGCGTGTATTGAAATGTGTGTGTGTGGGAGAAATGACAGCAGGCAGGTACTTCCCATGGGTGTTGTATGCCATACGTTACCTGCCTGAGGTAATGCACACAGATAACAGGTAGGTGCCATTTTGAGGGTGTGTGGGTGGTGCCAACCACGCACATCGAAACTGCAATTAAAACAGGCATGTTTTCTAGAATAATCTGGTTATCTGTTGTTCTCATTATCTGGTGTTGAAGTTGCACCTCCCTGGGAACGTACCTACTCACATTTTCGACAATCCTGCCCCCATTTCCTCCCGATTCGATCGCTAAAGACCTCTACATGCTCGAGCGACTGCAACGCAACATCCTCTACAACACGTCGCAGAGGTTACGTTGATGTTGCAGAGGGTGTTGCAGAGGATGTCGCGTACCTAGCACAAAAATCTAACTCACGACCGCAGCGCAACACATCTGTGTAGATGTTGCACAGCATTGATTGGATAAGTGCAGTAATACAGCGATAGACATCATTGTTGACAGCTGCATACCATACCTGTATATATCCATGTTAACGTTAGCTAAGCAAAACTATCGATATCTATCTAGTTAGCTAGCTAGCAACCTGGTATCACGGTCAAATAAGGCTCGCTAACAGTAGCCAACGACATAGATAGCTAGCATAATTTGTTCAACATGGTATAAAATGAACCAGCTTCAGGAAAGATAGGCTTAAGAAGTTTGAAGGTACAGGAGTTTCCCTGCTTTCATGAAAACTTTACCGACCTTGTTCAATACATTGATGCCTACTATGTACAGAAGTGTAAGGACACCATGTTGCAAAGGTTGCGCAGAAGTATAAATTGCAGAGTGCTTGCGACATGTTGCATTGCGCGAACCGCCAAGATGTCGCACAAGTTACGCAGAAGCATGTAGAGGCCTTAAGGCTACAGCAGACGTCCTATAAAAAAGATGTGTCAGAATGTGGTACGAGCCTCAGTGTCTGTGCCACCTCCTAATGATTAGGGAGCTGCTCACACAACTAAGAGGTTGCAGGTGCAAGTCCCAGGCAGGCACTGCCATGGTATCTTTGAACACTTGAGCTGAATTGTAGTGAAACACACCAAAAGCCTGCAGACACTGCAGCCTTCCAGGACTGGAGTTTGAGATAGCTGCTGTAGAACCTGAAGGTATTTATTTCTGAAAAACGACTTATTGACACTTTCTGAGAATCCATCTTCAGTCGCTGATACTTTGACTGCATATCCTTGTAGTTCAGCCATAAAGCACTTTAGTATATTACACACCGCATTCCTAACAGGCTGTAATCGTGCTCCATTCACACTGATAACAGCCAGCTAAAGCAAAAGCTGCCCTGTTAATGTTTGTAAGAAGTTGTAGTACTAAGCACCTAGGGTTGTTTCAGTGAGGGGGCCTTCGCACTCACATACTTTAACCTACTGACTACCTAGACACTCTCACAGGTGTGTACAGTGTTTTGAATCAGGAGCCGACACGGATCTCAACCTTGCCCTTGCCCCGAGTCACATTTGCCACTGGGCTGAAACCATGTCCAAACCTCTCGCCGCCGCCTCCTCCCTAAAGGGACGTCGCCTCGTTCTGCCTGAAGGGACTTTGGGAATTACATGCTGGAGGCCCACAGGGTCCTCAGTGTTAATGTTAAAATATTTCATGAGTATTTTGTTTATATTTCCGTATTTAATCAATTATACGTTTTAGACTTTCAGGTAAAATAAACCTGGTTTAAAAACAATGTTGTCTGGTTTATACATCCCCTGTAATATTATGATCTTTGCAATGACTAAATATGTATATTGTACTAAACATCTACATGCTTTATATAGATCCACAAGGTAATAACACCACGATTTAGACATGCGTAGCCTGTAGTGGGTGTTGGATAAAGGCGTCAATCGTTAGCAGTTTTATTGAGATGGAGGTCCCCATGCCAACGTTAGTGGAACTCAAGATGAAAAGGTTTGGGTTACAACATTCCAGGTCTACAAAAGGCCCAGCTACAGTACGTGGAGCATTGCGGCTCTGTGTTCACAGCCAACGTACAGACTGATCAAGACCTCTCCGACTCTTGGGGTCTGTAACTCAGATTCATTTTCGCTCCCACAGGAAGCTCCATTAACTCGGCTGCAGGGCTAGATCTTCATCTGGAGGACTTTTTGCCTGGAGTCATCTTTCACACGGCCAGACAGGAAGCGCTGTCCCAGGTCTCTGCTTCCCCTCTCCCCCTGACCGGTCTGAGGCAGATATTGCCCGATTGATGACGTCTCAGGCCTGCTGCAGGTGTCCTGCCCCACATGGTGGGAGCAGGTGGTTTTACAGCGGTCGTAAAGCATACCGGATGGGTGGTGTGATGACAGACTTAACGAGGGGGTGGGAGTTTACAGCCAATGCCTTTTAAGTAACTGAAACCAAGCCTCTGAGGTCGCTGGGGGCCACAAAGACCACACCCCCCCTTCGGCCCCCAAGCAAGAGCTAACATCTCCCCTTATGTCAGTACAAACTGAGAGCAGAGTGGTGCACCAGCATGGATAATTTGGGGGGGTACAAGGTTGTGTGTGGAGGGGGGGTTGACAAATTCAGGGGGTTCCCAGATTTCAGGGGGTGATAAATTGCAGGGGTCCCTGGATTGTCCCTGTATCTGTGGTTCTCATGCTCAGGGCTACAGGCAGGAGCTGTGTGCTGCAGCTGCCAGCCTGGATAAAGCATTGATGGGTTTCAGAGCGGCAATGCGATGGGGGGGCTGGAAGACATGGTGAAGGTCACCATCTCTCCTGCGTACTCGCTCTCTCCCTCTCCCTGTCCCTGTCCCTTCCCTTCCTCTCTGTACATCTCTTTCCCTCCTCTCTCCCTGTACACACACCTGCCCCCAAGCGGAGGGTGGAGGAGTGGGGGAGGAGAAGAGAGGGAGGAGGGCTCCCCAGGTTGTGTGAGGCAGTGTCTCTCTGGCACAGGCCCCCAGAAGGGCCTAACAGCAGGGACAACCCAGTGTGCCAGCGAGGGGACACTGCAGGTGCCTGAAAGGCAACTGTGCATCCCAAACCAGGAGGGAGGGAGGGAGGGACTGCAGAGACAGGGAGTATGGATTGAAATAAATGCATCCAAGAGGTAGAGAGAGATAGAGACAGAGGGAGATAAAGAACAGAGCCTGTGATTGGAGTCCAAAGATGCAGCAAGAGACAGAAGATAGTGCAGGGTAAACAAGGTGTGTTTGTGTGTGTGTGTGTGTGTGTGTGTGTGTGTGTGTGTGTGTGTGTGTGTGTGTGTGTGTATGTATGCATGTGTTGTGAGTGCTTGTGTGTATATGTGTGTGAGGTTTTGCTTTGCAATTTCTCAGGGGAAACAGCCTGACCTGTGTAACAGAAACATCCCAGAATCCTCACACAGCACTTGTGTTTGATTGACACCAGACAGCTCCAATAAAAACCTGCCAAGTCATGCCACTGCCAATCAGCCCAAGCAGCCAATTACAGCACCGCAGGTAATGTGGGCAGCTGGGCTAATTCAGCCAGTGAGAGGCGCACGCACGCACAGTAGATGAGTAAACGAGATTATCAGCCTGCTGCATCGCTGACGGGCAGAACCAATGCGTCAGTCCACCAAAAACCTGTGGCTCGCTCAAAGGCATGAGGCCTTTCCATGACACTGATTTTGGACTGCAGCAGTTTCCAGCTCACACACCTCTTGCACTCCCCCCCCCATCACCGGCACTATGTGTAATGGCTATCAGAGACATCGCCATTTTCTTTTTTAACTTGTCAGAACTTTCAACTTTTAGTTTTTCCACTATAAAGTCCACTTTTTGTTTTTCCACTAAAATGTTTTTTGTGTGTTTGGATTTTAAAATGATTAATATATTCTTGTCAATATATTTGATAAATGCGAATTAAGCATTCAAGTAGTATGATGTTCCTGTGGGAATGTGCAACATACACCGGGCCTTGCATTAAATATGGGCAGCAATATTTGGCTACAAGTGTAGAAACAGCATGACTAGAATGGTTCTACTCTTTCAAAGTATCAGCTGACTTTGTGCAAGTCAGCAGACAAAACAGATGTTATCAAATCAGTCATTTGTTTTCTTCATTTGTATGGTAGCCTCCTTATTTATGAATTGTTTTTTAAAAATACTGTTATTGAGTGGCAATGCCTTCTGTGTACATGCATCCACTTTGAATCGCAAGAAACAAATATAACTTTGCCCAATCTATGGGGATTCTACATCTATGCTGTTCTATTAAACATGTACTTTCTATATCTATATCATATATATATATTTGTATGCAGTGTGTACTTTTTATAGTCTCTCTCGCTCTACATACATATATATACACATATACACACACGTGTGTATGTGTGCTGTTCTATTCAGTATGTACATTTCTTATTGCTGGAGGACTAATGCAAAGTATGTTTGTGAAACAATTCCACACAAAAAGGTTTAAAAATGAGAACCGAAAGATAAATAATAAGGGGGGGAAACTTTTTCAATAAAGCTGGACTTTTTACATTTGAGATGGTAAAAACTGTAAAAAGAGTGTATCGTCGGTGTTAATACAAGGTATACAATCCCGTTTAAGGGCTAGCTATTCTGCACTTTTCTCCACACTTCTGGGTCAAAATTGGGAGTGGACGAAGAATTTACCCGCACAAAGTGACAAGTCGAATTCGAGATACTGAGACTGAAACTTAGATTAAAGTGGCCTCTGGGGGGGACGCTTGAATGCGACATCTCCACAAAAGCCTAAACGAACGCGTGCCCTGTGCGTTTCATTCATAATCGAGATACATGTACATTAACCGTGAATATAAAACGCTCCCACCACACATGACGAAATAGAAGTTGACGGTAACCACAACTTTGGGTTCAACTCGCAGTCAGTGTCAGTTAAGCTACACATAGAATTAACGTTATCAACTTGTCTAGCAAGCAAATTAGCATTACCAGAAGAGAGAGACAGACAGACAGAGAACACTCAACATACCCAGTTTCATCAGAGAAGCCAGCAGTACCCACAGCGAGATCTCGAAGGGTATCCGTACGTGTGAGTAGTCTAAGGAGAGCACAGGGAAGGCCTTTTTGGTGTAGTTATGGTGCCCCGACCCATGAGGCTCCTGATGGAGGTCATGTCCCCCCTTGACATTCCTGGTGGTCATCTCCGGGGAGCTCGCAGCACCGATGGGTAGCACGGTACTGGCCAGGAACATCATCACCAGCAGCAGCAAAAGTCCCCGCTCGGACACGCTATTCAGGCCGGCGGCCATGCGTGGAAGTGCTCGACAAGGCATGCTGGAATATGTTTGAGTGAAGAAAACCAGTCTGCTCATCAGCTACGATTCACAAAATAGCTTAACTCACTAACTGTGTAGCGAGCACGTGAACAAGCTAAGTGGGTAAACAATTTAAAAAATGTACTTGGCTGATCAGCTCCAAGGTTAGGACATAAAATAAACACCCATTTCGAATAACTAATTTGCTAGCTAGTTAGCTAGCGTTACCGCAACGGGTTGCAAGGAGGGGAGCGCCAGCCACGCACCGGGTAGTCCAGCTAGCAAGCAGACGGAATCAGGAAACGTGGAATGTGGCGAGCTAACGTTGCGTGGCTTGTGTGGTGAAGCACTTTAACCAAGCTCCTCATCTTCCTCGATGCGCACCGATTAACGACTGCTAACTTTGAAAAACCCGTACGAGATTTAGCCAGGTAACGCGATCTTGCTAATCAGAAGTCTCAAGAATCCGACCTGAATGACTAATCGTTACAGGTAGTTAGATCAAGCTCGCTATAGCTGGAATACGGCTCGTAGATCACAATACACTGATGTTCGTTTCTCGTATGCAGCTGATCGCCAGAGAACTCTGGCTACGCAGACAAATTAGCTGCGCTGTCGAGAGAGAAACGGTGTATCTAATTGAGGGAATCGAAAGACTGAGTGAGGTCCGACCAGGAGGCAGAGTTGCGCCGTTTTGACTAACAAGCTGTCTTCCAGGAAGAATTCGCCTGTCAGTAGTTAGCCAGCTACCTAGCTAACGAGCTGTACTGTAACGTTAGTGTCCCCTGTCCCGTCAAGACGACTTCTTAAACGTTAGCCAACTCAGCCGTCTGCTTTTCTGTGCGGCTCCCACAGTTCCGCGTCTATTTCTTCTGCAGTCCGTCTGCACCTTCAACCACAACGTAAGTCCCTCTCATGCCGGGTGAAGTAGCCTACTCCGTGTTGTTAAATACAACCTTCAAAATACACACCCTTTATTTTAGGGGAGGTTTGAATCTGGGAGGAGGGAGGGGAAAAAAGGAAGGGGGATATTTTATTGCCCTCCACAGTGACATCTACTGGAGAGGAGGGTCAATAACAGTCTTACAGGGGTGGTTTGTGGCCATTGCAGTGGCTTATTGATCACAGGAGCGTGCGTTGTACAGCTCTCTTGATCATCCGCGCAAGAATGAGAAACTGTTTTCTGTCTTTGTGCTTTGCCTATACTCTCTCCCTCCGCCCCCACACGAACACGCACACACCTCCTCCGTGCCCTTCACTTGCTCGGCGCCCACAGGCTTCGGGCACCTGCATTGCAGCTCTGAGCGACCACTACAGCCTGCGGCAGTGAGCGGGTATGGCAAAGCTCGACGTGACCAAATGGAGCAATAACCCACTTTATATATATACATATACATGCCAATATTTAGTAATTATTTTCAATTAATTCATTATGTTACAAAAAATATTATTTAATACTTTTTCTCATTGTCTCAAGCAACGGGCATTGCATTGTATCGGAATACATAGATTTTAAAGTATGGTTTTGTATTTATGCATTATTTTATGATGGCTTTGAGTACTATAATGCTTCATTGGATTATTATTTTGTGTGGTTTACTGTTTTACTACAGGGACATCTAGGCTCGCCCACCCAAGATAAATATGGCCTTTTGTTGCATCAAACTGTGTTTTTGGAAGATTCATAGAGTACACAGTTCACCCAAGCGCATTCCCCCAGTATCATAATTATAGCGGGTGGTGCACGGTACCGCCTGGGAATTCAAACGCACTTTCTACGGCTCCTCCAGTGAGTCCTGCAAGGAATTCACACGGTCCGAACAATCAATCGCCTTCTTTTTCGAGTTTTGTCCCACTGGTACGTACAGATACTGCATAGCCAGCGACAAGCGAACTCCGCTTCGCCCTCACCAAATGTACAATTACAGTCAGAGAAAATTGTCGTGTGGTCTGAAAAAATATCACTTTTAAAATACAGACTGCTCGTCATTTCGCCGATGACATCACATGCGTGCTTACGCAAAGCACTTGGTCATTATCGTCATTTGCATTTGTGTAAAAAACTGCTTTAAGGCAAGTTGACAGACTGTAGATCAGTGGTGAACCCGTGGTCCAATTCTGGCGGTCCATGGGCGAACTTACAATTGTATGAAAATTGCATTATTATGTATCTGAATGGTTTGTTACTGTGTTACATATTGCAAGGCTTTGCTCATACAAACAGGCACACCTATCTCATTCAAATACGTCTGTCTAAAAAATAATCATTGTTTCAGTGGTCCGTGGAAAAAACAAGAGTTTGAGAACATACTACTCAACGATGCGGCCAAAACCTATCATTAAATATTTACACGAAGCGTTATCTCCTTAGAGTAGATGGACTAAAGCACTGCATTAATATTGCAGTGCAATAACAAAGCTTGGGGTAACTTCTTATGATGGATAAACATTGATATGCATCCATGATAAGGCAATGCCACCCGCAAGAAAAAGTTCCACGCAACGCCGAATTACTTGCAAAAAGTTACAATAATTTAATTAGATGAGCTTTCGGTCCATAGATCTTCGTCATGATTCTTACGGATGCCATATTAATGCAGCGTTGTAGTTGATATACTCTAAGGAGATAAAAGCTTCGTGTAAATATTTAATGATAGGTTCTGACCTTTTAATTACAATTGAATCTCTTAGCCTTTCGCACTTGAAGTCATTACACGTGTTGGATGTGTTGGGGGTCCTTCTTTTTTAAACTAATGCCACCCAACATGACCCGTCACAGAGTGAACAATTTCACCGTGTAAGGAATGGCATTACAATTATATTCTCCTTTGGAATGTCACTGTAAAATCACGTTTGACGGCACTGTTTAGAAGTTCGCCCAAATAAGTTGTTAACCAGACCAGAGTGTGCAACGACTCTTAGCAAGTACTCCACAGGTGGCTCTCCACAGAGGTGTTACTGCATGTATAAATAATAACAAATAATAACATATGGAGAAGCTGAGGCCTGTAGTATTTCTTTGTATTCTGTCACACACCACGGTTCTGGCGCGGATACGGCACAGACGCGACACGCGACACTGATCTCGTTGTATCCGCTCGTTCCGTGCCTCACCGCTCCACCACTGTGACGAAACAATAGGCAACACGCATCATATTGACTTTGAGACACGCAGGATTCAATCAGGGTTGCCATATCATATTGATCATTTCCAGCCAAACCACAGTTTAAAACCATCCCAATTCAATAAAATAATATATCAATATCAATAATATATTTGCCAGAAAACCATGTAAACCCATGAAACGATTCCTTGCGCAATAGAAAACACACCATAATGCCTACAAAGCTTATTATTTGCAACATTTAACCAAAGATGTTAAATATTACATATTACTTCAGCATGTTAACAATGCTAGGTGCTAGATAGTCTCGCTCACCACCAAACTCCAGCTTCATCAGGTTAACTTCCTAGTAACGGTTAAACGCTACAACCAACCACGTTTGATTATGATGAGGTCAATGTAGGTACCCCCTCCCTTATCCATACTATGATTCAAGGCCGAATACCAATTAATGTCAATAAATTCATTTTCAAAATCTCAAATTAAATGAATGATATAAAAAATATAAATAAATTGATTTGGTCCCCCCAATGTTGACTCCAATTACGGCCTTGCTATGATTCAATACAATTAATGTCAATAAAATATTTTTCTCAAATTAAATGAATGAGCAGAATAATATAAGTGGACCGAACGACCAATCGAATTTTGTGTCTGTGTGTTTTTGATCATAAATGACACAGCGTGTTTGGTAATATTGTTTTAATTATATTTTTAAAAACCCGCCAAATGTTGACAAAAGCGGCACGGTAATGTCACCGCAGCCCCCAATCCACCGCACGCCCCCACTACCGGAGAAGCCCAGAGATGACCATGGCATACATAGTTTTCATGCTCATCAAACCAGTCACTGACCACTCGTGCCCTCTGGATAGGGGCATTGCCATCCTGGAAGAGACCACTCCCATCAGGACAGAGATGCTTCACCATAGACTGAAAGTGATCACTCAGAAAGGCTTTGTATTTATTGGCATTTACCTTGCCCAATAAGGGGGTTGAATGGATCTAATCTAGCCAGGAAAATGCACCCCACACCATAACAAAACCCCCAGAACCCTTCACCTACTCAAGTGTTTCCTTTATTTTGGTAGTTACCTGTATGTGTCTCCTGTACATTGTACACTGCAGCAGGAAAGCAAGAGAAGGTCTGGTTTGGATGCAGTGTCCAAATGCAGCATCTTGTGACTATTCTGATTCATGAGCTGTTTATTGCTTTTCATTCATTTATGATTTGCAACATAATCAATGATACCCTGTAGCTGCACTGTTGTACATCGTTAGGGTGTTTTCACAAGAGCGCTGGTATAATAGCTCATGGGCATGTTTTGACATGTGACTGTATCAACCGCGTTGCCTGTTAGAAGGTGCACCCATGAAAAATGCTTTCATTTTCAGAGCTGGGTGTCTACCAAAGCAGTATAGGCTTAGCACCGTGTTCTACGGTAAATCCAAAATACCCAATCAAAGTAAAATTATCTCCGTATTGATGACTCGACGGACCCGATGTTCGCAACGGAAGACCAGAAAGTTTAATTACACAGCCGGCCGCGGGAACACAGGCATGTTACAAAATGTTGCATTAATTCACACTGGGGGATGAGATGCAGGGCCCCGCCTGATTGGGCCAGAGACAATATTGTTACAAGACATCTCCTGGCTCAGCCAGACATCGGGGCGTCATCCGTGCAGTCTCTAATACGCAAAGACAAACCTCATCTGTGTGTTCTCAGATTAAATGTCATGTTTCTAATATATATTGAACCTAACCCTAACCCTGAATGCATTTGACATTTTAGGCATTTAGCAGACGCTCTTATCCAGAGCGACTTACACAGTTGACATTTCTTTACATATAATCAATTTATACAGCTGGATATTTTACTGAAGCAATTCAGGTTAAGTACCTTGCTCAAGGGTACAACAGCAGTGCCCCACCTGGGAATTGAACCTGCAACCTCGAGTTACAAGCCCAGCTCCCTAACATTACACTGCACTGCCAGCCCTGAACGGCGCACCTCACTGAAGCCAGGTTCTCCAAACAAAAACCCATTTCATATCAGGAGACGTGTAGCATAAATGCAATAACATAACCATTATACCAGGCAATTTTAGTGGTTCTATGGTTAAAAAACACACAAATAACACACTTACAAGAACATTGCAGTGGTGTAGTATAATGGTTAGGGAGCTGGGCTTGAGTTTGCAGGTTAAATTCCCAGGTGGGGCACTGCCACTGTATCCTTGAGTAATGTACTTAGCCTGAATTGCTTCAGTAAATATCCAGCTGTATAAATGTGTATAAATGGATTGTATATGAAGAAATGTAAACTGTGTTAGTTGCTCTGGATAAGAGTCTGCTAAATGCCAAAAAAGACATGTAAATGTAAAATGTCCAATATGTCTGTTCAGAGGTGTAGATGAAAGTGTGACTGAAAGGTTGACATTCTTTTTCAAGATAACTGTGATAAAAATGAAAAACCTCCCAGGCCCATGGACTCCCCACAGCACAAATAGCTTGTTTACATATTCCATGCAACATATACCTACACGCTGTTTGAATAGGATGTGATAGAAAAGGCTCTAGATTGCTTTTGCAAAAAAAAACATGATGTGACTTCAGTCAATCCTGCCTGCGCAAGTCCGGATTTCATGTTGAGCTCAGCCCGTGTGTCCTGAAGAAGCAACATAGCTTTCCCCTCTGAACGCTTCTATATTTGTAGATGTAAATGTGCAGGTTTCCCCCGTGGTTGAAAGAAATAAAGTAAAATTACCCAGGCTGTTGAAGTTAAGTACACACCACACACTTTAAAAAAAAGTCAAACCTGGTTGTTGCTACTTTTCATGGCCATCCCTTTCCTCTCATCAAGTATTTCAAAATAATCTTGAACGCATGGGGTGAATATGAAATAAGAGCATCTAATAAATGACTGTAATGTCATGTGATGAGCGTCTGAATTGGCTGGTAAGCGCACTGCTCAACCTTGATTAGAAGTTTTTGGGATCTGGAAATGATAGAAAAAGCATGCAAAGGAATCTCCCGGGTTCTAAAATGTCATAGGAAACCAAAAGCTGTAGGCTTTAGGGGGGGCGGTATCACCTCTGAACCCACTTTCACAATGAAATTTCCCTTCTCCACCAGAAGAAATAGAGGAAATGAAATGGGCCGCTTTCGAAACTTTTCTCTGAGGTCTGTTTGTCGTGGCTCAAATTGGGGTCAAGAGTTGGCTTTGAAGAATTTGTATTTCCCCACCTCTCTCTGTGTCGTAAAAAATGCCCCCATGACTTCTCCCTGCACCAAACTATCCAGAAAAACAATCCAATTAAATGGAAAGAACACTTAGACCCAGAGCTAAAGGCTGGTTATAATTTTCAGCATGCTAACAGAAATAAAAAGATGAGAACCCCCCATAGTGTTTCTGTTTTGGTGGCGGCTCAGTCAAATCCAGGCTTTTCTACCGACTGCCTCCATCGTGTTCGTGTGGCACATTGAACTGAAGTAAGACATGAAGCACAGTGTTTATGAAAGCAGCAAAGTTTCGGGGGCAGAAAAATCCAACAAAATGAATAAATAACAATGCTGAGCTCATTATGTCTGTTTCGTCCCTCCCTGTAGGGTAATTTAATGAGACTGTTCAAAGGTAGCATCTGCTCTAGTGTGACTGAGACCTCGGTTGGTTTAAAGCATGTTTTCATCGCTGGTAGACCACAGGCTTCTATCCTGTGAGTAATGTCTGCTTTTTAACAGCACAGTGGTGACCCGTCAGTGCCTTTACAGAGGCAAACACATTTCCTCCTTTTTGTCGAACTGACGTACAGAGACAGTGTTATGCACCCAGATGAGACGTGACGAACACGGAGCATCGACAAAACATTTCAGTGGCACTGCACTCTCAGAAAAAAAGTACAATGTTGTACCTGTTAAGGTACAAATGCTTGTACCCTTGTGAGAAAAATAATGTTGTTTGCAGTGCAAGCCTCATTTTCTTTCCAATATGGCTGTCAGTATTAAAAAGGATGCATCACCTTACCTTCGTACATATCTGTACCTTTCCTCAATTTGTACCTTCTTCACTGGGAAAAGGTACAGAATCATATCATGAAGGATCTTATGTGTACTTTTGAAGGTACAATGAACACATTTGTACTATGAGGAACAAAACTGTACCCTAATTGTACCTTTATTTTTGAGTGCACCTCACTACTGCAATAAGGCAGCGTATATGGCAGAAGGCGTTCTCCAAAGTGAACAGGCACCATAAACTGTGGTGAAGAGCAGGCAAGGAGAGGAGGGTTTCACTGTTTCTGTTTCTGGATTCCCAGCACTCCTCATGTCGGGTAGCCCTGTCTAGCCTGTCGGAAATTGTATTAATTTGGAGGTTTCCAAGGCTGATTAAGTGTTTTTGGTGGAGACTGGAAGAGGCAGCCCAAGAAACAGAAGTGTGCCTCTTTCATGTACTCCCTCACTCACTCACTCACACACACACACACACACACACACATGCACTTACTCACAAAATCCCTCAATCGCACTCATTCAATCACATACTCAATCACACTTTCACATGCTCACTCATTAGGTCATACACAGTCACATACAACTCCCACAGTCACTCACTCACACAATCACTCACTCATTCATTCAATCTTATCACACACTCACTCACTCAATCATGCACAATCTCACCCCACTCACTCATTCAATCCCACACCCACTCACTCACTTATTCAATAGCACACTCACTCACTCCCTCTCTCCCTGACATCCTGATTAAACCGTTGCCATACTAATCACATTTTTACTGCAAGAGGCACTACAGGTCACAAAGGCCAGCAAATCAATCGTTGCAATCAATTTGAATAATCCCTGCCCAGATAGAGAATACAGATCCAAATTGTATTACAGTAACATCACTGCGGGTGGTGCAACCGGTAAAGGCACTCCCCAGAGTGCAGGTTGCCCACTGTAGCCTGGGTTCAAACCATGGCTGTGCCAGCCCGGCTCTGGCTGGGAGTCCCATTCGGGGGTGATGATTGGCTGTCCACCCCAAGGGGAGGGGGGAGGGAAAGCCAGCACGAGCTTACCGTGAGCACAGAATATATATGCCATTTAGCAGACGCTTTTATCCAAAGGGACTTACAGTAGTGAATGCATACATTTTTCAGTATGTGTGGTCCCCCTGAACCCACAACCTAAGCGTTGTTAGTGCCATGTTCTACCTACTGAGCCACACAGAACCACAGAAAGCTTCCCTCTGGTCAAAATGAATAGGCGAGTTCCATCTTGAAGGAAGCAGTTCATTGCTAGCCCCGGGGTAGTGGCTGGTCCCATAGTTATGAACAGCAGGCTCGTGGGGGAGGGTGAACTGAAGAAATAGAGGGTACAATTTGGCAACAAATTGGGAGAAAAACAGGGAAACAAAATCTGAAAATTAATTAATTAATTAAAAACGTCCCTGGGGGAAGCTGTCTGGGCAAATGTAGCCTATGGCATTGAAATAATGACCATTTACTACAAGCACAATCTGGAACTTTCCCCTTCCTGAGAGAATTACACACATTATTTAGTCTGTATCTGGAGTGACTCACCGGCAGACAGGCAGGAACACATCAAGCTACATCCGCGCAGCAGCTCCAGAGCAGGTCACATCATGGGTCTGGCAAATAAAGATGAATCTAACTGTCTCGTATGTTTACATGTTTACATATGAGTGGCGGGGGAAAGGGAGGGAGGCTTCAGGGTCACCAGAGGCTCATTTGAACCATTCAGTTTTTTTCTTTCATAATAAGCGTAAATGTGAAATAAAACTGTGGTTCAGAAACCTTGCTCTTTGAATGCCGAGCGAGTACCCAAGCCAAGGGCCCTCAGGGCGGATTAGCACCCAAGCCAAGAGCCCTCAGGGCGTAGTAGCACCCAAGTCAAGGGGCCCTTTGCCTCCATCAGCACAGGTGGCTGTGTTTTGCAGGTACAGCTTGAAAGTAAAGTCATCACAAGAAATCACAAGTGACTGCAAGGCGCCAGCCAAGCGGCTCCAGAAATGACGGTACTGGGGCTGGCACACACCACCAGGGTGACGAGATGTCGTATTGTGCAGTTTGACTCATTTTCCCATGGACTCAGCACAACAACAGACGTTGCCCCGTATATTTTAAATTAAATCATAACATTGCAGGTATAATTCCCCACACTTCACTTAAAATTTTGTAAAAAAAAAAAAACCCTGATCAACAAACACCGCTTCAGCTTTCTCTCTTTCGCTTCAAGTATTCCTTTCCTGTCCCACAATGTCCCGCGCACAAATCATCCGGTTTGTCCATCCTTGAATCCACATCCTCCGTCCACTGTTTGAATCTGGTCAACCTGCACACCACACAAGCTTTGCGATCTGGGAATTGTAGTTCACATGTCACTTCCTCTCAGAAGAGGCAGAAGAGCTTGTCATTCCTCATAATTATTTTCATGGCTGTCGATGTATATTTTACCTGAACGGGGAAGTTTAGCTCTTATTGAATGTGTAGGTGGAAGCTGCCCGTGAGTCCTGGTCTGAAGTCAGTTTTGCGTTTTTCTTTCTAATGGTTAAGGTTAGGATTTGAGTAGAGTTAGCTGATCCTGGGTCAGTGCTTATGAGCAACTTCTCCCTTACTGTACCCATATAGTTAAACTCCTAAAGGGCACACCTCCTATCTTTCCAATTGGTTACTTCTGTGACTGCAGAAGGCTGCCATTGACATATATCCATTTTCATGTAGGCAATTTTCTTCTTCTGTTGAGTGTTTAAGAAGTGTAAATCCCAACATTAGCGATTTACCTGTGCTTCCAGAGTTAGTGCCACCATAGAAACGCATTCTGTATATAATGCTGCCTGTGGTGCCGGACCGTTCTGTCACTAAGAATTACTCAGTCCGATTGTGAATTACTCATACGAAGTGTTCGAAAATGCAATGGAAAAAGCAGGATATAGTTCAATAACATTGTGTAACAGTTAGGAATGCATATGTGATTGCTAAAATTAGATAAGCCTACTTTTAAAGCATATTACAGTGGAAAATAGTTTACATAGAGCCATAAAGAAAACTCAAATGACAGTGCATGTCCTTCATGGCCATAACAATATTACTATACCGTATGACAGGCTAAATCTAATGAATGATGTGTGTTTCATCAGACAGAATTGGCAGGCCTACTGACTTTAGCCAGTAGGTGGCAACATGCGTTTTAAGGCCAGATACATTCTATCATGCTATGGCCCCAGAAACAGGAAGTGACATAGGCTAGTCCCACTCAGTTGACTACTTCAAAAAGCCTCACCCAGGCACAGATCATTCCAGTATGTGTGCCCACTAGGAGTTTTATAACTCTGTGATTGTATCAGAAAATGTGCAAAGGTTTCTGGGAAAGATCAGAGGTCAGGGATGTTGTGGATAACGGCTGACACACAGCACAGGAGTCGTACTTTACGTGTCACTACCTCTTAGAAGAGTCAAGAGGAAAGGCCCTGTGCTGTATCACAGCAGGGGATTACCTGCTTCACTCCGGTTTTGTGGTAGTCACGAACATCATCGTCAAAGTGCCCAGCCTGAAGAAACAGCCTCTTCCTCATGACTGACTGCTATAAAGGGAACAATCTTGATCCATCCTTTCCTCTCCTGTCAGAACATTCAGCAGACTGAGGAGGAAAAAATATTAAAAAACAGTAAAAATAGCCAAGGAAGGAGAGGGTGGGAAGGGGGGAGGATTTGATTATATATCTACAAACGAACAGATTCTGTTTCAAAGTTCCAGACAGGTCTGTTATCAAGCCTCAGAGTATGATAAACATAATGAAAGGAATGTGATTCCATACACATCAACAATACACCTCTGAGTAAGCTCTGTGCAAAACATTAGAACATTTTATATACATGACCTATGTGAGTATCTCTCTCTCTCTGTCTGTCTCTCTCTCTCTCTCTCTCTCTCTCTCTTTACCTCTCTATCTCTTTCTCTCTCTCCCTCTCTCTTTCTCTCTTCCTCTCACTCACACACAAACAATTCATCTGGAGCTGTATTACCCAGTTGGATCATGGGCTACAATAACCACCCGGTATGAACCATAATTACCAGGGTCTGGAAGAGGATTTTAGGAAATCCGTGCCATATAGCTTCCATGCAGACGTCATCCTAGATTACAGCAAAGCCCTGTACGTCTGGGCATGTCACACGGTGATGCACATTTTTACCTCATAGGCTGGCCACTGAGCTCACAGGACTTTCACTTGACAGAGGGTGGCATTACAATCACAGGAAACAGAACTAACTGCCCAAATAAAGGAAACACCAACATAAAGTGCCTTAATAGAACATTGGGCCATCACAAGCTGCCAGAACAGCTTCAATGCGCCTTGGCATAGATTTTACAAGTATCTGGAACTGTACTGGAGGGATGCAACACCATTCTTCCATGTGAAATTCCATCATTTGGTGTTTTGTTGGTGGTGGTGGAAAATGCTGTCTCTGGTCCCACTCCAACATCTTCCATAAGTGTTCAACCGGGGTGAGATCTGGTGACTAAGACGGCCATGGCTTACCATTCAGTGGCCACTCGTGCCCTGTGGATGGGGGCATTGTCATCCTGGAAGAGACCACTCCCATTAGGATAGAAATGCTTCTCCACAGGATGAAGGGGATCACTCAGAATGGCTTTGTATTTATTGGCGTTTACCTTGCCCTCTAAGGGGTTGAGTGGACCTAAACCATGCCAGGAAAATGTACCCCACACCATAACAGAGTGGCAGTTAACTGTACATAACCTGCACTTGCAGGTAATTGAATGTTTTCCTCAAAAGTGGTGCTGCTTCAGGCGCGGCCAGGGCATAACTGCACATTAGAAAGGGAAAAAAATAACTTGTTTGGACAGAATGATGGCATCCTGCCGTTTTGTCTGTAAACCTTTTGCCTTATCAGCATGTTATAATGATTACTGTATTATTGTGTACCATCAAATATTGATTTGAATTTAACAGCCAGAATTTGTCTGGCTGGCAAAAATGGCTGTAGTTTGACAGGCATGTTTTGCTTTAGTAAAAAACTACTTTTACTCTCAATCAATGGATGGACGTCAGCAAAATTGCTTGCGGGTGTGGCATTTTCTTACCTACAGATGGCGCTGCCTGGTTAAGTAGATGTCATTGCTTTAAAACAGGAGTGCGGGGGGACGCTTGTTGTTGTAAAAATTCCATCATGGACTATTCTGATGCTGTTCTGTCTAAATGAGAAGCGGCCTGGGAGGAGTTCGCTTGCTCTTTATTTATTCGAGTAAGTCCAGTTTTGTGGGGAAATAATTAATCAATGTTTACCCATGTATATATATTGAATATTGTACTAGGTCTACCTGTTTATAATATTGTAGTTCAGCGTCAGTATAGCGGGGGGCAGCATATGGCTCCGACATGTGATGAGGGCTGGGCTGGTGATAGATTTGGAGGGCAGATTGAGAGTACGATGTTTAAATACGTTTCTGTTTTTAAACGCTACTGTCATGTCACTTGCATCATGTCACCTGCACCATTTCAAGTGGCCCAATATTTATCCACGTTCCACACACGACATGAGTGTTTATGAGAAGTTATGTTAATGTGTCTCATAACGTTTATGAATGCGTGCATTATGACTGTGTTATGTCACTTGATATACGATGTAAGACCCTTACCTGAAATACCCTGTGCCTTGCTTATGACAGCGTTATGTAGGCTTTATCGTGTATAGCTCAAGTAAATGTTACCTAAAAATAAAATACATGTAAATATTGTTTTGCATTACAACATTTACATTTTAAGCATTTAGCAGACGCTCTTATCCAGAGCTACTTACAAGATGTGCATAAATACATGGTAAGAACAATCATAGTTCGCGCAAGAGATCAGTGCAGTAATACAGCGATAGACATCATTGCGGGCAGCTGCGTACCATAGGCTACCTGTAACTCTGGGAAGGAAACGGTTAGTACATTTTATTTTTCTTTTTTTAAAATTATTTTTTTATGGAGTTAGCAGGGATACATAGTGTTGAGCAAGTAGGCAGTGGTGATGACAATTAGCTAGATGTACAGAATTCAGTGGTAGTGGAGTCTGAAAAGGTGTGTTTTTACAAAGCACTGGAAATAGAGCTTTGCAAATTTGATGGAATGGCTAACCAATCATTTCCATACTATTTGTAACACATCTGTGTGGTTCAGCTTAGCAGTTTTCTGTTAACCTTGCATCTCCTGCTTTCTCCTAATTTTTCTGGTTTCCGGTGGACCTCCACAAGGAGCCTTAACTTTTACCTCATTACGATGAAAGGTGCGCATTCTCAGCGATTCTCGTGGGTTCCATCTGGCATGGCTGAAGAAAGAAAGAAAGAAAAAAGCTTTGAAGTTCAAAGCTGGAGGTGAGTTATACCCCTGCCTTTCTTTCTTTTTTTAATCAAAAATGCCTCTTGTACGGAATAGACTCTTTTCGCCACTGAACTGCATGCATTTGTCTGCCCTCAACGGCTTTGATCATAAATGTGATTGATTCTATAACGGGAGTGCGTTGCACTACCAACCAAAGTTGAAATTTTGTTTGGTTCTATCAATGTCCACAAGAGGTCACCCTTGTTTGTCTTTTTGTGTTTTCAAACGCTTGAACCGTAACCGTAACCTCGATTATTCTTCTTCTTTTTTTTTTAGGTCTTTCTGTGTTTGCTTTGGACAATCATTATTAAAAATAAAGGGCACCATTATTATTGTTATTACAGTCCTGCTAACCTTGGAGTCCTCAATCATCCTCTTACCCGTGGAAGGCTCAGTTCATCAAATGGAATGCGCCAGGTAATATAATATAATATAGGCTATGCCATTTAGCAGACGCTTTTATCCAAAGCAATTTACAGTAGTGAATGCATACATTTTTTCAGTATATGTGGTTCCTGAACCCACAACCTAAGCATTGCCAACACTGTGCTCTACCAACTGAAAACCAGAAAACCAGGTGAAGAATGATTTGTCTCGTGCACATTTTTACACAAACACTTCACTTATTTTCAGACAACCACAAGTTTCACGTGTTTTGGCTGTGCCGCATACCCTCACCTATCAGGCCTGATAATAATCTCTCGCAGTTTAAGGTGAGGTTTCCCACCCCCAGATAAGCCACTGGTGGTGGAAAAAATGGAAAGTGTTCAAAAGATGAATAATGGTCGAAAAATGAGGAAGGATCAACATTAGAACTGCAGCAAGTGAAACTATTGATTTTTGGAGACACAAAAGCTAAAAACAATTGCTCACTAAAAAAGCTGAAAACACAGACAGAACACAGTGGCTGAACTGCGTTCTGTGTTCTGTGTTTGTTTATTTTTTGGGGGATGTTTCTCTCTTTCATGATTGAAACTTTATTAAAAAACGTTCAGATCACTCAGGTACAGACTGAGTGATCTCTCTCCCTCTCCCTCCATCTGGCTACTTGTGGAAAGTGTACCCCCTCCTCCTGGAGTATAACCCTAAAACAGGTTTATTTGCTAGTATCACACAGTGTGTGGGGGTCCCTTCAATCATTCAATTTCAGTTTTTGTTTCTCTTTCACACCTGTGACAAAGATGTTACTTCAGGTGTACAAAGGTTTTTTCTATATCGTTACACCCATATCCCCAAAAGTCCACTCCCCAACCCCAGGCCCCCCTCCCACCCAGACAGTGAATGACACACTGCAACATATAGACCCAGACTTCTTAGGGTCCCTATTTCTGTCAGTAGAACCCCGGCAACCCATGTAAAATAGCCCACACAAGCCCAATGACTGAAACACAAAGCAATCTGTCTGGTATGCACTATATCTGAATAGGTCCGGACACGAACACAGTAACATGTCTGTAGGGTTACAGGTGTGTCGGTCATGAAGTTGCAAAGGATAATTACTATGTGTAAAAGAGAGAGAGGAAAAATCCTGTGTCATTTGGAAAAACAAAATGCACTCTCTATTTAACCAAAACCTAACCTAACATATTTTGAGGGCCACCTTTTGCCCTAAAATGGAATGTTACATTACAGGCATTTAGCAGATGCTCTTATGCAGGGTGACTTAGAGAGTTTTTCTTTACATACAATCCATTTACACAGCTGGATATTTACTGAGGCAGTCCAAGTTAAGTATCTGTCTCAAGGGTACAATGGCAATGCCCCACCTGGGAATCAAACCTGCAATCTTTCCGTTATAAACCCGTAAAACCATTATACCGCACTACCACCACAATGTTCTAACACGGCATTCCTCTTCTCATGCATTGGTGTTTAGAGCCCAGAAACCCCTAAAAACCCAACCACAGAGAGCCTCTGGGTGTGATTGGAGCCACTGGTAGCGGCTCCATCCTGCATTCACGTTAAAGAGGCCCTTGTCTTTTAGCAAGATAACCGTGATACGATCAGTGCAGGGTAAACATTCACAGTTAAAACATTCGATTATCTTCTCACCAGTGGAACACCTCATCCCAGCCACTCCTGAACCTTCTGAGCCCGACACACATTTAATGTAACAGGCAAATATGTTTTCTGTACATTTTTATTAAAATTTAGTCTGGCATATTTGAATAAAGATATGGAATTATAAATGTGTTTAAGGGGTGTCAGAACAACTGCATGCGCACTGTAACTTGCGTAGTGCCTGCAACGGTTGCAGTGTTTAATTTGACTGACAGATGTGTCGACGGAGAGCGTATTATTGTTATTATATTTTTTTCACGTGTCATCTAACAACCCACCTCAAGCCCTCCCACCCCCAGGCAGAGGGATATCCTGGCAATGCAGTGTGGGAGTGGGGGCGTTGAGTTAACAGTGCTGCCAGGGCCCAGGGTTACCTGTGGATTGACACAAGTGAGGCACTGTGTCCATCTGACACAATAAGATGGACACAGTAAGTTAGTAAGCTTTGCTAAGTTGTGCAGGCTTTTTTTGTGGGAATCTATTTGTAAGCAAGTTTGTAGTGCAGTCCATCCAGACACTGGCACGGATGTATAAAAAAATATTAATGTTAAACAAAATCTTTGTCGCTGAGAAATTGTGTTCAAATAAAAGAATATCATTTTCCCAGTTTTTTTAGCATGCATTGTAGCTCATTGCCTGCATTGTTTATTTTGCACATGTCTTTGCACATCTTTATCAAGGCTGTGAATTATGGAGGGGACTGTATCTCTTAGGACAGCTGACTTTGTACTTGAGGTGAAAGAGACAATCACTCATGAACCCAGGTTCACTTTCATCTTCACGTCCAGGAAAGAATAATCCTAAAAATGATGTACTCCGTGCCTCAAAGGCACTATCTTTACATTTGGAATTATGGTATTTGTCATATAACTGTAGTGGGAAATGCAATATTATTTTTTAATTCAATGCAGCAGCAGCAGTAGCAGTGTGCTACACAACCATCGTTACTCTGGTAACGTTACAACCCGGTCTCTGACTTGAACTTACTTTCATTTCACTAAATAAATAAATAAATAAATAAATAAATAGATACAACTTTAAAGATGTATATATTTAAATATATGGTATATATAAATATACAAATATACTGCAACAGAATACATGTATTTCTCTGATCTATAATTTTACAACAATGTGTCTCTGTAGAATTAAACGAGCTGGAAGCTCCAGGGCAAGTTTGCTGCACTATATACAGTTTGTAATTACAGCTAATAGTTTTTTTTAAAATCTCTCTCTCTCTCTATCTTCAGCATACGCTTTCAATAAAGCCGGCAGCGCCTGTAATCGGGTCGGGGCTGCGCAGTCCGACTCGGGGCCCCGCCCTTGAGAGCTCCGCGGCGGCTCGGCGAGACCACATCAAGAGACGCGCCGTGGCCTCGGGGCTATAAACGGAACGCGGGACCGCCGGATATCTCTGATAATGAGAACCTACCGCGGGGGCGATCCCAAATGTGAAAAAAACGACACAGAATGAGAGAGAGAGATACTGTCCTATTTTAGGCAACAAAACTCTAAACTCGCTTTACTGGCGCAGGATGAGATTCACGAGCCTGTAAATACATTTTATGAAGGTTTGCACAGACAGCGCGTGCAGTTATAACTCGTGTCTGGAAGAGGAGATTACGAGGAGCGGGGAGGAAAGCAGGGACGGATATTCCATATCGACGATGTTAAGAGAAGCCCGTAACTGACTAGAAGCGGGCCACTTCCCTTGTGAGAGACCCCTGCTCTGGATTGTCGGGTGGATTAACCCATTTCCAAGGGAACGTGTCATCAGAAAACCGTCAGAGCAGTTGAAATGTGCGACAGCGGGGATTTCAATTCCTCCAAATACTGTCAAACGAATTCTTCAGCTGTTGTTGCAGCTAATACAATATTTATACCTGAAGTGCATTGGCCACAAGGAAAAGGCCTAATAGGTATTTGTCCTGGTTCTAAATGCAGCCCATAATGACATGGAATTGAGACCGAGGCAGTGGGCAGGTTTAGACATTTTGGGGCCCCAATCAAGCCTCAGGTTTGAGGCATCATGTATCATTTCTAAAAACAAAAGATATCACATTGAGCCCATAGAATTTAAAAGATCAGACAGTGTTCTTCTATGTTCATCTTGAGATATACTAATTTATTGATTGATGAAAAAGGCTATAATGTGATATCGCCTCGCACCAGCAGGGGGCCCGCTGCTGCGGAGGTAATGTAATGTAATGTACGCCATTTAGCAGACGCTTTTATCCAAAGCGACTTACAATCATGAATGCATACATTTTTCAGTATATGTGGTCTCAGTGGGAATCGAGCTATTGATTAGTTTGAGTGTTGGGAAAGCACACCACTGGATCAGATACATTACAAACAAATACAACCTCACATGTGATCGCAATTCAGATGGTTTCTCTGTAGACAGCTTAGCTTCTTCTGTAAGTTGACAATTGCAGTTAGCTGCAGGTTTGAATGCGGCCTGTCCATTCTTTATGCCTAACCTTCATGTGACACGTCACACATGCACTGGAGACGAGCAAGGATGCGCCAGTCGGACAAATGGCGTGATGATTGCAGCTCCTGTGTTAATTACTTGCTCTTTAATTAGATCAGAGTTTGTCAGGGGTTAATTAGAGCGTGGCGCTTCCATAAGGAAGCCACAAAGAGGGCCTATTTTTATCCCTCATCCTTGGGCATCATGAGGATGTATCCTGGGTAAATGGGAATTGTGTCTTAAGACATTGTTCAGATCAGGCTCTGCTGGGTGGCTCATCCTGTTGAGATACTGTTCCAGTGTTTGTGATGCCCAGGTTTAATGGCAATAATAGTGATGCCCAGGCGTAACAATGGTAACAGTGATGCCCAGGTGTAATCATGGTAACAATGATGCCCAGGTGTAACCATGGTAACAGTGATGCCCAGGTGTAACAGCAGTAAATACCCAGGTGTAACCATGGTAGAACTCATGTCCAGGTGTAACAGCAGTAAAAGTGATGCCCAGATGTAACCATGGTAATAGTGATGCCCAGGTGTAACCATGGTAATAGTAATACTCAGGTGTAATGGTGGTAAAAGTGATGCCCGGGTGTAACCATGGTAATAGTAATACTCAGGTGTAATGGTGGTAAAAGTGATGCCCAGGTGTAACCATGGTCACAGTAATACCCAGGCGTAACTAATGCTCAGTGCAGTGTAGGATGCTTGGTCGAAGTGTCTTGCGGTTGATTGTCCTGTGAATGTGTGTGTGTGTGTGTGTGTGTGTGGGCATCTGTCCTGTGTGGCTGTCCTGTGTGTGTGTGTGTGTGTGTGTCTGTGTGTGTGTATATATATATGTGTTTGTGAGTGTGTGTTTGAGTGTGTGGCTATCCTGTGTGTGTGTGTGTGTGTGTGTCTGTGTGTGTGTATATATACTGTATATATACATGTGTGTGCATGTGTGTGTGTGTTTTTGACTGGGCTGTATAAGTGTGTGCTCTGTTTGTCCACACAGGATGTGCAGAAGCGTGTGTAGTAGCATGTGTGGGAAGGGTGAATCAGGGTGGATGAGGATGCAACAGGACAGGTTTACAGCAGCAGAGCAGAACCGCATCAGTCCCAATGCAACATTTAAACATCCCATTAAAACCTGCATCGCATTAAAAACCTGCAGCACATTAAAAACCTGCAGCACATTAAAAACCTGTCCACAAGGCCTGCTGGGCCCTGCGCCTCTCTCAGGTCCTTCAGAAAAACTGGACCTCTCTTCTCTTGTGATATATATTATTTATTGATTTTCACAAAAGTTCAAACCTGACTGAGGGCTCAAAGACAGATGTTTACTAAAAGATATAATCATATATAGTCAATCCCTGGCCCTCTAAACCTCCCCATACCCCCTGTGGACATCTCCCCCTTCTTATCCACAAGTTCTCCAGGGAAAATAACAATAACAATAACAGTAACAGTTATAAAATCAAATAAATAAAGCATCAAAATGAAAACTGGACCTATCTGTTGGAGGAAATAGCACAGCCTTTTCTGTGCTGGAATGCGTATGGAAGGAATTAGGAACAAAAAAATCATTGAGGCGATGCTATGAGGGACTGTGTGCCGGGGTCATCGTACCTCCCCCCCATGCCAGGCCGCCATCGCCTCCACCGCGGTTCACCGCAGGGATCTCTCACCAGGGCCCGAGGCACTGTGACACGGCCAGGAGCTACCAGGAGCGCTGCTGCGAGCTAACCAGATTCCTTCTGTCCTGACCCTAACCTCATGGAGTCATCCTGGACAGGGAACACAAACCACAGAACCATAAATCAGGAAAAAATAAAGAGAGAGAGGGAGATGGTGGGGGGGAAGAGTGACAGTGTGGGAAAGACAGATGAAAGGTAATGAAGATATACAAGGGAGAGGTAGGGAGGGCAGAAGGTGAAAAAAGAAATAGTGAAAGAGAAGAGGTAGGGGTGGATGCAGTGAAAGAAGGATGATTTTTAGAACGCAGAGATCAAAAGAGTGTGTGTGTGTGAGTATATGCGTGTGAGTGTGTGCGTGTGTGTATGTGTGAGTTTGCATGTGTGTGAAAGAGAGGTATATCAGTGCTTTGCACAATTTACTTAGTTTGAACAAGCAGAGAAGTGCTTTTGGGCACATCTGGCCGATCGCTGGAGTTACGAGCGTGTTTTATTGGACTGGACGTTTCGGGCCGTGAGTCAACTCCTCTGTTTCCAGTCCTGCAGGATTAAACACAGCAGAACAAGAGAGGCCTCGACACAGCTGCTGTAATGCCCTGCATCCGTCGTTAAGAGGAGAAGAAGAACTGAAGAGTGAGGGGAACGAGAGGCTAGACGGCACGTTGCAGCGAAGCCCGATGTTTGCGGTCACACGCTGAACAGTGTCAAGCGAAGAAAAAAAACCTCAGACACATTCTTTTCCCCCGAAACAGCGTTGTGACAGTTGATTATCCCATCTCTGAAATGACTGTCCCACACCAAAAATTCCTTTTTGACTCATACAACGTAGAGCTGTAGCTGCTGGGCGAAGGTGTTGTGGAATGGGCCTCGTGAGACACCATATTTTTTAAATGTAACTATGTTTATCTTTTTGTGTCTATCTAATGCCGCTGATCCTCACCTAAATATAAGGGGGTTTCAGGTGTAGTGGAGATTCTCAGCGTGGCCGATTCAAGTCGATGGTCCGTGGAGAGTCTGGCAATGCACCCTGGGAGACTGACGGCATCCTTGGGCCGAGGACAACAGAGCGCTTGGCGCTTTGCACAAATGCGCCCTTTGTCTGGTTCCAACAACAGAACGGGGCATGGAGGAGGAACGAACAGGCAGCCATTGTTCTTTGCATGTTTTGGGGAACGTGGGCAGTGGGTGATAACGAGGTTTGGTGGCGGTTAACGGGCGCGGATGGAGAGGGGATGGGCGCGTTTCAGGAACCCTGAGACTCAGGACAAGAGATACGAAGGGGTCAGGGAGCCATTGGGGTTCTCCTGAATTTTTCACGATGGAGCACAGAGTTCCAGAGTCCGAGAGCACGAGTTTTGATGTCAGTAGCAGCAGATGTCATAACAGCCCAGCAGCTACTGCTCTCTGATAAGATCTGATGGCACGCGTAAAAACTAAATGGGCCCTTATATGTTTAAAAAAATAATAATAATAATACTAAGATGGAAAAAAGCAGGCAGACTAGTCTGAAACTCACATTGATGTGGTTTGGGTTAGGTTAGGGTGGCAGTGTAGTACAATGGTTAAGGAGCTGAGCCTGTAACTCAGGAGTTGCAGGTTCGATCCCCAGGTGGGGCGCTGACGTTGTACCCTTCAGCAAGCTGCTTAACTTGAATTGCTTCAGTAAATATCCAGCTGTATATATATGGATTGTATGTAAATAAAATGTAAACTGCGAAAGTCAGTATGGATAAGAGTGTCTGCTAAATGCATAAAATGTAAATGTAGACTGCACATTATGTGGTACATTGGCACATTAGCCCCCACAGAAGAAGGAATGTGGGACTGTGTCCTATACAGTACAATGCCTGGTTCTCTGACTGTTTTCTCCCTCCCACCTAGGGTTGCCTACTGTCCCGTATTAGCCAGGACGTCCAGTTTTTGGGCCAAATTTGGCTTGTCCCGTATAACAAAATACCAGTCACCAAACATCAAAATAGAATCCCATCATATTGTAACGGTGTAAATAAGTTTACACGGGCTGGACTATATTTTTTCTACTGGGCAGATTCAGTGGGCCGCTAGTTTTGGGCCTGGTCCGCGTAAATAAATATATATTATACGAACTGGTCTCAGCTTTTTTTTTCCGTAGCACCCCGTCGACAGGAAATGGGGCTGGTCTCAGTTTTTCACGTAGCGTGGCTCGCACCGGGTGCTGGATGGGCCGGTCTGAGCCAAATGGCAGGGCCTATTTTTGGTCCCAGTCCAGCCCTGGTTCAGTCTCCCATGATTCTGTGTGTGCCAGTTCCCTGTCATCATTGAGTGGATTAGTGTTGTAACCATGACTGTGTTTGTACATTGAAGAAGTGACCCCCGTGAGTTTCCCGTGTTTTTGGTTCTGTCCTGCGTCTATAAGCTTTGTTGTAGCAAACTTTCCTAAGTCTTCCTTCAGCAGTCGCCGTTACAATATACGGTATGTGTTGATTTACATCCATACACACTTCTCCCCGTGTGCCCCGCCTTCTGTCCCATATTTGGATGAGAGAAAGTTTGCAAACCTACTCCCACCCTCTCATTGTTTGCCTTTGATTCTCTGTCTGGATAAACCTGGACTTTATTTCTGGCATGAGTAAGTAGGCACAATGTGCGTGGAAGCTCCTATCCGCCACGGAAAACAGTATCCGTCTGAGCAAACACCGGAGCTGTTAATAGGAGCGGCGCGGTGGCTACTTGTGCTGCTGGCGGTTGCTGTTTGCTGTATTTCAATAGGAGTGAAAGAGAGGCCAAGGAGATAAGGTTCGGCCAGCAGATTGCATTATGGGTGCAGGGCCAGGATTAGACGATAGACATAATGATTTATTCAAAGGATTCTTTTTCTGGGTCAGGCCTTGTGGCAAACAGAAGCCATCATGCTACGTTTACAGTTGCACAACTACGGTAGCCTGTGAGAGCCACAAACCAATGAGCTACAGTAGCTGAATATCACTAGCACAGGCTAGGAGACTCTGAATATCAGTAGAGCAGGCTAGCAGCCTCTGAATATCATTAGCGCAGGCTAGCAGCTTCTGAATATAAATAGCGCAGGCTAGGGGATTCTGAATATCACTAGAGCAGGCTAGCAGCCCCTGAATATCATTAGCGCAGGCTAGGAGATTCTGAATATCATTAGCACAGGCTAGGAGACTCTGAATATCATTAGCGCAGGCTAGGAGACTCATGTGCGCGTCAGGAATCGTGTAGCAGCTCCTGTATTCAGAGCAGATTTTTCATTTGAGTACTGAGTGGATTCATAAATTAGTAAGGGCAGAAATCATCAAACAACCCTTCAGAAACCGCACCAAGCCAACCAATTGCTCGGAAGGGAGAAAATCTCATGCTGACGGTGTGGCTTGACAGTGATGCAACAAGACTTTGTCGTATTTCCCTCTAGTCCCAGTGAAAATCAGGCTCCCTCAGTGCGGGAAGGGGTGTCCATGCCAAAGCCTCCGAGAAAGCAGCAGCAATTGTCTTACGTCCGTTTCCATATAAAACACCAGCATAAAGTGCTTAATAGGGCGTTGGGCCACCACGAGTTGATGGAATGGTGTTGCATCCTTCCAATAGTTTTCTAGACCCTTGTGGAATCTATGCCAAGGAACATGGAAGCTGTAAACACACACAGTTACTAATGCACCCCCACACACACACACACACAAACATTGACACGTATAAACACACAGGAGGAAGAGGAGAGTATAAGTGCAGTGTGAGGAGGAGGAAGAGCAGAGTACAAGTGCAGTGTGAGTGGTTTAACGGGCCAGACCTCTCTGTTATCAGAAAGAGGGATTTGCACACTAGCTCCATTTCTCCACTTCCCCACTCTGCCTCGCCAGCGACCCCCAATCCCGCTAAGACACACACTCACGCAAACACGCACACAGGAGAAAAAAGGCCTTTTAATTATATTGGAACATGAATTCCTTTCTACACCCAATATCCACTTTGTATTAGATAAGTTATTGTATTAGATAGGTAAGAGTGTGAGTTTATGTGTATGTTGTGTGCGTTTCTTAGTGCGTGTGTTTTTACAGATAAGAAATTGTCACGTTCCTTATGGAAAAAGGTTTAAAGTCCATAATGTAAGGTGCTCTTTGGATACAAGGCAAAAATGTCAAAGAACAAAAATTGGAAGGCAGCACATAGCACATCCAAAAAAGTCCAAGGCTCTCTTACTTTTAAAAAGATTTTGTTGCTAGGGCTTATCCATTAGGAAAATGTTTTAAAGACTGAAGTGATTGAGACTACAGCCCATATGTATTGCCTTCATCGGGGCATGTGTGTTTGTGAGTGTGCGTGTGTATTTGCGTGTGTGTGTATGTATGTATTTGCATTATTCCAATAATTAATTTCCACATTTCTTGCATGTCTTTCAACAGCACTACTCCCCTAAGACTGAAATAGCAGCTGAGAATAGGTAGGTCACTGAGCTACCTAGTGAGTGACAAGAATCAGAGCAGCGATATCGGGGGGTCTGGAGCATTGCAAGACAATGTTTTATGTCATGACAGGCGAGGTTAATGTTTGGGTCAGCATATTAGGGTCGAGGGTATGCTTCACAGCAATGCATGCTGGGATTGATTCCATGTGTACACATGGCCCAGCAGAGCTCTTGAGGTGGAGACGGGGGAACAGCAGGGGTCAACTTCCACAGACCTATAAAAACAAACACACACACCCTCTCTCACACAAACACACATACTCTCACATACACATACACATACACACACTCACACAAACACACACATGCACACACACTGACACACACACTCTCTCACACACACACACACACACACATGCACACACACTCACACACATACATTTTCACATGCTCACACACACACATGCTCAGATACACATTCACACACACTACAGACTCACACACATAATCTCACACACATATACACACACTCACACAAACACACACACACACTCTGTCTCATACACACTAACACACACACTCTCTCACACACATGTGCACACACACACACACAAACTCACACACAACTTCTCCAGCATAAACCCCTCTCTATTCTCAAGGCCCAAGGGACAGCAGGAGGATTGGTGTGGTGGAGGATGAGGCAGGCCAACACAAACACCCCTGCCCCCTCGTTCACTCGAACCTTGCATCCTCTTCCCGCTCCACCATCCCTTATCTTCTTTTCATCCCTCCTTTTCTCTTCTACCATTTAATCTCCTCCTCCTCCTCTTCCTCGTCTGGTGCTGACACAGCTGTCGGGAAGGTCGGACTTTGACAACAACAAATAAAAAACAAACCCCAGTCTGTGAGCCTGCAAGCCTGTGACACAGCTTAAAACAGCAAACACTGCGCACACACACATAAACACACCACTCACACATGCACACACACACTCTCACACACGCACACACGCTCTCACACATACACACATGAACGCACTCTCATACTCTCACACACACGCACACTCTCACACACAGACATGCACTCACACACACACACAAACACACAGCAGGAGGATTGGGTTTGTCTCTTCAAGAAACAGCATGGCTGTGACACAGCTTAAAACAGCAAACACAGCACTCTGAAAAACTGCGATAAGAGCTGCTAAATGCCAAAAATGTAGAAGATGTGGTATTGTATGCTACAGTGTGCCGTATGTTGGCCTCTTCTAATATCTGGCGCCACCGTCCTCCTGTGATTCAGCGCTGTATTGTTATTCCTGCCAATGCTCGATCGCCTGTATCCCTTCTGTGACGTGTCTGTTTTTGATTCAGTTTCTGATCCAAGGAGCTGGAAAACGGCACGTTTTCCCGTAAGCAGGCCGGACAGAGAGTGGGCACACAAAGCAGGAAGTGCAGACATTTCCATCCAACGTGGCGCCGTGATCTATGTTTACCTAACCCACTTCTGAGCGCGGCGTTGCTAACTGTAATCTGTATTGAGCTGGTTTGTTTTAGGGGCGATACGCTTTCTGTCCCGGCAAAGCATTTTGTCCCAAAACACACAAACACGCACTTCTCGGATTTGATGGCGGGCCGTTCACAGAGCCCAACCTCTAAAGCGCAAGTGCCGCATGCCATTTCCTGTTGTGTTGAGGTCGCTGCTAATGTCCAGACGCTGGCGATAGTTTACGCAGAAGGTAAATAAAGCCTGGTTCTTGGAGAAAAACAACAACTCCTAAAAGCTCTGTTACCCAAGGAGGGTGGGGGCGGGGTTGTAAGTTGTAAGTGCCCTGCTTAGAATCACTCAACAATCGGGGCAGTTATATTTTTTTTTACCTGCTTGCTTTTCCTGGGAGACTTGACAGGCACCCCAAAGCCTGGCTTGTTTTCCTGTTTATAGCCTGCCTGTGTTAACACTTTGTCTCCGGAACACAACACAGAAGGCGCAGAGAGATAGGGATGAGGTGCGCAGGGCAGAGGAGCTGGGACAGGGGTCAGGGATGAAGGGACAAAATTCGGGGGTGGGGTGGGCGGGTTATTCTGGGATGGGCCCGAATATTAGATGGATCCTCCCAAAAGTATGGTTCTACTCCTACATGGGGCTTGCTGTCAGAGATCTCAATAATTGGATGTTTTTGTAAGGATTCCACATTTGTTTCCTTCACACAGTGATAAGGACTGATCCACAGCAGCCTGCACTCTGCTCTCTGAAATAAATATTAGCAGAGTTCAAGAGTTTTTTGAGCAGAACAAGAGGGCCAAGGGCGGAAACTAGTTAAAGTTACATTTCACATTGATATTTAATACTAATAATAACAGAAGAAGTTTATTTGTGTAGCACTTTTCATACATTGGCAGCTCAAAGTGCTTTACAGAGATTAAAAGGTAAAACAAGAACAAAGACAGGAATGTACCATGCAACAAGCACATTTAGACGTTAAAACAAGATGAAAGGGGATTTCAAATTGTAAAACAATCGAAAGAGTTAAATGAAAAGTAAAATGTACCATGTATTAATGCACATCTTGTAAGTCGCTCTGGATAAGCTAAATGCCAAAATGTAAATGTAAATGTAAATGAAATAGCACACAACTTATGTAAAAGACAACTCAACTCAGGGGTTACACAATTAAAAGATATAATGTAAAAATATATTTTTTTAAAGGGATTTAAAGGACTTTTTCCACACAGTATATACACATGGGATTGGCTACAAGGACCCCATGGGGGAAGCAGTGATACTTGGGACTGTTCAAAACCAGTTTTGCATGTTTTTACCCAAAATAACTGGTGGAGTGTGTAAAAACACATGGATTAAACATGATGAATAGCTGAGGCGATTTTTGATAGGACTGTACTTTTTGTTAGATGGATGCTGTTTGCATCCAAGGTTAAATGTTAGAACATCAGTCGATTTTTATATATATACAATATACATACATACAGACAAAACACACAGGGTGACAGATAGCCCAGCAAACTCCAATGCTCTTTGTTCATAATTATCTGTTCCTGCGGCCCTCTGTTGTACATGTTATAAAGGCTATACCTTATTAAGAAGCCACTCGATGAGATACAGTCGGCGGCGGTGGTGGCCTTCATCCTGCGGTTTGGATTAGATTACATCGGTCCAAAGTGGGTCAGTTTACATTATGGCGCGGTAAACTTGGAGCTTGTATTCTCAAATATTGTATACAGGGTGTTAGGGCGGGCTTTCCCTTTTCACCGAGAGTGATGTGAGACAGGGATTTCTCTCAGCGTTGGTGGCGAGGTCAGAACGGGGTCGGGATTAGCCCGAGCCATTGTTTTTAGGGTTATAAAAGGGCTTAAACTCCGTTCATCATCAACGGCTTAACTTAAACCTGTCCCCCCTTGAAACCGCACGGAGGAAGGCCTTCAAAGTGGGCGGATGATCAATCCAGCATGTTCCAGAACGTTTGTGGTTGCGCCCCTGTTCCGGAATGGTAAAAAAAAAAATGGAATTAGCGACTGGTCCCGAGCAGAGGGCAGTATAGTATAGTGGTTAGGGAACTGGGCGTGTAACTCAGAGGTTGCAGGTTCGATTCCCAGGTGCACCGTTGTACCCTTGAGCAAGGTACTTAACCTGAATTGCTTCAGTAAATATCCAGCTATATAAAGGGATTGTATGTATGAAATGTCAAACTGTGTCAGACGCTCTGGATACGAACATGTGCTAAATGTATGGAGCGTGACCGTGCGCTGTAAAAATCGATGGTCAGAGGTGCAGGCCTCACCAAAGGGGTTCACAAGTTTAACGCGGCCCCTCGAGGTTCATGAAAGGGCCCCGTTATGTCAGCGCCCCCCCCCTGTTCTGGCCCCGGTGTCGCCCAGACAACGGGCCCCTCTGTGTCAGAGCCTCAGTGGCATCACGCCTGTTATGCTCTGAGTGACAATGTCTCCGCGTCCTAATGACCGTTTAAATGGGGGCCCCCGGGTTATGTAAGAGTGGGGCCCTCGCACGACCTCTCGTCTCCGAACGCCCCCCCCGATCGCCCCGTCTGGGACCCCCTCCCAAGGTCTCTTTCACAGATTATTCGGCACCGTGGAGGACATTTCAAAAGGAGAAGAAAGACCTCACGCTGAAACTCTTGTAGCTGTTTAATTGGGGCGCTGGACCAGGAAATGTCAAATGACAAAATGTCTTCAAAAATGAGACCCTTTATTCACTTTATTGTCCTTTGTGGCAGAATAAAATCATGAAAAACATGTTTTTTTTTATTCAAGCCATTTTTTTATTTGTTGAAGAAATGCCCTACACATGAACCTACATTGACATTTACATTTACATTTTGGCATTTAGCAGACACTCTTATCCAGAGCAACTTACAAGATGTGCATTAATACATGGTGAGATCGATCATAGTCCGCGCAGTCTACAGTAATAGACATAATCGTTGGTAGCTGCATACCGTACCTGTAACACAGAGAAGCAAAAGTTAGTAGTCATATTCATATGACTCATAGTCATATTTTCCCTCTGTCCAATAGCGCTGGTCACATGACTTACGGACCATTCCCACCAGAACAGATAACTACAGCAATAACTATAATGGCAACTATGAATTATATTGAAAAATAATGTTTTTATCATATATACAAAAACAATAATGCCAAAGACTTTTTATCATTAATAAAACCATAAAGACTCCAGCTCATTCAATCAACAATAAGGGCTCATTAGTCCAAACTGACTTTAGAATAGACTTTAAGGTCCTCCTCTCACAAAGCTCTAAATGGACAAGCCTAACCAGAAGCAACAGAAGATGGGTCTATTAGAGATCACCAGAAACTGTCATAAGGTCCATCAACTTATTATCATTAAAAGTGTATTAACTTAAGAACTTACTATAATATAAAAATATCTTTATTATTGGAGAAACATTCTAAAAGCTCTTGGGGTGATTGAAAAAACATTTGTTGTTATCGGTCTTGATCAATTTTATAGTTATAACAAGAAGATAATATAAAAATATTTTTATGTAAAACTTTGTAGTTATTGAAAAACATTTGTTATCGTTATCTGTTATCCAGGGAACTATTATGGTATATTATCGTTATCTGTTCCAGGGGGGATTTTAGTTCCCATACCTGCCAGGAGCCCAACTCCAGGTGTGAACTCACAGGTGACTTAGCCCCAATGTCCTTCTGTTTGATTGTCAGGATGTGGAGGGTCACAAAGTGTTGCGTTGGGACAGTCCCTCATTGCACCATTTGGTAAGAAAAGACAGAGCTAGAAAAAACAACACACAAAAAAAACACAAAACCCTCACAAACTTTGAAAAGCAGTCTGACAAAACAGCAACTGCCCAGCAACAGCTCCCGTGTAGTCAGGCCACTGACTAAGGGATATAAAAACAGTTTGAGCTTTATTTAAAAGCCTGCTTTGTTTATGTTCTAGTAGTAATGGCACAGAGAACATTTTGGACGGATGAGACAAGCGTCCATGAATGACTTTTCTCAGGGGTGGGGGGTGGGGGTGAAACCCCTTAGTGACACAGAAATATTTTATTCTGACTGAAGGTACCATGTGGAACATGCCAGTCAGTCTAGTGGAAAAATAGATAAACAGAGCTATTGTTGCGCGGCTGCCATTTCTACTGAATGGAGCATAGATGAAACATGGCAGAAATCCACTCTCACTGTCAGCCGGGATTCAATCAACACTGGTCCTTAACTTTGACTCACTTTGAATTGCAAGTGTTAGCTGTTTTCTTCACAATTACAATTTGGTGAATTCAGCGATCAGCCGAAATGAACTCACCAAACTGTGTGCTGAAAATGTTCAACTGAATGCTTGAATTTGTTTGTGAGACAAAGCAAAGGGACAAATGTTATTTAAATCCATGCCATTGTCTTGAAGTTGTACGCAGTTTTTGCTGCCTGTAAAAATCCTGTCACTTCTGTCTTGGCATTTAGACTGGTTGCTCTCTTTTGTCCTGCCCTTAGCTGTTAAAAACAGGGTTGAGCTACCTTTAGCCCCGACAGCCCTCTGCCATTCACCTGCTGGTAATAAACGCTGTGTTTGCCCAGCATGTGCTGCCCAGATGCCCAGAGGCAGACTCCCTCACACACACACAGATCTGACAGCATTTGTCGACCCCCCCCCTATCACCGCAGTGCATTTCCATGTAGGGAGTGCATTTAATCATTAATCATTCAACCATTCATCCTTTTTTGATGGGATGGGGTGTGGGGGTGGGGCAGAGCTACCTTTCTGAAGGGTTCAGTTTAACCGTGACACATCACTTACCTGTGGTAGCCTGTCGATTGCCTACAGGGTACAGCCTAAATCTGAGATGGGGTCTTGATATTGCATTGGAAGTTTAATTTCATTCGATCGCAGCTTCTCTGGGCTGAAATTCCACCATCGCTAAGTGGAGGAACTGGAGTGGGGATGTCACATGACCTGGAAGTCCATTAGTGAGGAGTGGAACGCCGCAGGGAAGTTGAGCAAACCAATCGTTCCCGACAAATGACAGAAAGGGAGAGTTGAAGCTCCAGCATCTCTGGTGGTTTACGAGCCGACCCCACTCAGTGCCTCCTGTTCCTGGAGGGGGGTGCTGACAGGCCACAGAAAGGCACCCCCCCTCCCCCCCTCCGTGTGCCACCCACCCAAAACAACAGAAGGGGCAGCCAGCGAGCCGGGCATGTCACCACAGGTAATAAGTTCCGGGGAGAGTGGGAAAAAGGGAGGAGGGGGCGGACAATGGAGGGGGGGAGCAGTGCGTGGAGAACAATGGGGAGGGGCGGGGAACAATAGAGGCCTGACAGAGGGTGCCACTTAGCGGCCCTTCCCCTCGCCACGTACCCGTGTCAGCGAACAGGTGGTAAGTGACGCCCTGTCAACGGGTCTGCCGCCTTCCCACGGAGGAGGAGGAGGAGGAGGAGGAAGAGGGGGAGAGGTGAACAGGTACACAGGAGAGACATTTACAGAGCACACATTTTCACCTTTGTGAGTTAACGGTGTTAATTAGCACCTCTGGTCCTAATTAGTCAGCCGAAGGGAGTAATTAGGACCCGAGGTGAAGTGGGCGACCGTATCTCTGAGACTGGACCCGACCCAACCCGGCACTCTCAGCCAGTGACGGCTCTGCCGAACCGCCGCCGTCGTTTCACACCTCCGCCAAGGCCGAGACGCTCCCAGCCCAGTCTCTTTTCCTGGACCCGTCAGCAGGGCCCGTCCAGAGCCAGCGATCTGACTGATCCCTCCTGCCTTCCTGGGATCTATTTTTGGCCTTTCTGCGAAAAATAAAAGAGAAAAAAAAACCTCTGGCTGATCAAAACCGGTCTTTGATGTCTGCAATGCTTCCCGCCGGAGCCTCACGTCCATCCGGGTTCATCCCTCGGCGGGAAACCGCCCCGGACAAGAACTGCCAGTGCCAGCGGCAGGGATAACCGGAGCCAAAAACACACATAAAGGCCTGAGAGCTCACATCTGCCGGATTAGAGCCGAGGCACCTTTAATATCGTCGGCCCGCTGACACCCAAACGCTCGCAGGGCGAGGATGTATCTGGATAATGGCATGACAGCCCTCACCTGTCTCGCATCGAACGTCCCATACCCAGCTCTGCGTGTGCAATTTATAATGATTATTTTTACAATTTAGTTTGTAAAAAAGCAATTTGGCAGATGCTTTTATCCAAAGTGACTTACAATCGTGCATTAACTTGGCTAGAGATCATCGCTCGAGCTATTGAACAGTATGTCACAGTCTAATCATTGACCTTGCCGACATTCATGCCACGCAACCTGTTCTGCAAAGGGGAGAGAAAGGTTATGATACATTTTTAATGATCATTTCAGAGGAAGTCTGAAAAGGAGTTTTCAGTCTTTTTCGGAAGACGGCTAGTGATTCTGCCGTCCTGACCGAGTGGGGAAGGTCATTCCATCATCTAGGGATGAGGGCAGAGAAGAGGTGGGCCATAAGGAGCGGCTACCAGGTGTATGGAGAGAAGGGACAGACAGCTGGCCAGAGGATACTAAGCTCACTGCGTGTGAACCGCAAGGACACCGGCAGACAACTTAGCGATTATTACATTATGGACGTATGCTTTTTGAGTCGCCTGAATACACAATGGCAATCTTTTCCCTCGCTCGCTCCTGAACAGGGAGTCGTGCGGAGAAATAACTACAAATACACGCTCCCACACAACGCAAACATCGCCCCCTTTGCGGGGAGAAAAAGGCGTCTTTCATACGCCCGAGCGAAAAGATATTCTTGGAATACAATATCTTAATCTCGGCACAGTGTTTGTGCACTGCAGAGTGCCTCGTACAGGAGAGCGTGTGTGCGAGTGTATCTGCGTGCCAGCCAAAGGTGTCGACACTCCCCTGCTGTAAAGGGTAAAGGTCAAAGTTCACTTTCGTTATTATTATTACTGAAATTTGGGGGGATGGAGGGGTGGGGGATTACAGGGGCCGTCTCTGTGGTCAAGGCCCTTTATTTCCATCTCCCTGGGTTCTTAGACTCTCCCTCTAACAGGGTCAATTGGTGTTATTGCAGGCACAGAACCGATTTTAAACATTCTACATTACATTAATTATTTTATCAACGGGCATTTTACCTGAGGGAAAAACTCACATAGCTTACAGTTCACATATCTCACGTTTACACAGCTGAATATGCACTGAAACGGTTTAGATTAAGTACGAAAAGTACAAAAGCTATGCCCCCCTCCACACCTTCGAATTGAACTTGCAACCTCTAACCACACTGCCCACCCCCCCACTCCACTCAAAGCTCAGTGGTATTCTAAATATTGACCTTGTGGTGGGTGGATAGCTACCACAGTACCAATGCTTCAGATACCAGCTGAGTGTCCAAAAAATCACAGAATCACAAAAACACAGATGGCAATGTATCGATCACTATCGATTACTTATGTAAACATTTTTTTAAAAGGACTGAAAATCCATGGAGTTAACCGTAATTACCTAATATGTTTCTTTTTTTGGAAGCAGCAAAATACTCTCCATTAAGATGTTCCTTCCCCCATTCAGATTCACTCAGCAGTGTAGTGTATGAAAAGTAATCTGTATTGTAAACAGTATAGACCATACAGGCTTGGCATTACTGGTTATAATCAGTCTTTGATTGACAGTATCACTCCCGAGCTGTGTCATCTGATCTGTGCACATTGAGCTACAGGTAACTGCCAAAATAAAGGAAACACAACAAGCTATAACAAGTGTCTTAATAGGGTATTGGACCAAGAAGCTCTGCCAGAACAGTTTCAATGCGCCTTGGCATAGATTCTACAGGTGTCTGGAACAGTATTGGAGGGATGCAACACCTTTCTTCCATGAGAAATTGCATCAGTTGGTGTTTTTTTATGGTGTGGAAAATACTGTCTCAGTCACTGCTCCAAAATCTCCCATAAGTGTTCAACTGGATTGAGATCTGATGATGGAGATAGCCATGGCATATGGATTATTTAATTTTCATACTCATCAAACCATTCAGTGACCACTTGTACCCTGTGGATGTGGGCAGAGAAGAGACTTCTCTCATCAGGATATAAATATTTCACAATAGGAAGAACTGATCACTCAGAATGGCTTTGTATTTATTGGAATTTACCTTGCCCTCATACCATAACAGAGCTGCCAGAATCCTTCATTTACTCAAATGCTTCCTTTATTTTGGCAGTTACCTGTATATTTGCATACATTTTCTCAGAAACATATTTCAGACAGCTGAGTATCCTGCTTGCCACAGCTGATCTGGTGAGCTGGAAGCCACACTCTTTCACCAACACACAAACCTTTCATTTGGGAGTCCTACTGTCACACTGGCGAGATTTCACAAGAGCAGAAGCACGCTTATTCAGGTAGTGAACAAAGTAATGGAAGCATGTTTTCCCTCAAGGTGACAATGCCCCTGTCCACAGAGAACAAATGGTCGCCCAACATTATTTCACACCCAGGCTCTTAATTACCAAAGATTTTTTAAGTTGAGTTCAGTTGGCAGAACAAGAGGGCTGGGGTGGAAATTGATTAAAGGTAAATTCCGCACTGATATCAGGAAGTTGTTTTTTACATAAAGAGAGTTGTCAATGTGTGGAACAGCTGGCCAGGTCATGTAGTAGAAGCAGAGACACTTGGGGTATTCAAGACCAGGCTTGATGCAGTACTAGATATTCTTTAGACTAGGAAATGATGAGCCTAGATGGGCCATTTTCATCATTATGCATTCTTATGTTCTTATATGTCATGGCCATTTCAGTGACTAGATCTGAAATCCAATCAACCGTTTATAAAATGTTCTGGGACACCTGAGTCAACGTTTTCCACTTCCATCAAGTGTTGATGGATCGTTGACTTCCTCATGGAAGAACGGTATCATATTCCTCCTGCAGAATTCCAGACACTGGTAGACTCTATGTCACCACGCGTACAGGCCTTACTGGCCATACTTGGTGGCCCAACAACTTCTTAAAGGTATACTAAGTGCCGGCTTCCCTCCCCTCTCCCCCTGGGGTGGACAGCCAAACGTCGCCCCAGGTGGGATTCCCGGCCAGCCGGGTAACGAACCCCAGCCACAGTGGGCAACCTGCACTCCGGGTGAGTGCCTTTACCGGTTGAGCAAGGTGTAGAATATTATTACATTGGTGTTCCCATTTCTTTTGTTCACCACCTGTACCATTTCTCTCTCTCTTTGCCCGACTGGAATAACCCAAACCACCACAGAACGTCACGCTCTGCGTCTCTGTCTCCTCTTTTTGAGTAAATATTGTTTTTTAATAATAAGGGAAAAAAGAGGACATCTGTGCATTCCTCGTGTGCAGTCGTCCACATTCGGATTCCAGTGGCCATGTGGGGCTGTTTTCACAGGCGTCCGGAAAACAATGCAGGACGAGCAGCGCTGAGCCGGTACATGCAGGGGGCTCCATCTCAAAAACACCGCCCCCCCTGCCCCTCAAGGACCTGACATCCATCAAAGGGGGCTGTGCGGCAGGTTCACTAAAGCGACGGCTTCCACCAGGCCACTATCTGGCCAACTCCAAACAAACCCGGGCGCTGATGTCAACAGTGTCCACAGGGCAATAGAAATTCTCTCCTCGCCATATCCACCCCCTTCTCCCACCTCTTTCTTCTCCCCTTGTGAGAAGACAAGCGTTAAACATAACAACGTGAAGGCATGGCGTTTCTCACCAGACGCAAACCTCTAAACAAAGAGAAGAGAAGAGTGTGGGCAGGGTGGGGGTGTGCGTGGGCAGGGGTGGGGGGTTCTTGGTGATGTTGGGGGGGATTTACAGGGGTAGGTGGGGATGCAGGGGGAGGTGGGGGTGCAGGGGGTTGTGGGGGCAGAGAGGAGGAGGGAAAGGTAAAGAGGGAAGATAACGGAGACTGAGTGGAGACCCAGGCCTGCCCCTGTCTGTGTAAACACCATATGGTCGGGAGCGGGATGGGCCAGAGGCCCTTTGAAACTATTCTGATGTCACCTGACCTCTGTGGTGCGTTCTGGAATGCTCTACGCATTTAACTGGAGAGCCTGCTGCATGTTTGATGTTTTGGGGTTTTTTTGCCAGGAAAAGAAACAGAAAAGCATATGTATATATATATATATATATATATATATATATATAATAGACATGACTTTACTATATATGACTTTATATATATATATATATATATATATATATATATACATATGGCTGGAGCACTTCCCTTTAATTGGGAAAGATTTCAATAATAGGACGCAACACTTCAGTTTTGGGACCCTTGGAGATTAGGGTTTTTAAGTCTGAGGTGAGGATATTTTTGGTTTATAAACAAAAGAAAATAGTGACCAACTTTTTCCTTTCTTATTTTTTTCCTCCAGCAAAACTGGCCGTGCTGCCAAGCTTCGTGCCCTCGGACGCAGTGATTGTCCATGTGGAAGGGAGGGGCAGGTGCAGAGTGTGACCCGGGTGTGAGAGGTCCCGGTTTCCTCTTTCCTCGAAAACGATTCTCTGCCCGTCGGTGGCGTGCAGCAGACGGGCCAATCCTGGCGCTGACATCCTGCCCGGGTCTCAGTGGAATTCTCAGCCCCGTCCCTGCCCTCAGCATCCCACGGCGATTCAGGGCTGGAGGGGAAAACCCCACTGGCGTGACAAATTGCAGGGGTCACCGAGGTAAAGTTTTGGGGCGGTGCATCTTCGAGCGAAGACGACAGCGGGATGTTCTGGGGAAGAAAAGCAAACAGAAGCGGGCGTCTGCCACGATCCGGCCCCTCTCCACTACCAAATAGCCCCCACATGGCTAATGAGCGGGCGATCAAAGCAAGACCCACAGGCAAATGGCGCTAACCTAGGCAGACCAGGAAGCTGGTTTTTACATTAAGGCTTTGCCCTCAAGAGGCGTCATTAATCACCAACTCAGCCTGAAGGAGGGGGGTGGGGGGGAACTTGGGAGGTACCCAAAGGGTCCTCATAAGGTCACATAAAACAGACACATGGACATGGTTCACGGCCTCGTGGCAGGGATGGCGTTGTAAACCTTGTTCTCCGTTCCATCCTTCAGCGTGTTGTTTTTCTTCTTCTACACAAACTGTACTGTACATCTTGTGAAAGCTGAGCGCTGCACTTTATTCAAAATAAAAAAGGAAAACTGAATCTTTCATGACGGGAGATGGATTTTTATACTTTCTGGAGCAACTTCCCATTTTCCTTTTCCTGTGTTTAAAGGAGAGGATTTCCCATGTACCCGCTTTGCTGAGGTGGTGTTCTGTGGCATGAGATCAATTGCAAACTGTTTTATGTTTTTATATTTGAGCCTATTTGTGATTGTTGTCTTTTACTGTAGTACTGCTGAGGGCTGGGGGAACGATATTTCGTTTTTATTTTTATGCAAGTGTACAAAGACAACGACAAATAAAGAAATCTTTGAATCTTTGAATCTTTGAATCTTTGAATTGGGTAGAAAACGCGTCAACGTTGACAGCACTGGGCCTCCAATTGGCCATAAAGCATCCTATTGCCGGCCTCTCAACACAGCACATAATAACAATACGTTTCTATACTATTATTATTCTTCTTACATACTTTTTTAATATATATTGTTTATTTAACAGGGACAATGCACAACATGTGTGTCAAGGTAGGAGAGGCAGCTGAAGAGCCAGCATCTTACCAACCCACCTAGGTGATGAACCGCAACCATTTTTGCACCAGAATGCCCGCCACACATCACACCGCACTTAAAGGACATCATCATATAAAATTACTATCATTACTAATATTATTTATTAATTTATTAATATTAGATTTTCTATTTTTGCTGTTTATTCCCATTTTTTCTCCCAATTTAGTATCCAATTATACCCTCTTTTTCATTTAAATGATCCCCTCCCTCGTATGAGAACTCGTTGCCATAGTCCCGAGACTGGTAGTGAGTGCTGTACCCCCTCCTCGAGCTGACACCCACCTAAGCTGAAGCCTGTCACCGTAACATGCAGGACCACTCATACTGTATATGCAGTGAGCTCATTCAGCTTTTATGCCTCCCTCCTCCCTGGGGCGGACAGCCAATTACCGCCCCCTAGTGGCACTCCCGGCCAGAGCGGAAACTGGCCCTGGTCACAGTGGGCAGCGTCGGACGTTCTACCAATTACTAATATTATTTTAAGCATGGCGGGGGGGAGGTTATGCGACTTGACGTGGCGCTGTTGAAGATGTCACAGAAATGCCAGGCAAGCCTCAAAATGTCAGCCACTTTAGTGCTAATAGCGGGCGCAATGCTAGTAGCGGGGGGAATGATTTTTCACACACACACACCCAACCCCACCTCCTTTTCAGGGTGTCCGCCTGCCTGCCTGGGAGTACTCTTATGAGGGGTGGTGGGGGCAGTCCACATGACACGTGTCAGGCGAGTTTAAGAGGGCCCACCGGAGGAGACCTGCTGGGCGTGCTCGCTTGTGCCATATCTGGATTAACGTGCAACACTGTTAATAGACAGCTGTCAGGTCAGGAGAACCAGGTCAGTGTTTCCTCACCTGCCCTGGCAGAGGCCCGCGAGCACACGGTGGGCGGTCGCCATCGGGGGCAGTGGGATATTTAATCCTGAGGTGCAAGGAGCTGTGCCAAACAAGGTCATAATTCCCCGCCACCCCAAACAGGAAGTATGGTTACCAGGGGCCCTGGGGGATAGGTAGGGGTCAGCAAACCCCATGTACAGTCAGGGAAAGAGGTGCAGCTGCCCAAATACAGAGAGAGAGAGAGATGGAGAAAAATAGACCAGCTGGAAGAAAGAATAAAATAACCAGCAGAAAAGGGATTGGACAACATAAGAACAATATTTAATGATGAGAACAATTCAGCCGATTAAGTCTCATCATTTTGCATACATTCTAGAACAGGGCAGAGTGTTTGCAGAATTTTTGTTGCAACTAATGCACTACACCAGGTGATTTCACTAATTAGCTGACTTCTTCGACCAAGGAGGGGAACTAATTGAAGTCACCTGGTGTGGTGCATTGGTTGCAACACAAACTTGCATGAACCTGGCCCTCCATGGCATGAGTTTGGCACCCCTGGTCTACAGCCAACAAGCGTGAACTCTCAGTTCTATGGGCCACAGTGGCTGCAGCTATATTCTCTAACCAATCAACTGAACCACCTGATATCAATTAGCTCACCTCTTAAACCAAGGGGCTATACCAGGGGTGGGAAATTCCGGTCCTGGACGGCCGGTGTGTATATAGGTTTTTGTTTCTACCAATCACCCTGGGTCAATTAGCTAATTAGTTGGATACACCAATGCTAAGTCACTTGTAGATTAGACCACAGTAACATGTTTCATATGGGAACACAAGAACAGTCTTCAGCTATCATTCATGGGCTTATCAAGAAATGTAGCTCAAATGTCAGATCACGTAAATGATTCGGCTAATTAAATAACTAAGAGCAGAAGTTGGCATTAAATCCAGAAATGGATACGGTCCTCCTTGCCCATACCTGGGCTAAACTAATCAGTGACATCAGGTGTAGTCAGTGCTTGGCTGGAACAATTACCTGCAGCCACTGCGGCCCTCAGGACCAAGAGTTGGGTACCTAGGGTCTAGAGCAGGGGTTCTCATTCCTGGTCCTGGAGGGCCACAGGGTATGCTGTTTTTTGACTCAGCACTTAATAAATTAAAGTGGTTGGTTACACAGTTAAACCCCCTCACCTGGTTTCTTATGCCTAAATTGGTTGCTGATTTTAAGGTGAAAACAAAAACCAGCAACACCCCTGCAGCCCTCTAGGACCAGGATTGAGAACCCCTGGTTTAGAGCAGTGGTTCCCAACCTCGGTCCTGGGGACCCCCTGTGTATGCTGGTTTATCTCTTTTTGCATTGATCTCATGATCAATTCATGTTGTTGAAAAGTTCTGCCATCAAATTTTTCCTTAAAACTTGTTTAACACAATGCAGGTTTGGCTCATTGTTCATTGCCAAATGTCATTAAACTCTTCACTTTCCACATATGGTTTACTTTCAGTGACCAGGTGTCTACACTTTAACAATTAGGCCCCCATTGATTTCACCTCCCAGTCTAAATCAATCAAATCAATTTGAATCAATGAAAAAATATAACCGCTTAGAAATGTGTCAAATAGCACATTACAGAAAATGAGAGCATTAGTTGATCTGACTTATTTAACGTCCTTGGATGTAAATATGGGACATGTATTGTTTATGCCATGCATAGCTAAGCCCCCTGCCCCCCTTGGTCCACCCCCAGTGCAGAGATGGTCAACAACACATGCTATACTATGTCTTTGTCCCTGTAAATGTATTTCATGCTGCAGAAAACAATAGCAGATTTAGAGAATATCCGGCACTGTGTCAGGCCTGATCTTGAATACACCCCAAAGGTCTCTACTTCTACTACAAGTGTTCCACACATTCTGTGCAGCCTATATGAAAAATATGCTTCCTAATATGAATACAAATTTGATACTGATTTCCACCTACGCCACCAGAACACATCACCGAAATACAGTCTGCAATCTACTTTATGAATTCCTCTCATACACATTAAAAATTAACTGAATTAAAAACATGCGAGCCAACTCTGCCGAGCCTGGCTCCCTGAAACGAAGCAAGACATAGAGAAGAGCTGTGATAAAGATGAGCCAATTACACTGTCTGGGAATGTTCCCGCTATCAAACAGCGCACAGCGCAGAGTGTTCTGGGACCGGCGATAAAGCTGAAATCTCCCTGGCACATGGAGGGCTGCTTCTCCCTGTCTGCCTGCAGAGCGGGAAGAGCGACTTCCTCAGAGTCCATCCACGTGCCACACTGCAGAGCCCTCACCTCTGCCCCAGTGCTGCCCCACCTACACAAGAACATACCAGCTCACAGACCAGACTTCCTGTTACACTGTATTACAAAAATATATTGTTTCTGTTCACGTGCATGTGTGGTTGTGTATATGTGTGTATGTCTGTGCATATGTGTGTGTGTGTGTGTGTGTGTGCATGTGTGTGTGTGTGTGTGTGTAGATACTGTATGTATATGTGTGGATGTGCATGTGTGTGTGTGTGTGTAGATATGTATATGTGTGGTTGTGTGGATGTGCATATGTGCATGTGTGTTTGTGTGGATGTGCATGTGCATATGTGTGTATGTGCATGTGTGTTTGTGTGTATGTGTGTGTTTGTTTATGTGTATGTGTAGATATGTATATGTGTGGTTGTGTGGATGTGCATATACGCATGTGTGCTTGTGTGGATGTGCATGTGCATATGTGTGTATGTGCATGTGTGTTTGTGTATGTGTGTGTGTGTAGATATGTATATGTGTGGTTGTGTGGATATGTGAGAGTGGTTCCTGGCGAGTATCAACAGGGCCGTGTCTGTGGGCTCTCTGTGTCTATGTGAGAGACGAGGGGAGGAATGAGAAACAGGTGTTCTGGAATGTGTGTATCACCCCACACCCCCCGTACCACCCTCTCCAGAGCAGCACGGACAGGAGAGGTGGAAGAGTGGGAGGAGGGCAGATAGTAGAGAGGAGGGAAGAAAACACATTGGTGAAAAGAGAAGATTTAAGGCACACTTCGCAGCTCAGACAGTCTCCGCTCTGTCTTCTCCAGCCGTTTCTTTCAATCCCTGTGTCGTTTCTCCCAATCCCTGCGTAGTTTCTCCCAATCCCTGCGTAGTTTCTCCCAATCCCTGTGTCGTTTCTCCCAATCCCTGCGTAGTTTCTCCCAATCCCTGCGTCATTTATGATTTGAAATTAGTGAGTTGGGTAAACATGATTTTTGTCTAGACCCCCCCACCGAAACAGTTGATATTACATAGTGATGCTAATGGAACGTGAGTAGGGTGGCCCCCCAATTTGAATCCCTCCTCCCCTTCCCCACTCAGCAAATGTAGCTTCAGCTTTCTGTCACTTTGTTATTTTAAATATCCCTTTTCCGTCCCGCAGTCCCTTGACATGATCCGGCTTTTGGACTGTTTGAGTCAGGTCACCCTACACTTGAGCTTCTGGCCAAATAAACAACATGAATCTGGGACCTCCGTTAGCTCCCATCACATGCATGTACATGTAACTGCCAAAATAAAGGAAACACCAACATAAAGTGTCTTAATAGAGTTCAGTTATCATGAGCTGCCAGAACGGCTTCAATGCGCCTTGGTATAGATTCTACAAGTGTCTGGAACTCTATTGGAGGGATGCAACACCATTCTTCCATGACAAATTCCATCATTTGGTGTTTTATTGATGGTGGTGGAAAATAGTATCTCGTGCACTGCTCCAGAATCTCCCATAAAAGTGTTCAAATTGGGTTGAGATCTGGTGACTGCGATGGCCATGGAATAGGGTTTACATCGTTTTCATGCTCATCAAACCATTCAGTGACCATTCGTGCCCTGTGGATGGGGCATTGTCACCCAGGAAGAGACCACTCCCATCAGGATAGAAATGCTTCACCATAGGATGAAGGTGATCACTCAGAATGGCTTTGTATTTATTGGCATTTACCTTGTCCTCTAAGGGGTTGAATGGACCTAAACCATGTCAAGAAAATGCACCCCACTCCATAAGATAGCCTATAGAACCCTTAATTTACTCAAGTGTTCCCATCAGCTCAAGGGCGGCTCCAGAGATTTTTTCTTGCCAGTGCTACGGTGGGGCTTCAGGTAAATTTGTGGTGGAACGACAGTGGTGCTATTGTCATTTCTGCAGGTGCTATAGCACTAGCAAGCACCCGCTTAGCGCCACCCCTGCATCAGCTGCTTGCCTATTGGGTGAACTGGTGCCTTTTTTTTTTTACCTTGGAAGGTGTGAAGAACACATATTTTAAACACCAGAGGGCATGGCTTTTATGCACTGCCATCAGAAGAAAACAGGCCTTGTTTCTGCAGACTGGTATGGGGCACACCTCGCGCCATTCAATTGATGTGCTTCCACGCGGATATCAGAATCGGGGAAGCCCCCGCCAGAGGGGACCGCCGCTGCGTTATCTGTCTAATGAGAGCGCCTGAGAAAATATCGATGCGCCAGTACTGCTGGCGAGCTGGGGGCACTGGCTACAGACGCACGTGAGTATCGCTGTTTGTTTGTGGTGGAGTTCGGAAACGTCGGTGAGCATGTGAACGTCCGCAAGAGAAGATGACGTCATCCCCTTGAGTTTCCATAAAATCCCCGTTGGCTGGGGGACCTTGGTCTTGATCGTATCTCCTGTGCGGTGCTGCGGTTCGAAAACACACAGCAGAGCAGATTTGCATCTGTCGGCGGTGTTCTGTTCTGTAACTGACAGCTGCACGCGCAGTTTGAGTATGCAGGACATTCAGATGGGTAGGCCACTGGAAGCGAGTGCCAAACAACAACAGAGAAGATGGTTTCTGTAAAGTTTAGGGGTTCTGTAAATATTTAATCTCAGGGACCCCGTTAACTCGACGCCACAACAATAGCATCGGCACGCCCCCACCTCCCAATGCATATTGGCTGTTTGAATCTGGTAACCCTACACCCAGTGTTTATTTAGCGCATTAGTTCTGTATGTAGCTACAGAAGCATATCTAAAAACATGACGTAATATATATACTATGGAGCAATATAAAACACGTACACCAGACTTTGTTTGTAAACCAGGTGTATTTAATTTGAAAATAAATATTTAATTTAGGAAAAAATCAGTTGGAGGGTTTCCTCTTGATTTATATGTCAGGCCTTTGTGAACAATCGAGCCGTTCCAAGAATGTGAATGTGCTTTTTTGTTGTTGTAAAAATAACGATAATAAAAAATAAAAAAACTGCACAAATGGACTGATTCATTTCCAGTATCGGGAAAATTCCACTCTTGTTTCATTCATCCTGAAAACAATGAGTTATCTCATCCGCGTCCTAACGTCTTGGGTCAATTCCTGTCAGATCACTCTTTGGGTTTACCTAACGTCTACACGTCTGTGAATGCAATTTGATTACAGAAAATCCAGTATTTCTACAGGAGCGCCGCAGAGGTAGTGTGGGAAAACAGTGCTGAAAATGAGTCTCACTGTCGCGGTGTTACCACAGACTGTTACCACAGACTGAATTCAGTCTGTTGCCACAGGGCCATCATTATACTATAACATGTGTTTTGTGCTGTTCATTCCTCAACATGGATTGCAAGGGATCCATCCATTTTTGGATTTGACTGTCAATTTGTTTTTGCTTTAAAATTATTTTTAGAGCTTAAATTAGACTACCGTTTCCCAATGTATTACACATCATTTAAATTATTGTACCTTTTGGTACGCCAAGCCTCTTTAAAGGAACAATTTGACCCAGGGTGACCAACAATAGACTGGTTGCAACTCAACATAGATTCGGAACAAGAGTAGCAACTTATTAGTTCCTAGCAAGTCCATTGCTCTCTGTGTTTTCGTTATCAGAATTGCAATCAAACTCAGTCACAGCCGTAGCGAGCCGTGTGATTTTTTATTTTTTTTGTCCACAATAAAATGGTCTTGGTTGTGTGGGTAGCATTGGTCAATTGATCTACAAAAACAGTCAACCACGAACCAGATTAATTAAGTAATTAACCACGGGCTTAATTTTAAACTGTATACAAATATACTACATGAACACAACATCTCAAGCATGATTAATCATGAACAGTGTTTTGGGTGTGTATAGAGTCAACCTGAATAATGTTTAATAAACTAAAAATGTAACTGAGCACCTTTTTAAATTTAAAAAATGATTGTGTCTATGTTTCTTATTTCCGTTATTCAATATCATGTAGCCTACTGGTTTATTTTAAAAAAATCCGAACTTTTCTCACACTGTTTTTATAGGTCTGCGATGGCGTTAGTTGTATTGTTGCTGTACTGATCTCTTGCTCTAGCTGTGATTATTCTTGCGAGTTTAAACGCACTCATTTTAAGTCGGGCTGGATAAGATGTCAGTGCCTAAAATGTCAATGTAAAATGCATGTATAGTAGCCTACTTAATTGACATTAGATAGAATTACATGCACGCGTTTTATGTTTAAAAAAACAAAAACACATTTGACCGCCGGCAACTTTCGATAATAGAAAATAAACGGGATGCCATCTCAGACGTGACGACTTTGCTGAGATATATGCCACGAGCATTTGGCAAACTGTAATTCGGCTCAATAACAGTGACTGTAAGCAGCACGTGACGCGAAGGAGCAGACACCCCAAATGAACTGTACCCGTTCAACGTTGAGTCACAGGGGTGCACAGTCGGCGCGAGGAGATCCTCGTCTCCCCTCATCCCCCCCCCCCCGGCCCCCAACCCATTTAAGTGGTAAGGGGGAGTCCCTTTAGACGCCATACCTGACCACCCCCTATTGTAGTGGAGTGTTCCGTCTCCGCAGTTGCAATTTAACGCTGAGAGAGAGAGAGAGAGAGAGAGAGAGCACTCGGGTGGGTGCGCTATTCTGCAGTCAAAGCGCACGCACGCTTTCTACGGGCAGTCAGTCATTTGGCGAGCTACTGCCGAGGCACTTTACTCACGTCTGTGTGGCGATTCTGCATAGTGGCTCCGATACGAGTTTGCGCTGCGTGTTAAGGAGGCAGACAGTCTACACGTGTGCCAAGAGCTGCAAAAAACAACAGGTAAGAGTAGGCTATTTTTAATGTGTTTTGACTTGAAGGCTCGTATCGAATTCTCCCGAGTGAACAGTTACTCCGTTATGTTGTGTTCGTTTTACCCCGTGAACGTGAATGTAATAAATTTTGCATGGAGAGCAAATAGCCGCTGTTACAACACGGGATACGTGTAAATTGAATGTTGTCCACATAGCATTGAGGCGACTTGGGTTCATTTCCTTAACCAGTGTCCCCGAATACCTTTGGCGGTTCAATTTAAAGTTGGCTATGTTTTACAATCGTCAGAATATGTATATAGCTACATTTATTGTTCCATAAGAAATAGTTTGCCTGTTGTTTTATTTTAGACAATCGTATTATTCTGACCGCTAGCTAATAAATAAACGCAGTTTCTGGCCAGCCTAACGACATAGTCTATATAAATATAGCGAACTGTTAGATGCCGGTTACCAAAGCAACTAAAGTTTAAATGACCAATACATTAATCATTATAACGAATAAAGATTAATAATTTAACCACTTGATTTAACTATTTTATATTGTATCTTGTAGCATATATTTTAAAATTAATTTCACTATTTTAACTTGATTGTATCTTGCAATTCAAGCCAGCTATGTTTACAGCCAGAGACGTGCACACACACACGTCATTTTTAAGTTTTAGGACCGAGTATCTTATCCGTGACTTACGAGTGAGTAGAACGAGGTGGACTGCTGTAACGCATAGCCCAAAGCATAAGAGCCAATGCAGGATAAATAAAATGCATGTGACAACTCGCATGTAATGAGTCATAGCAGTGCGTTATTTGGACGACGAAATTTAGCTAACGGGACAACAGTACCTCGTTGAAACTCCCTTCAGATCCCGTCGCGTTTTTCTTTTCATTTTTTGTTGTAGTGGTTGGAGAGGGGGAGTGAAGTTATTTGACTTAGCTGCTTGTCCTCACCAAGTATTTAAAGCTTGCGTTGACTTTTCAGTGGCGCTCAACGTGCGTCGTTATTTTTGGAGAGGCTGAGCAAAATTGGATATCTATTTTTAGTAAATGTACGACATCCTTTATATGTATATTTGTAGAGATAATATCATATTGCCTGAAATTTAAATGAATTCCAGTTTAAATTAATCCCAGATTATTGTGTTTTTTTCTTTCTGTGTGAATTATCCAGGTTACGCGCTTTGGTGGGGTTACTTTTTAGCCTTCAATCTCAATCTTTAATCAATCTTTATTTTTGTATAGCGCCATTTACAAACAGGTTGTCACACAGCCTTCTGGTCTTAAAATTGTTCCTCATTTGACTTGTGCGATAATTAGTCTTCTGACCTGTAAACTTATAGTGTGGTCCCCGATTCGACTCACCGTGTACTATGCCCTGTATTAACGGTCAGACGGCTTTATGACAGACCTTGGCGTTTCACGAGTTCGTGAGGTTTGAGTTTGGGGGGACCGCCTGCTCCCTGCCCCCACCCCGGCCGCCCCTCCCTCGCAGCGATTCACCACTCAAAAGCGTTGATTGAACAAGATCTGTTTACTACCTGGGGCCAAAAGGTTATACCGTAATGAGGCCAGGGGTTTGTAAACATTTACATCTGCTCTAATGAATGCATTTGCACCAGAATGAAAGTAAGACCCACCTTAATTTACTATCAAAAAGATCAAAAGGAACTCAATAGAGAAAAAAATGAAAACTACCAGTTTAAACGCAACTGTCTTGTAATTGGACACAATTTTAAGTGGTGGTTCGCTAATCGAATGCTATGTACGGTTCTTTCCTTATCATACACACAAGCTGTCATTTATTTTCATCCCACCAGTTCAGCTTGATTGCCTTTTAAGGGGCCAGGTAATCATTTACCAGTTTTTCCCAAGTTGACTCAATTAGGGTTCTGTTTTAAAAAACATATATATGTATTCGCTCTAGTAAATTGTGCATTGTGGAGTGATGTATGTCAACCTGTTTGTAAGTGTCGCTGTACAAACATAAAGATGGATTGATTGACTGATTGATTTGCATAGCCTTAGCTTCATTTTCACAGAGCAGCAAGAGTAGGTGCCTCAAATCGAGTCTTGCCATCTAAATGGCAGAACAATGAGAGATGTGTTGTGAGAGATGTGAGAGAGGTCGAGCTCAGGGGTCCACAGGTCTGGCACGAGAACCTCTCAAGATGGAGGTCCAGGAAGGAAACCCGGCGGCGACATAAAAAATAAAAGGAAAGGTGTTTCACCTCAGAGCCCACGAGGGAACAGGAGCGGTTGGCGGATCTGAAAAGAACCCTAAAGGTGCTCTTCAGCAACTCCCCTTGCAGCCAGCTAAACAAAACAAAAAAGCGAAATAAAAACATTGGTCGGGTGTCATGTCCCAGTCGGCCAGAATGTGAGTTAGCTGATCGCTGAAACAGGGTCATCCCTCAGCGCTCAAGAAGCTACGGTCAGTTCCCTCTGCCGTCCCAGGAAAACACAGGTTCTGGACGTAAGCAGTGGAATGATTACAGCTCATCGCTGGATTACTGGGCTCACTGGCAGAGAGCAGGAGCAGGAGCCTGCAGTTCGCCGCTTGCAGCCAGCCTAAACATCCACAGGAGTAGACCAAACTTTGAGCCTCCCTCCTCTGCCAACCACAAGCAGAGGCAGTGCTGCACGCCCTGCGGTACGCGCTCTGTGAAACGAGCTGTTTGTTCCCCGTTCTTTCCTATTCCTTTACGAAAGATGCATCAGTCCCTAGGAGTCGATGAGGTTGGTGATTTGGGAATTGGGATCAGCGAAAGGCTTTTGGGTGTTTTTTGATTTCGATTCTGAGATGACCGAGGACTGTGACACACTCACGCAGGATGCTGATATTCTGTCACCCTTGTTTGTTTGTTTTTTGTTTTTATTTTTCCTTTTTTCTTGTTTTATCTAGCAGATGATTCAGTATGTTAAGATGGGATGTACCCCTCTGCCCCCGCCCACTAACCATGATTACAGCGATTCGGTTTTGTGTCGGAGAAAGAGAAAGATGAGATGGAGAGAGAAATGGAGAGAGAGAGAAAAAAGAGAGAGAGAAGGACCAACATCCAATACTAATTCGTCCAAAATAAATATATAGAGATATAACATGTTATAAATAGAGTAATCATTTCTATAAGGTTTATGTACAATTTTTAAAAAGTCGATTTATTTCATTATTTACAATTGTCATCATTGCAATTACAGCGTTTACGTCTCATGTTCGTCACATTACAGGCATTTAGCAACGTTTTTACATTTCTCTACTTACAATCCATTTATACAGCTGGATAATTACTAAAGCAATTCAGGTTAAGTACCTTGCTCAAGGGCCCAACGGCAGTGCCCCCACCTGGGAATCAACCCTGCAAACTTTGCATTACAAGCCCAGTTCCCTAACCGTTATACCGTACCACCACCTGCTTATTGCTTTACAGTGTACACTTGAGAGAAGCTATGCAGTTCTGTGAGGGCTTTAGTTCCCACAGACTTGGCTGGGAAGGCTGGCCAAATGGACAGGCTGATGGATTGGCCAGGCCTGGACCCCCTGAGGAGATGTTTTGGGGGGGCGGGGGAGGTAAAATCAGGAGAAAGACAGGGCCTGGGGTTTGACGTTTCACTGACCTGACGAGGTTCCGGGTGTGATCAAACGCCCTGTCAGATCTGTAACCTTTACCATTAACTTCTCCGTAGGTCGTAGTTAGTTACCACATGGGCTGGTAAACGGCCAGAAAGTCATTCACCTGGGGGGAGGCTGCTGGGGTCTACGATTTGGGTGCCCTCCACATAAAACGTTCGTTAACTTATTTGTATTGCCTTCAATTAAATGGTGCGCGTAAATGTACATCATTCACACACAGGCTTGAGGGTAAACTACTAATAACACACGTCAAAGTTGGACTGAAGTAGTCATTCTCCTCCGTGATTGGCTAATGTGGTGTTCCCCTCCTTCAAGGATCCAGCTTCTCATCTCATTCATTTACCGCGCGCGAGCACTCCGGCGTTACTGTTTACAATAACTCAGACGATCAGACGTCTGCTCGCTCTCACCCCCCAACAACCCTCCTGTCTCCTCCAGTGGATGGAGCAGCGGGAGTGGTTTTTTCAAGGAATCAGTGAGTCATTTTTGCTGGGCTGCTCCTGTCTCGTGCTCATCATTTCTAACCATACCGATTGCTGTGGTACCGATTGCTTACGGATTTAGGGAATTCTCCGCAGGTTTAAGCTTAAACGGGCACATTGGTTAGGCACGGTTTGACCAAAGGTATACAGTAAAAGCCCTATTTTTCCCTTGACATTTTCAAACTGAGTGCCTTGTAGGAGTTTGTTTCAGAGACTTAAATGTATTGATTATTATTGGTAAAGGCAGTAGTGGTCAGTGGTCACCTCTTTTGCTTAGCTTTTGATACCATCAACAATTTAACGAGCCTGAACCTTCTTTTGACTGTCCTGCTTTTTTTCCTGCTTTCTGCTCAGATGTTGCTGGCGAACCTTCGTCCGACGGTAACGACTAGTGGGTGAAAATGATCACGTCTCTCTCAAAGGCCCAGTAAATTGTTGCTTGGTGGAGGAGCCAACTGATGAGCGAGGAGTGTTTCTCAAATAGAACAGAGATTCTTACAGTTATCGTCTCTGATAGTGGTTCTCAAACTCGGTCCTGGGTCCGGAGTCCTTTTGGTGGGTCCCTGCGTATGCTGGTTTTTGTTACAGACAATCTCATGATCAATTAAAGTTGTTGAAAATGTGTAAGTTCCACCATCATTTTCTTCCTTAAACTTCTTTTGATCCAACGGTTCAAAATAGCAGGTTTGGCTCATTGCAATGCTCTTCATTTTCCCCTTCGACGGTTTCATCTCAGTGACCAGGTGTCCACACTTTCATTCCAAGAAAATGAGAGTATTAGTTGATCTGACTGATTAAAAGTTCAGGGATGTGAATATGGGAGATTTGTTGTTCATGGCATGCATAGCTATTTCTGACATAATATGGCCTTAACAGAGTAAATCATGCTTTAATAGAAATTCAAAGTGTCTAATTAAGAACAATTAACCACACCTAGTTACCATTCAGAGGTGGCACTTATGGTTGGAATGAAAACCAGCATACACAGGGCCCCCAGGATCCAGTTTGAGAACCACTGGTCTACGATTTCCACTGCAAAATATTCGTCTTTTTTTTCTTTGGAGTGGGGGCTGCAAACATCACATCAACCTTACCACTCCCCTCCCCCAGTCCACCCCAGCAGATGGTCAACAACACATGCTATACTATGTCTTTATCCCTGTAAATGTATGCTGCAGAAAACAATAGCAGATTTATCAAGAAGTTTCCAAAAGAAAGGTATTTGGGAGCTAAACTTTCTTACACCCCCTCAACTGCTGTTTAAGCACAATGACTTCAGGAATCACAGCGAGCCACATTCATAAACTGAAATGACTGTGACTTTGAAGCAGATCCCTGTTAGAGCAGGCGAAAAAAGCTTTTCATGTGTGTGTGTGTGTGTGTGGAGCAGGCCCTGAGGAAACATCCTCAATCTGAAGTGTTGACAGGAGGCCTGACATCATTAAGATGGCAAACGAATTGCACGTCATCCACGTTTCCGCTCTTAAAGGGCTGAAATCACCAGCGGGGTGTGTGGTGTATGTTTAGGAGGGAGCACGTGTGTGTGTGTGCGCATGTGTATGTGTGTGTGTGTGGGAGGATAGTGGTAGAAATGTCAGTCTTTGGAATGTCAGAAGGCTCCAGAATGACCTTTTCAGCCACGTGCGATCTGCCACCAATCTGCACTACAGAGCCTTGCGATCTGCACACCGCACTACAGAGCCAGAACCATTCGATCTGCACACCGCACTACAGAGCCAGAACCATTCGATCTGCACACCGCACTACAGGGCCAGAACCATGCGATCTGCACACCACACTATAGAGCCTTGCGATCTGCACACCCCACTACTATAGAGCCTTGCGATCTACACACCACACTACAGAGCCAGAGCCATGGGATCTGCACACCGCAATATAGAGCCTTGCGATCTGCACACCGCACTACACTTGCTTACCTGTTGGTGTGCAGGTTCATCTTTCAGAGGTTATTCCACTGTTGGCCTTAATGTACAACAAGATCACTCGTTGTGGCTGATCACCTTCCACAGTGATATTTGATTCAGTTTTCGGACTCATCCACTGAGTCTATACACTTGTTCATATGTACGTTCGTTAATTTTCATCGTCTCTTTTTGCACCATCTTTTTTTAGAGCCCTCAAACCTATCTCATCGGTTTGACCCCATATCAAGTCTTTAACGGAAAGCCACCAAAAAACGGTGCACCACAAACAACATTTTACGGTCGTAGTTTACAAAAGGCTGTATATTTTTATGTTTTGTTTTTATTTTCTTTTAGGAAAAAACCCTCAGTAGTTTCAAGCGCTAGGCTATATTTTCTCTCTCAACACACAGTAAACAGCTGTCTCCAAAAAATCAAACATTTGTCTTTCTAATTCCTGCCCTGTCATGGGTGGGGGGAGCAGGGGGGAGGTGGCCCATAAAGGCTTTTTGGGTGACGGAGGGTAGTAGCTCAGATTTCCTAATTAGAGGGGAAATAGTCTTGTAGGTGACATCAGCAGCCCCCAGGCATGCTGGGAAAAGATTGAGGGGGTTTTGTGTGTGTGTGTGTGTGTGTGTGTGTGCGCGAGGCAGCTGGTTTCTCCCACTTTGACAGGCGCGACTGTGAGACTTCAAACGGTCCAGTCTTCACACGAACCATCAGGGGCTCTCAGCTTATAATTTGACTTTATTGTTTCCCCTATCGTTGGATTTTTTTGTGGCCTCTATTGTGGCCGCTGTCTGTGGGAACTTTCCTGTAGGCACTTTTGTTTTTTCAGGAACAAAAGGGGGGCTAAAAAGCAGAAGTTGAACTTGTTCTGAAGAAGGAGGCCAGGTTACCTGTGATGTTTTTAATAGTGTGCGTAACGCTGTTGGAAGGTGGCCCTGTTGAAACATAACGCGGTGAGGATGCTGAGTTAAGCGGCTCCTATGGTGTTTGGCTTTGTTATTGGCCCCATTGGTTTTAAGCGCGTACTGTATTTCCATATTTTAACTCTTGTACTTCAACTTCACACTCACGCTCGTAACAGCAGCGGTCGTAGCCATGGTAACAGAAGTGGGAGAAACGATATCCTAAATCCTCAGCGTTTTAACCATCGCTATTTTGACTCTCATTAGCATTCATTACTGTATTGCTCCATTAATTATTGACGGTCCACCGCTAAATCATTAATACCCCCTGCCCCCCGAGTTCCCTTGTGCTGTGGTGACAGCTGTGGGAATGGGACTCTCTTTGCAATGCCCCGCCTCCCCCCTGCCCTGCCCCCTGGCAATTATCCCCAGCTCTGGCCGAGCACCGTACGGCTCTGCCAGCTTCCATCAGCTCAACAACCCGGGGCTTTTCTGAGTCACGCCGCAGCGTGATGGATGGCTGCCCCACTGTTTGACACGCGGAAGAGACATCGCATCGACAGCTGCCCCCCCTCCCTAAAAACCCTGGGCTTTTCTGAGATGGGGGGATTAGGACTGGGGGACAGCGTGATGGATGGCTGAATCTATCCCACAGGTGTCTGCAGCATGGGATCATACCTGACACACAGACTATACCTGACCTGGTCATCTTACCTGACACACAGACTATACCTGACCTGGTCATCTTACCTGACACACAGACTATACCTGACCTGGTCATCTTACCTGACACACAGACTATACCTGACCTGGTCATCTTAGCTGACACACAGACTATACCTGACCTGGTTATCTTACCTGAAACACACAATATAACTGACCTGGTTATCTTACCTGAAACACACAATATAACTGACCTGGTCATCTTACCTGAAACACACAATATAACTGACCTGGCCATCTTACCTGAAACACACAATATAACTGACCTGGCCATCTTACCTGAAACGTGGCATCCTGAACTGGTATCATACTTGATGCATAACATTTCTGAAATGCTCTCACAACGTTATCACGTTGCAACAACGTGAATACATAAGTTGACGTGTTCGCTATCGCATGGGAGATATTGATTACAAAAAATAATAATACATAATAATCGATCTCGGCAGCGGGCATAGATTTTTCCAGTGTGGTGCAGAAGTGTGATAGATGTCTGACCTAGTCGATGCCATTGGTGTGCTGTGAAATGTGATTAGCCTGGTGTGACTAGATTCAGGCCAGGCCTCGTCCATACTGGAACAGATAATCAGTGTGTTCCCTCCGGGGGGGTAGTAGCTGGAATTGAGCTGCAACTATGGGGGCTCTGTGTGATAACATTTGGAAATGGGGGGTGCAATCTACCACCTGGAGACATAAGCATGGGCGTTATTGATGCAAGGTTTACGTTTATGTTCTTGAAATTGTGTTAGAACATTGCATGCTAGCTAGGTCCCCTCTTATGAGTTATGACTGGAATGAGGTGGGCAGGTATAGGGGTATCTTTTGAGATGAAAAATGTTTGGGGGTTTTTTGTTTCAGAGGGACTTTTTTATATTTTTACATTTTAGGCATTTACAGACCCTCTTATCTTAACAAAACAATATGACACATTTGGTTAAACATCCACATACATCCAAAGAATAGAAAGAAAATTGTACAATAAGAAAGTATACAGTAAATGACTAAGTGCAAAACAATTCAAAGGTTGATCTATAGTTTGTAATGCACATTCATCATTCACCAAGTTGTATTTACATTTACATTTAGGCATTGAGCAGACTTACATGTGCACGTGTAACAAGGCTAGGAGAACGCTAGGCATAGAAAATCAATCAACAGTGCCAAGTGCAAGAACTAGTTTTTAATTATGTAAATTAAATGTTATATTGACTCGACTGCCACATAGATGTCACAACAAAGAATAGTATCATGTTTTGGTTGAGGCCAAAGTCCAGAACCGGGCCCTTAAAGGCACCTGGCTTCCTGTACAATGATCAGCTTTACAGAAGGCTGGGCCCAGTTCCCTGCCCTGCACCCTGCCTTTGTCAAACCGACAGCTGATAAGTGGGGGTGTGCAACTCAAAGCCAGGCAAACGCAAGAGCGATAGTAACCATGAGGGCGTGCAGGTGGCACTGAAAAACGGAAAAGATTGACCCTTTTGTGTGGCAGTGAGAAAACTTTTAGCCAGCCACAGGAACCACACCACACCCCCCATTTCACATTTTTTACATTTTTGCAGTTTACATTTCTTAACATACAATCCATTTATACAGCTGGATATTTCACTGAAGGAATTCAGGTTAAGTACCTTGCTCAAGGGTACAACGGCAGCGCCCCACCTGGGAATCGAGCCTGCAACCTTTGAGTTACGAGCCCAGTTCCCTAGCCACTATTCTACACCTCCCCAAACCCTCCCTCATCCTGCATGAGCTCCTAACCGGCAGTGGAACACAAAACGCAGATTTCACAGACTCTTAAAAAACACATGCTTTGCCGGCCTCTCAGTAACATGGTGGTGCCGGCTCTGGGAAAACTGGCTTCGGCGCGGAGTGGTGGTTTGAAGCACAGGGGTTCAGAGGAGCGGCCGTTCATAATTTAGGACGTGTGAAAGACCCAGAGACAGGCGAGTGGATTTATACATGTGTGTAACGCGATGGTCTGGGAGCAGGGCGCTAAGAGAGACGCTGCATCTGCTCCAGACTGTTCCCACACTCCGCTGCGATGCTGCTGCTTGTTATTGCCACTTTTCCGTCACGACTCGAATGTCGTTTTATAACCGTGTGAACTGGACTGCCCACCCGTCCTGCAAAGGCAGACGTTCAGCAGTATGCCACATACCCTTGCATACTTGCACCTACCTGCATGTACCTGCACATACTTGCACAAACCTGCACACACTTGCATCTACCTGCATGTACCTGTGCATACCTGCACAGACCTGCGCATACCTGCACAGACCTGCGCATACTTGCACGTATCTGCGCATACTTCCTCATACCTGTGCTGCCCGTCATGGCCCCTTCGCTCTCCGTTCTTTGTCTGAAAAGTCCTGAGACCTGAACACTGGCCCTGAACTAAACACACACCCAGACCCCCAGCTCCAGCCTCCCCGTTGGCTCCAGCTCCTCCTGCTGCATTCCCATCATGCCGTTCCTGTCCAGGAGGAATGCGTCTAGCAGTGCGTACCTGTGCAGCTCACAGGGTCATGGACAGGGGTGCTCTTTCAGTGTGTGCTTCTCCTCCCAAACCCCCTCACCGTCTCCCCCCGCTCTCCTTCATTGCTTCATTCATCATCAGTAAAGCAATACACCAGCAGCTTAACATTCCACAGTGGGGGGGGGCTGGCCGGCTCGTCTCCGCATCGGCGTACGGATTACCGCGGAGACGGCGGAGCAGAGTGTGTGGATCTCCTCGCCCAGGAAGTGGCTGTTTGAGGAAATTGACCCACAGCTGTTCCTGTTCAAATGGAGGAGTGTTAATGAGTTAAATCTAGCCTAATTTTGTAGTAATGTGTGAATAATGATGTAGTGCTTGCCCAGGGGACTCAAAGTGTAGACAAAGACTGCAGGCTTGAATCCCAGGAAGGGACATCTCTGTTGTCTCTTTAGGCAAAGAGATTGATCCAGATTGTTCCCGTTAAAGATCAAAGTAAAATCAATGATATTTTGAGGGAGGAGAGATTGTAACGTGATATATAGAGGCTAGGTCAGCCCGTTTAGAGTGCCTGCTGAATGGGAAAGGTTCAACTCTGTCAGCAAATGAGCAAAGGGCATTTGGCTATGTATGTTAATAACTGATATATGTTCTATGACGGGTGTCCAGTCTTATCCGAAAAAGGCCGATGTGGGTGCAGGCTTTTGTTCTAGCCCACCACTACTACCCCTGATTCAACAAATCGGCTAATCGTGGTCTTTCAATCAAGACCTTGATTGGTTGAATCAGGTGATTCAGTGCAGGGCAAGAACAAAAGCCTGTCCCCACACCGGCCCTTTTTGGGCAAAATGGGACGCCCCTGTTCTATGATACACTGGGGTGTCATAGCAGTTTGTCAGTCCTGCTACTGGGGCTCATTTTGTCAAAACCTAATTTGAATAATATAACATTTATTATCGGCCTTAATTAGCACAAGCTTAATTAGCTTAATTTAGGTTGTGGGTTCAATCCCCACCGGGGCCACATATACTGAAAATGTATACATATACTTCACTACTGTAAGTCGCTTTGGATAAAAGCGTCTGCTAAATGGCGTATATTATTACAAGTGGTGAATGCCAGGCCAGTGCCCTCGCAAGCATGTGATCACAACGATCTAGACCATTTTTAGGATTTTGAGCCCTCTAGGAGCAAGGAAGGAAGTCCTTTAGGTTCCTAGGCCCATTTCACACATAGCAATGCCCCAGTACGGGACAATGCCCAGACCCAGAGTGTAGACCTTTCTCTGCCTGGCCTTTTGTTGAACGGGGTGGGCGGGGGTTTATTGGTGGCCCTGTCTGTGCAAGTGGTCCTCTTCTGGCACAAGGGCTAAGACTCCGTTCCTAACAATCATTAGCTTTGAATGACAAAGGAGGAGTGTTCGACGTGTTAAGTACCTACCTCGTATTTTTGGGGGGGGACTTTTAAGTTGTCCCATGTGACCCGCATGGTGGTGGAAGGGGGACGGAGGGCCCCGTAGATCACCCGCCTAATGGCCTTCAGGGCCACACAAAGGGTCCCCCTCAAATTTACGTCATGCAGCTTTGTCTTCGAGGAGAGGAGGCAGGGTGTCCCCCTGTTCCGTCTCTGTTTTCGTTTTATTATCATGTTTTTCTCTTTTTTTATCAGAGGTAGAGCAATGAAACTAACGAGACACCACGTCCAAGACGTCCTCCTTATCTCTCGGGCCAGACAGCACTATTGTCTGGACCCATCAATAATGCAGGACTATTGGAAATGGAGCCTCTATTTTATTACCCAATGGGCCCCTCTGAGACAATTAGCCCCTTTTTGTGGGCGCTGGTTTAATGACCAAACACAATTAAAAGGCATGTTTTTTAATTTTTTTGACAATTAATTGTTGTGGGCATTAAGCTAAGATGAAGTCTGTGAGGGACCTGGTTCCTTGAAGGCATTGTCTTGCTCAGATGTGTTAACAAGAGCTGGTCACTTGTTAAAAAAGGGCTCAGAGGAGGAGTTTCAGTTCGGGCGCACCGGGTTTCAAGAAGTGCAGGGCCTGGTCTGTCCTTACTCTGTCACACACACGCACACACACACACACACACACACACACACACACACACACACCAAAACACTACAGGGGGAGCCAGATGTTTGAGGGAGAGAGAGTGGGAGAGAGAGCAGAACATTGGCCCTTGGCTCCAATAGCAACAAGCAGCAGATGCCCTTCATCAGAGCTGGGGCTCTACTGGGGCAGAGAGTGTGTGTGCACGGGGCGGGTGGGGTTCACGTTAATAATAATATTATGTTTTTTTAAAGTTTTGTTCACAATTGAAGGATGCAAATCTGTAGGAATTAGCAGGAAGGTGTTCTGTTATTTTTTCCCCCCCAGTCCAGTCTTCCCCTGGGGGAGTGAAAGGAACTATCTGCCCCCCATAGTGCAGAGATTAAAGGAACCCCCATTGGCAGAACGAGATAGGAGGGTGGGTTAGGGAGTGCGATGTCTGTTAAAGAGGGTTCTTTGTCCCGTCCCTTGTACCTCGAACCCCGTTCTGAACTTTGGTGCGACTGCCTCTTCCTGCTTTAGTGGCCCTAATACAGGGGGCTATTACCCAAAGCGGTCGGATAATCGAATTGATTAGAACCAAAATTGAGCATGGAAATCCATTTCGGGCCTATGCCGACCCCCATAACCAACCCCACGCCCCACCCTACCATTGAATCATGACCAGCAAGTCATATGAATACCATTTTGTCCAGATTCTCTGAAGCAGCAAGACAGAGAACGTGTTCTTCCTCCTCACCCTCCTCTTCTTGCTAAGCCCGCCCTGCAGACACTGGCTTGGACGGGGCATTAGGCTGAGAGAGAGCCGCTGGGGTTGGGGGGGGGGGGTTGGGGTCATAAGGGAGAGGAGCACACGGGGGGTTAATTGCTACTCAAAGGGAGAGGAGAAAAGAAGCTCTTGAGGCCGTTATTGTGAGGGCCAGGTCTTTAAACAGTGACCGGCAGAAAAGGTGAGGAGCCCAGATTTGTGTCCCCACAGTCAATGGAGGCTATTGTTGGTGAGGAAATGGCATTAGGGTCACAGCGGCTTTACCGGGGAAGGGATGCGCGGCTGCGCTCTGCGTGAGATGAGAGGCGTGGCCCCTCCCTCTCTGCAGTGCCTGTGGCCCCACCCCACGTTCAGCAACGGGCAGACAGTGATTGGATGGCAGAGGAGAGTGACCCATCCGAGTTCTTAAAAGCCACATCCGATATTCATAACTCGATATTCAATGCCGTGCTTTTGAAAAAATTATTTAATGTTTTTTGCGCCGGTCTATCTGTAATCTATTTGTCCATTAGCACTGATTGTTTTATATAGGTACGTACATAATGTCTGTGTATGTCCAGAACTAGGGAACAGCTGCAGGCTATAAATAGCCCCTTTTCCTGCACAAGTACAAACAGTGTCTGTATCATGTAGAGAAAGGGGGGGTCTATAATAAACATTGATAATATGGATCGATCTACTTTAGAGCTTAATACTGTCATGCAACCGGACAACACAACTCAACCCTAGAACCACTGACTGGTTCACCTTAAATTATTGCCTTTTCCACTGAACAATGCTAATAAAAAAAAAAAATGTAGAATTACAAAAAAATACATCAGTATTTAAAGATAAACACACTCTGGCTGGGTACCTCAGACTTTCAGGTTAGAAGCATCTCTATGGATGGGAGAAACATTTTATGTCAAACAAAGTTGAAGTCCTCATGAAATGATTAGGAAGTAGGAGAATTTTATTTGTATATTTTCCAGTATTGGAAATGAGCATAGCAATAGCTGCATAAACACATGTAGGATAGAATATGCTAGTGCATCACCACGACACCAGAGGGGGAATAAATAGGATTTAAATAGCTCTTAAATTCTGGACTTGAGAAACTCTGGAAAATGTTTGGCTCAACGGCTCTGGATTCACCCTGTCGGGCTCTGAGCCTGTATAGCGTACACTTTATCTACACTCACACCCAGGCCCTTTCACACGGAGCTCAGCCTGAAACCTTTACCCTTGACCCAAATGCCCAGGGGAGGAACAGCTTCACAGTGATGCCATTTGGTTTTCACAGTTCTCCTGCACCCGACCCCTTTTTTTCAGAATCATACCCCCCCCCCCCCAAGACATTAGCTGCCTTGGGCGGTCTCCCTGTTTCCCATCAGAAGGAAAGCAAACACAAAAAATGTATAATTTTCAACGGGTGACTTAAGTTCACTCTCTATACGTACAGCAACATTGAGGAAGCAAGGGGATTAGGATTTAATATTTGGGTTAGGCCAGGCCGTTAGGCAGGCCAGGCTGCTAATCTTCTTTTTGTGGCTCGGTGGTTTAATCCTGCTAATTTAAAGCATGATCCCTCTTATTTTTGATATACCCTCCCCAATCGTATGAGGGAAAGGGCACACACCGACCCTTTCAACGACCTCCCAGCCTACCCCCTATAGTTATTGTTTTGCTGTGTGCCCAGTCAGGGTGTTGTTGTTGCCCCCCCAACACCTGTTCAGAATTCCTTCCCGGAATCTTCCCAGGAGCAGGACACCTTTCCAGACCTTTCCTGACAGACATCTGGGTGACTTTTAAGTGCCTTTTTTGTTTGTCCTTGTAAATTCGTCAGGTAGTCATTTTTGGTGCCACGTTTTACACACTACCGTTTAAAGAGGGCCTGAAAATTAATCGAAAAACGAGGCACCAACGTGGAATGTTTGGCGTACCTCACCCAGCTTCACATTAGTGCCTCCTGCAACCTTTTCCTCTGTGCCCAGTAGGGTGTTGTTGCCCTCCACTCCCCTCCCCCCCTCAACACCTGTTCAGAATTCCTTCCCGGAACCTTCCCAGGAGCAGAACCCTTTCCTGGCCGACATCTGGAAAACGTTTCAGTCCCCTTTGCTCTGGATTTTAACAGAAGGCTTTGAAGGAGAGGGGGGAGGTGATTGGGGGGGGGGTCAGAACGAAAAAGGTGTGGAAGCTTAAAAGATAGAAGGCCTCATAAACTGCTTTGGCAGCCTCATAGTTATCTTGCAGGGTTTGTAATTGGGTTTGTTCTCTCATAGTGAGGTGATTTAGCTCTGGTTGTGTGTTCTTTTTTATCTGCAAGATTCTCTGTCCTTCCTGGAAATGTATTTGATATTAGACTACTCATTTCTTTCCTTTTTTTCTTATTCTTCTTACTCTCCTCCCACCCCCATGCCTGCCCAACTCCTACCTTAGATCAAGTCTCAAACTCTGTACTATAGAGGGCTGTGTGTATGAAAGTTTTCATTCCAACCAATTACTGCTGCCTTAATTGGTTCAGCTACTCGTTCAGTCATGTACATGTACCTCTGTGCATTTTCAAGTTAAAGCACAGAATATAGGCAACAATTGTTATTTAGATAACAAAAACAACTAATTTCACTTTATATACATTCTGTGCAAGCCAACGGGATAATTGAGCAAATAATGGAATCAATTATCTAGTCAAGAGCGGAGGCTGGAGTAAAAACCAGCATGCACATGGCCCTTCATGGCACTGAGTTTGAGACCACTGCCTTAGATTCTCCTTTTGCAATGTAGGAGGCCTTCTGAGGCCCAAAAAAACATGTCTGCACCCTTATGGTTTTCTCTTTGTCTCAAACTTCATCATTCATCAGCATTACTGCCATTAACGTCTAACAAGCACTTGCCTGAATGAACTTTGCCCCTCATTCTGGAGCTTTTTTTGTAAGGCTATATGGCTTGGATTCCTTTATGGCAGACAAGAATACAGAATATTTCCTCTCAGAAATAGTTACACCTATTGTTCTTAACTCACAGGAAAGCCCAGAAATAGCGGCCGGTGTGTTGTGTTTTGAATCACACCTAATGCTTGATTCAAGGCCTTGTCGTTGTGCTACACTCCGTACCAGGAAGTGGTGTCCCTCCACTGTATTAAGAGCCCTTCCTTCTCATTTCCTGTGGCCGTGGGAATCAGGTTGTGATGTAAGAACAATGAGCCAACCAGTTGGTTCTTTGTGGTGTTACATCACGACCTGGTGATTTGAACAACACGTGACATAATATACGTCTTTTCATGACAATTGAAGTGCCTTTGAATAGTTTGTTGGATTTGGGGGGATTTAGGTAGTCCTTTTTGGTCCCACGTTTTACATACTACGGACTAAGGAATTAAATTAGAGGAATGAAAAAAAAAGACACACAAAACAAAACACCAGACACGGTATGTTTGGCGTACCTCCCGAGCCACACATTGGTGCCTCCTGCAATGGTTCCCAACAGCGCAGATGTGCTACAGAAAAGTAGTAATAATTTTTTAAAGGTCATCGAACGGTGGACCACTTTCCTCCAATGGACACTACTTAGGGTCAGTGGTCAGACACAGTGCGACTGTTGTGTTTGACCGCTGCACCAGCACACCAGGCAGCACGCACTTCCCTCCAAGTCTCCGCTTGAAGGAATGTGTCCGTGTTTACTGCCAACTTCTAGCTTCTTTTTTTTCCAGTTTGATTCGTAAGGAGGATAAATGAACAGCAGTCCCCCACCTGTGCCCGCAGGTTGTATCGCGGTGAGAGTCACAGACATGGTTTTTCTGCCCCTGCCAGACAGACACAGCTGTAAAAAAAAAAACAAGAAAAGAAGCTTGCATCCATGCAGACTTGTTAATCTGCTAACCAACTGGGCAGACAAAACCCCTTTTATATGCAGGGCTAGGCCTTATCAGGGGGCGATGACACACACACTCACTCACACACACACACTCTTACACAAACATGTTCTCACACACACATACGCACATACACACACACAGTAATTGTTTAGGAGCTCTTTCCAGCTATACTCCCTGTCAGTTTTGTTAACCCTCTAAGAATTGGAGGGTTATTCCCTCACCACACCACCCCCACTTTGTTTATAACCTGAAAATGAGGGCCATGTCTTCCTCGCCACAAATCATTAAAACCTGGATCCATTTCGCTGTGCGTGCCGCTCCGGGTTTCCAGTTTCACACATCTTTCATCAGAGTCTGTCGATTCCCCCTATATTTGTGCCTGTGCTCATCTTACATGTAAGATTTATTAAAAAATGCTCTTACTTTTAGCAGTTTGGATTTTTTTGATTCTTTAGTTTTGTGAAATATCGGCCAGCTCATTCATTATTAAAGGACTACTTTAAGGAATGCAAATGAAGCAGAATCTTCGGTGCAGTTGTGCCGCGTTTGATGTCCCATCGCCTGGTTCCGCAGCACTGTGAAGCTCTCCCTGCGTTGTGTTACAGATGCTTCCCGTGTGCCACACTTATTTTCTGATGTGTGGGGGGGAAAAGAACAGGAAAAAGAAAAGCAGAGATGAAGAATCAAAACCCGTTAAAGTGGGGGGGGGGCAAACACTTCTTGGGGGGGAGATTGAGAAAACATTGTGATGAAGTTCTCTAATTTACAGTGAGCTGGTTGGTTCACACCACAGTCACTTTATAATTTTACGAAGCTGTTTACCGCTGTTTCTGTCAGTATTGTAGGATTCTTTATGTTACTATTTTCATACAAATGCATATGAGTGGAATGCTTCACAGCCTGATATGTATTTAGAATGTATACATGCAAATTTTATATAGATTTATACTGTATGTACTGTATGTGTGCATGTGTGTGTACGTGCGTATGTGTGTGTATGTGTTTGTTAATCTAGCATGCTGTCAGATTCTGTTATTTGTGCATTGCTCTTCCCGTGTCCCCACATACACACACGCACACATGTCCCCACACACAACAGGCATGCAAGCACACACGCACACACACACACATGCACGCGCGCACCCGTTGGAGGTATGCATGGTGTTAATTTATATCCCTGTCACCAGTGCTTAATTTGTGTTGGGGCTAGCCGGGGCTGAGGGGTTCAGCCCCGGCAAATGGCAAGAATCCGATTTTGCGCCCCGGCAAATGTCTTACTCAGAATCAGAGCCCCAGGTTCATAAATATCTAAAGTGCGATAACAACGCGTATTTTAACAGACTTAACAGCCGAGAAACAATTCATGCTTTCAGAGTGTTCACAGAGACATCGGGAGAACAAGTTACACAGCCCTTGAAGGATCTCTTAACCGCTGCAACTTAACACCATAGCAATTTCCAGCGCAGAGTGCGAGAGAGGTTTCTCATAAATTAATCTAATCTGCACATCAACAAGAGCGTCTTTAAAAACAGCAACCATATCATCGCTCCTGTTTTTAACCCTTGTTGCTCCACCACTGGAAAGTTACCATTAGACCAGGGCAAGGGACAGAAATGCAGCGACACAGGTAGGAGAAGTTTACCCTTTTTCCTCCGCGGGGGGGAGGGAGGCGAGTTGAGCTCCGGCATCTCTTATTTTACAAATTAAGCACTGCCTGTTGCCATATATAAGTCATCGTATTTCAGAGCAGCTTCATTCCAGTGCAGTTGAATTAAAATGTATTTGATCATGTGTTGCATTCGGATAAAAAGCTTGCCTGAACGTTGTCATTAATCTCTGTCAATGCCAAGCAACAGTCTGACATTACACAAGACCTTCGAAAACAGCAAGCCCGTCTGGAAGAAATGTTGCTGCTCTCAGATTTTACTTTCTGCCACCTCCTGGTCTTTGGTTGGACTTACCACAGGGATGGTATTTTTTTATAATGATTTAAACCCCCAAAACATGCTTTTGCTCCAGCTGGTGCAGTGTCTAGCACAAGGATTCACCACATTGGGGGAAGGTGAAAATGAGAGAAAATATAAATGTTTTAGGTGTTTGAAGAACATTTACTGCCATCAAAACAACTGTTTAAGGTGGATGTTGAGTGATGTCCACGGGATAAACTCTATACTGTACTGTATAGGTGATTTATTCCACTACAGTTACGCAACATTGGAAAACAGTGAAAGGGGACGCGGATGCGGGGATATTTATCGATGTAAATGCGTAGTTTAATTCCCTTTTGTTCGTTTTCCCGCGCCATAAGCCGGAGGATTAGGGCTGTTGGCGAGCATCCACAGCTCATCCCGCGGTCCTGTTAGCAGCAGGGTCAGGGGACAAGAGGGGGCTCAGAAATATGAATCACTGCCTTTCTGTGCGTACGGCGAAATGGCTCAGCACTTCACCAGCGTGCGACCTCGCCCCCCTCCCCTCATCCCCGTGACCTCACACGCGGGAAGCCGCCGGCAGCGAAGCCCACGGGTGCGTTCACGAGCTTGAGGGGATCCCCGCCGTACGCCGCTGCAGTGGAGACAAACGATAACGCTCGGCTAACGAGGGTCTTGTGTTGCGTGTTTTCACAGGGAAGGGAGGTCAGAGACGGAAGTAGGTGTGGAGACGGAGAAGAAGGAAACCCATCCGTCCGTCCTTCTGTCTGATCCACCTCCCAGATCGGGGAGCGTCCTGGTACCAGCTGCGTGGGGTCAGTGCCCACCCCCTCCCCGCCACCCCACCAGCCTTGGAGTCCCGCGAGAGAGACGAACATCAACAGCAAATATTTGAGCCCATTACATCTCTCCTCCCGGCGGCCACCTACACAAAGGGGAGAAACAACATTAAGAGAGAACAGCTGAACGAGCAAGCGAACAAGAGAGAGAGAGAGAGAGAGAGAGAGAGAAAAAGAAAGGAAAAAGAAAGAGGGGGCAAAAAATAGCAACCCATTCAAACTGAACTCTGTTCGGCTATTTCTGGTGTTTTTGTGGGCTAGCAGGCGTCTCGTTTGGTCTCGCACTTGGACAGCAGAAAAAAGGGTTTCCCTGAACCCTACCCATATATCCAAGTGCCTGTGTAAATAGCAAATATAAATATCAATCTGTACGGCTCCCAAAGGACCCAACAAGCAGGCTAACTTTAGCCAGGCCCGGAGGAAGCCCTGCCACCTGCGGTCTCTGCAATTGGTGCTCTGCTGCTCCTTTCTGAGGGCGGACGTCCGACAGCGGCGCACACAACGACCGGAAGCCTCCAGCGAGAAGGAGACGTTTCTAGAGACGTTTCTAGAAGCTCCCGACAGTCCTGTGGGGAATCGTCGTGTTCGCCCTCGTGTGTGGAGCTGGCGAAAAGGACTACAAACTCGGAGGGATCACAGAGTTTCAGAATTCAACGAGTTTGATTCGGGAGGGTGAGAAATTGAGAGAGAGAGGTGCCTGAGTGTGTGTGTGTGCCCCCTCCCACTCGCTCCCCGGCTGCAGGATCCGGGAGCGGGCCGCTTGCCTCCGTTGCTTTGATGTCTTTAACCAGCAGGGCGGCGCAGCATGAAGCCCCTGACGCCCATCGGCTCGCCCTCCCCGCTGCGGCTCCTGAACAAGGGCCCTGACTACCTGCGTCGGCAGATGGACGGCGGGGGGCGGGGCCGGTCCATCAGTGCCGTGGAGCGGCTGGAGGCGGACAAGGCCAAGTATGTCAAGAGCCAGCAGGTCATCAACACCAAGCAGGAGCCCGTCTTGGCTCCCTGCACCACCCCCGCCCCAACCCCGCCGACCCCTCACCATCACGGGGGCCCCCTCCTCCTCCACCCCCCGCCTCCCCCCGCGACGCCCCTCTGCTGCCCCCCACTGCTCCCCCGGCCCTCTGCACCCCCGCGGGCGGGACGAGAACGCCAACGAGTACGAGGAGGACGATGCCAAGAAGGAGAACCGGCAGGCGGTGGACATGGACGAGCGCAACCGCAGCAACGCCAGCAGGGCGGCACTGGTCACCATGGCGATGACCCCCTCCCCGCGGGGCGGGGCCCTGGTCGCCCCTCACAGCGCCCCAGTCCTGCGCAGGAGCACGGGGAAGCGCGGGATGCGCCCCGACTCCCTTGTCATCTACCGCCAAAAGAAAGAGTGCAAGACCCCCAACGGAGGCGGGGGAGGAGGGGGCACCAACGGAGAACTGAAGGGGTACAGCTTCGTGCGCCGCCTCTTCCAGGGATCCATGCGGGAGAAGGGCGGTGGCGGGGTTGAGGGCTCCCCGAAAATGGTCATCAGGGAGGAGAGGACCCCCTCACGTGACGGGGACTCGCGCATGTCCTGGAGCAACGACAAGGACGCCGCGGACGGCGGGAAGACAGAGCGGCGTCCGCCAACCCTGGAGAGGACTAGAAACGGGACGCACGCGAACGGGAACGCGAACGACGACAGCGCGGACCCCTGGAAGCTGGCGGCGCCCCAGCAGCGGTGGGCGGGAGGCGTGGGGGCGCTGCGGCGGGCCAAGTCGGACCTGCGGCTCCGCTGCTCCCTGGCGCTGTCGGAGAAGGAGCGCTTCTTCGACTTCTGCGGGCTGGACCTGGACATGGTGGAGCGGCTGGGCCCCGAGAACTTCCTGTCGGGGGCCAGCTCGGCCGACACCCTGTCCCTGGTGCTCCGGAGCACGAGCGGGCGGGGCGGGGGCTCGGACGCCAGCGAGTTCTCCCGCCACTCCGGGGAGGGGCTGTTCCAGGAGGGGGTGACCGAGCAGCTGCCCTCAGGGGTGTCGATTATTGAGAGGAACGCCCGCGTCATCAAGTGGCTCTATAGTTGCAAGAATGCCGCCCAGGAGGGGCCCAAGGAGTCCACTGTGTAGCCCCCCGCCTACGAGAGAGCTTCCACTGTGGCCCTCATGACCTGAACCCCCCCTCTCACCCCGTTCCTGTACTGTAACCCTCATTCTATACACCGGTTGTAATGCTGTATTTATGTACAATTTGTTTTTGGGGCCGGGTTTTGAAGGCGCCTTTTTTCCGATAAGTGCACTACTCCTCTACGACAAGTGGAATCTTATTCTCATGCAAATGTTGGTGTCTGTGAACGTATGGTTGTCCTGAGAGATAGTTAAGAACCACCACCCCCCCTTTTATCCATTCCCCCCCTCCTCTTCCACAATTAGCTCTCATCTTTTATCGATGTCATCCCCTGAGCTTCTGCCCCCCCCCAAGCCCCTTCCCCCTCTATCCCATAATAACCAATAAGGCACATACATTTGAGTAAAAGATATAGTGTATATCGGCGCGATGGTAGCCGTCATCATTTCCTGTATTAAATGTGCAAGACCCTGCATTTCTGTTCCTCTCGACAACATGTATGATTTAGGATGGAAAAACCACTATAGCAGTTTTTTCTCTGTAGACTGGAGACGTAGATGTGTTAGGTGAACCGTGGTTACCTCATTCCCAAATTGGCCCCATTTTAGTTTGTATGTTATATATATATTATTTTTTCTCTTTTAACGCAGGCGTTGGAACAAATATGCAAGGCTCCCCTACGGGGATGTTAATGCACTGAACTGGATGGAGAGAGAGAGAGAGGGAGGGAGACAGAGAGAGGAAAAGAACACCTTTGATGTTATTACTATTTTTTGTTTTTTATGTGAGGGCTCATTGCATCTCTGAACATAGGCCAGGCAAGCTGGGACCATTGGCCATTTAACCTGGTAGACTCTGACCCCTGGTTGACTCTCGCCAGGTAATGTTTTTCACTGAACGCTGCTGAGATAGAACACGTTCTGTATTTTTTACAATGACATGGCCGAACACTGTCACCTAATGTCATTCCTGCTAGCACCCCCAACCCCCGCATCCCTCACCCGCCAGGCGCAAACTGCTCTGTGCCAACAGCACAGTAAGTACAATTTGACAGTAAGTACAATTGATTTACTGACTGTGACACATTGCCACTATCCAAACGTAAAAAGAATATATATATATGTGTGTTTAATGGGAAAATATAATGGCTGCCCTCTGATGACATTGGTCACGAACGAGCACGACCGTTAGGAGTTCAATACAAAGTGCTGCAGAGGGGAGGGGGGACATCTATTTAGAAATATGGAGACCCCCCCCCACCTCTCTCTCAGCCTCAGCCCCCCACCCCCACGTTACCGGTCCCGTCTCTCTTCCTTTTACCTTAATGAAAAGCTTGAACTCTCAGTGTTCCTGCACGTTTGGCCCTTTTCGCTCCGGAAGGTTTCGAAGATGCACTTAGAGAGAATGGACAGGTGGTCTGGCATGACGTGCACAGGTCAGGGCATTATGGACAGGTGCGAGCGATACAGACGGAGACCAAACGTGAATGGTAGATCGACCGATACACGTGCCACCTTTTTAACAAGCACCAGCCGATACTTATGTAGCATGTCGCTCACTCTGTGTTCTGTGGAACCCAACAACAAAAAAACTGGAAGTGTCTTCATTTCTGAAAACTGTTCTCTTGCATGTTTACAGAATGGCTGTGTATATTTGGTTTTGTTTGTTTGTTTGTTTGTTATTTTGTTTTGGAGAGGATTTTGGATTTTTTTCCCCAAAGAGAAATGTGTATGATTTACACAGAATATGAAGCAGAATAAAGATTTTTTGTTTTGTCTGTAAACATCTTTTTGCTGTTCTTGAACCTGCACAGGCACAGCACTTATAGAGATACTTATTACTATATATATATACATATATATAGGCGGCACGGTGGTGCAGTGGATAGCACTGTCGCCTCACAGCAAGAAGGTCTTGGGTTCGAATCCAGGCCGGGGGCCTTTCTGTGCGGAGTTTGCATGTTCTCCCCGTGTCCGCGTGGGTTTCCTCCGGGTACTCCGGTTTCCTCCCACAGTCCAAAGACATGCACGTTAGGCAGCCCCCCCCCCGCGACCCTGACCAGGAATAAGCGGCTTAGATAATGGATGGATGGATGGATGGATATATACATATACACACACAGTATACAGTATATACTGTATGTCCTTTTAGAAATGGTACAATGAAGAACATATAACAAATAATAATTCAACTGATACTTGAGGGTAAATTCTCCAATTTGTCATTTGGCTGCATTCAAATACAATGAAATTCAAAATAAATGGGAAACTTAATACATATTTATTAAGTTAATGCATCTATTCTGTATACATCTATAACAGCAGTCAAGTCTAATGTGAGTATGGCACTGTTTGTGTAGCAGTACATACATTTGAGCCAGCAATATAAAATCAGGGCACACTAGGATAATGCTTATACTGTCAGATCATTATTTAACTGTCAACCTCACACAAATACTGTGAACCTATCCATACCTCTGTGCCTAACATTCACCGCTACATGGAAGCCCAACATTTTAAAATGAGAAGCAGTTCATGATATGCTGTTTATTTAACATTTTAATAAACGCACGGGTTATTCTGAATTTATGGCCACAATGTCATCACCAGCTGTGAGGAGACGGCGTACACACACACACAAAAATGATAAATAAAAAGAACCGGCTCACGTTGTAATGTGTGATTGGCAGATGAGTCAGACCCTCTTCGCGGTCTGGGGCTTTTCGGCTGTGTCTCCTCCTGCCTCCTGTCTCGTTTTCCCCGCACACACCTGTAAGTGAGGTCGTTTTTGTCCCTCCCCTCGACGATTGCTGACAAAGGCGCGTGAGCGAGTAGCGACGGGCCCTGCTTGTGCACTACAAAGAGGAGCCAGCTGCCTGGCCCGAGTCTGGGTGGTCAGGTTACCTGTGAGCTGGCCCCGTTTCTCTCTTTCTCTCTCACACACTCCCACACTCTCTCCCTCTCTCTCTTACACACTCTCAACCTCTCTTTCTCTCTCTCTCACACACACGCTCACACACTCTCTCCTCTCTCTCTTGCATACTCTCAACCTCTCTCTCTCTCTTACACACTCACACACTCCCTGTCTCTCACACACTCTCTCCCACACTCCCACACTCTCTCCCTCTCTCTCTTACACACTCTCAACCTCTCTTTCTCTCACACACACGCTCACACACTCCCTCTCTCTCTTACATACTCTCAACCTCTCCTTTTCTCTTACACACTTACACACTCCCTCTCTCACACACTCCCACTCTCCCTCTCTCTCTCTTACTTACTCTCAACCTCTCTCTCTCTCTTACACACTCAACCTCTCTTTCTCTCTCTCACACACACGCTCACACACTCTCTCCCTCTCTCTCTTACACACTCAACCTCTCTTTCTCTCTCACACACGCTCACACATTCTCTCCCTCTCTCTCTTACATTCTTTCAACCTCTCTTTCTCTCTCTCTTACACACTCACACACTCCCTGTCTCTCACACACTCTCTCACACACTCCCACACTCTCTCCCTCTCTCTCTCTTACACACTCTCAACCTCTCTTTCTCTCTCTTACACACTCACACACTCACTGTCTCTCACACACACTTTCACACTCTTTCCCTCTCTCTTTTACACAGTCTCTCTCCCTCTCTCTTTCTCTCTCTCTTACACACTCTCAATTCATTTCCATATGCTTTATTGGCATGACAAAAGCTTGGTGGGAAAAAAAGAAAAGGAATATTAGCATGCAAACATACATTTGAACAATAATACTGTAAGAGAAGACAAAATAAATATAATTTCTATTATATTCTATTTATTTATCCTAGTTCAATTCACACTGCTTTATCGGTATGACATTTTTGGAAATATTGCCAAAGCTTTACATAAACAAACATACATTTGTGGTTCTATGTTGCTCACTAGGTCGAGCATGGTGTTCGATTCCCACTGGGACCACATATACTGAAAAAAAATGTATGCATTCACTACTGTAAGTCGCTTTGGATAAAAGTGTCTTCTAAATGGCATATACTATTATATTATACATTCAACTACAAATCAGTGCTGTATTAATAACCACAAGCAATAAACACAACAAAAAAACTATTACTCGTGAGTTTTTACTGTTGTCACACTCTCCCTCTCTATGTCTCTATTCATCTCACACATCTCAATTAACCTTATACCTTTATTAGTATGACAAGCACAATACATTGTATTGCCAATGCATACAAATAATGACAATCAATAATATAAAATCTCACACTCTATCTCTCTTTCTTTGTCATACACTCACTTTGTCATACTATCTATCTCTCACACACTCTCTCCCTCTCCATCTCTCTCTAACATACTCTCATGCTCTCAAACACTCTCTCTCAAAGATGAAAAATAACAACAAATTACATAAGTATTCCCCCTCCTGTGGAGGAGGGGGATACAGGTAGGTGCTATACAGATGGTTGAGGAGGTGATTTTCTCCTTTCCACTGTAAAGCGCTTTGAGATCATGAAAAGCATTATATGAGACAAACCACCATCATCACATTATAAAACAGTAGTGGACAGTCTTGGAATTTATGTAAATAGCTTGAAATAGCTTCCTATATATAATCTAAAAGCAGAAGTCGCCATGTTTTTCTCTGGTGATGGAAGGCTGCTACATTTATTTCTCTCTATATATCTATCCCTTTCTCTCACATTGAAATGTAAAACAGTAAAAAAATACTTTTGTGCGACCGAACAACATACAGTTATAATATAAATTATGTAACATTTACTGTAAGTTTATACATGTGCCCATATCTCTCAATAAAATAACATTGAATGTGAAATCTGAGATAAAATGAAGGCAAAGTCCTCTACAAACAAATAGGAAGAAAAGCAATTGACAAGAAGCGCAGGGTTATATTTGAGACCTGAGGTTTTTAAGGCTTTCTCTGAGTATGTGTCCCTCATGGTCCCCGGGCTAAGGTAGACCATAATAATATACTGTGTATATATACATACATATACAGGTATCTGCCAAAATAAAGAACCATAGAGTATAGAGTGTCTTAATAGGGCACTGGGCCACCATGAGCCGCCAGAACAGCTTCAATGCACCTTGGCATAGATTATACAAGTGAAACGTCATTCTGCCATGAGAAATTCCATCAGGTGTCGCTCCAGAATCTCCCATAAGTAGTCATTTGGGTTGAGACCTGGTGACTGAGACGGCCATGGCATATGGTTTACATCCTTTTCATGCTCATCAAACCATTCAGTGACCACTCATGCCGTGTGTGGATGGGGGCATTGTCATTCTGGAAGAGACCACTCCCATCAGGATAGAAATGCTTCACCACAGGATAAAGGTGATTGCTCAGAATGGCTTTGTATTTAATGGCATTTACCTTGCCATCTAAGGGATTGAATGGACATAAACCATGCCAGGGAATGTACCCTACATCATAACAAAGCTGCCAGAACTTAATTTACTCATGTTTCCTTTATTTTGGCAATTACATGTATATACAGTACTCTCCAAAATTATACCCTTGATGAAGATGAGTGAAAAATATGTTTTATAAAATAAACAATACAGGTTATGAGATATATTTTATGCTCATAACACTACTGAGTCATCTTCTATAGAGTGTTATGAGATTAGTGAACATATTGGGGGGGATCTTGGACCATTCTTCCAAACAGAATCTTTCCAGATCCTTCAGATTCTTTGGTCTGTCCTTGTGCTGTCCTCTTTAATTCAGACTACAAACTACTATTAGCACAACTAAAACTTAACTACTTTTAGATCGGGTTAAAATCTGGAGACTGAGATGGCCATTGCAAAACAGTAATTTTGTGGTCAGTTAACCATTTGTTGTTGATTTTGAGGTATGCTTGGGATCATTGTCTTGCTGAAAGGTCCATTTGAGGCCAAGCTTCAGCTTTCTGGCAGAGGGAACCAGGTTTTTAGCCAAAATGTCTTGGTACTTGCTGATGTTTGTGATTCTACTGAACTTAACAAGAGCCCCAGGACCAGTAGATGTAAAACAACCCCACAACATCAAACATAATTTTCAACATAAGTGTCCTGTGTATGTGTGTGTGTGTGTGTGTGTGTGTGTGTGTGTGTGTGTGTATGTATGTGTCCATGAAATTGTGCTTGTGTGTGTGTCCATGCCATTGTGTGTGTGTGTCCATGCCATTGTATGCCATTACATGGTACTGTAAATATGTTCTATTTTCGGTAGGACTGTACAACTAATTGCGGATTTACTTCTGTTCACTTCACCGCCTCTGGTCTGGCTGTTGTTCTGTCCATGCATTTATGCATTTATTTCTCTCTGTCACACTCTCTTCCTGTCTCTCTCTCTGGCTGTTCTCTCTCCCTCTCTCTCTCTCTCTCTCTCTCTCTCTCTCTCTCTCTCTCTCTCTCTCTCTCTCTCTCTCTCTCTCTCTCTCTCTCTCTCTCTCTCTCTATTTTTTATCTCCTGTCTTTCACCGTCCTCTGGAGGAAGACAATCGGCCCTTGTGACTGTCAGTCAGGCTTGTCCGAGACGTCCTGTTTTGGTCCTTTGTAGAACGAGGTTTTGAACACATGTTTAGTTCCTGCCCATTTCCCCTCCTCCTCCCCCTCTCTCATGGATAAGAAATAGCACCTGGGCGCAGGGGAGGGGGGGGCGAGGTGGTGGAGTTTGACCCCTGGGGCGACAGAGCATGAGTCTGGGGGGGAAGGTCTTCTGGTCATGTCACTTCTGCTTGTTACTACTGTTTAAATCATCAGTTTCTTTCGGGGGGAGTTGTTTATCTACCAGCTGATATAGTCACTCATAGTGTGAAGAGTCTTGGGGTGGGACATTCGGTCGGAGCCTGGTCAGGTGACCTGAATGAGGGAGGGGGGTGCTTGTACCCCCATCTACAACTTCCAAGACCCTGCTGGGGCATTTGTTCATGAGGGGTACAGACCTGTCCCCATGGCAACCTCACAGAAAAGTGTTGCAAATGGCACCCTGTCCCTTTTTGGTTTTCATAGATTGAAGAAGCATGACAGTGCTTGAGGAGAACAGGCCATTCCAGCCTACTTCCACTAAGATCCCTGTTGATTTAATGCGGTCACAAAGATGCTTTACTGAAAATATGAAAACACAAAAAAACTATGCCTGAACCCCCAAAAAGCCAGAACGTGAGGCAAAAAATTCCTCAGAGGGAAGAGAAAAACGCTCCAACAGTGGCACAAAAGAACTCCCCCAGTGGGAAGAAATCTCAGGAGGAACCCATCTTAGAGAAGGAACCCATCCTCCGCTGACCGGCCTGGATGCCTGTAGTGGTAAATGCTAAATATTGTTAGAAGGTGAGAGGAAGGTCTAAGGTGCGAACCAAAAAATATGGTGAGGATGAGAGGAGTCAGAAGGGCGACTCAAAGGCCTCCAGTCTGCATCATGGTCTGGGCAGGAACCAGGAAAGGGTCACCTTCAGCTAGTTACCTACCACGTGACCTTGTTCCACTGACAGGCCCCAACATTAAACAGCACCTGTAACCCACTTTAGTTCCGTTGTGGGCGCCAGATGTCACATGACCCGTTCTCTCAGATCTCGGATCAGTCTCTGAGGGACAGGATCCCATAATATTCCCAGAACCACGCCAGCCCCGGAGAGCCAGCCCCGCCTGTCGCCGGCATATGGATGCTGACAAGTGTTTTTCCAAACATTAAACTCCAGGGGGTCAGGAAACACTACTGTCGACATCGTTCGGTTTCCCTGGCAACGGATCTGGAAAGAATTCCTATGTTGTTTTTTTCCTTTTTCCCCAAGTTAAAGATAACTCGTCGCAGGTCATCACAAACAGCACATTAGAAAAAAACTAAACATTTTATACCCTTAAAGAAAAATTGACATATTTAGGAATATGTGAAATCAGACAGTATTCAAGCTTTTTTTTCCTACTTTGCTGTGTTTCGTACTGTCATGCTGCTCTGTCTCATTTTGTGTCTCATTGCTTAATTTGAAGTCCTTTCACACAAAATATTATTCATGTGCAATGGAGGCAATTTCATTGCATATTCCAGACACTTTTGACTTGTACTTTTTATGAATGGGTACGGTCTTAAGACGTTCTCAGACACACAAACAGAAGTGACCCACTTTAGGTGCACGATACAAAAAGTGCCTTGGCGAATCAGCGGAAGGAAAATGAAACATCCCCCAAGCTCAGTGATCTAAAGACCGGCGAACCCCTGTCTAAAAGCACACTTCTCTCTGGTCTTTAGGAGCATGTTAATTAACAAGCCTGCTTCAGGTAAATGTAAACACTCTCCGTAAGGCTGCAGTAGTTCCCACTGTGGTATCGTTCTGTTATATTCACATAATTACAGATGGGCAGAGTGCCTTTTCTTTTTTTATTTGTCCCCGCCCCCCATTTCTTCTGCATAAGAGAATGTGTGTCAGAGTTGGCAGGGTTGTGAAGTGTGTAAAATGTGTCCTAGTTCTTCTGGGCCAGCAGCTTGAACGCGGCGGCAGCAGTATCCATGTGAGAGGGAGGCCTGACTCACTGTGAGAAGGGGGGGGTGTGCAACGGGCTTGAGCCCGACCGATACGATGGCAGACGGGAACACTCTGTCAGGTCATTTTTGGAAGGGGGTGGAAGGGGACCTGAGGCAGAAGCCTATTTTGTTTCTGGGGAAGATAGGTAGTTTGCTGGAGGCATGAGTGAGGTGGTGGTATGTCTAAGACAGCCAACGGTGGACTGGGGGAGTGAGGGACAGGGGGGTCCTGGGTAAACCAAGGCAGAAGAGAGGTCAAGGGGTGAGAGGTGAGGGGGGGTGACACAGATAGCTGACGACAGGCCCCAGAGTCAGATTTCATTTCAGGAGAACAGGAAGTGATACAGACAAGAGTGCACCTGACTGACTTCCTTTGTGCAATGTTATTTTCATAGAAAAAAATAACTTCCTCCCCTGAACTCTCCAAACAATGACGTCCGTAACATCTGTCAGACCACAGTCCTGTTTACTCTATCTCTGCTAGTACTGCGCTTCAACACAGAGAGAGACCATGTTAATAATAAGGTTATTGTTTTCACCTTAAAATCAGCAGCCAATGCAGACCCAAGAGAGCAGGTGAGATGAGTTTCACTGTGCAATCAACTACAAACTACAACTGCAATAGATCAACTACACACTACGAGTAACACAAACCAGCAGACCAGATTCACCGAACAGCCCGGGATGTTTGTGGCCAACTGTTTTCTTTGAACGGTTGAAACTTGAACGGCTTTCACAAGCGTTCCAAATCGTTTGCATTAAACGTGAACAAGCGCACTCCCTCACGCCAGCACCATCCGACTCCATTTTTGTTCACCACACACTAAGCTTTCAAACCATTCGCTTACGTTTGCAGATGATCGTGCCTCGTGGGGGACACAAAGCAAACAGAAAAATATTTGAAATTGTATGCAAACGTTCACCTGCACTTGCCAATTTGAACGCGCCTCACTGGAGGTAGCATACTGTTGGTTGGAGAAGTAATAAGCGCTAATGAGCCAAGACAATCCACTCACCAGAGTTTAAGTCACAGGCCTGTGTGTGATCCCAGCTCCAGTGCAAACTGAAGACAGAGTGGTCATCTTGGAGACAGACAGGCATTACATTTTACATGTAAATTGGAGTAGGGGGTAGCATCTAGCAGACACTCTTATCTACTCCTATGTACTCTTTAGCACTGTACGTTTTGGTCCCAGCTCCCTGAGTTCCTGTTTGTGTTTTTCCCTCTTCTGTTTTAAAATGCTTACCTGCCAAAGCGCAGAGGCTCACCTGCAAACAAAACAAAATAGTGGGCACAAAAGAGATGAGGAGAAGAGAAGAATCAAAAGAGGCAAGAAGTGCTTTCTCAAACCACGCCCCTTTTAAAAATGGGCCCTACAAGACTCAGGAGTTCACGTGCTCAATCCAGAACTTTCCAGAACCAAGATAAAAACTGGTGCTCTACCGTGGCCTGATACACCAGGTGGACCACCAGCTATTTGTCTTTTGCTCTGTCATTGCAAGGAGCTGAACGCTGCTTGTCCCAAACTTAAATGTACATTTTGTAAGCAAGCATGGGTCGCTGTCCTGTTTTGACTTCAACTACACTTCTTTGACTACTGTTTAGAAAAATACAAATGAATGCATTTAATTTCAATTTCATTCAGTTTATTTGCATAGCACTTTTAACAAGTGCATTGTCAAACCCACCAAGAGCATGCCAAGGGCAACAGCGGAAAGGAAAAACTCCCCGAAGGGCATAGGAAGGAAGAACTCTTCAGAGGAACCAGACTCTGGCAGAGAGCCAATCCTCTTCTAGCTGGCACCAAGAAGATTAAGAGAAGGGGAGATAGTCCTGTTCCATATTTCCCACATTTATATAAAACGTCGGATTATTTTGCGCTCACAGACAGAAAGTGTGCGCTGTGTCGCAGAGGTGCCAGAAACGTGCTTCACGAGGGGAAAAGGACGCTCCAGACGCCTCTGCGCTGTCCAGTCTCCGGGCAGTGATGTAACCAGAACGAGTATTCTTATTATTCATTAAAATGGCACTGTGACATCGGCCCTCGGCGGGATGAGCGTGGAGATTTATGACCCAGTTTGGACCCGTCGAGCCGGAGAACGGAGCTCGCTAAGTGCGCCCCACTGAACGAATTGTTCAGCTATGCAAGCGCATGAATATCGCACAGTGTTTTACCGGTCCGGTTTGGACCAGAAGGTGACAGCTTTGTGACTATAAAATGTTTCTCACCACGGATCGTGTTAACTGTGGGCACTGTGCGTTAGAGGAAACAGGAAACATACATGCGCAGATAACTGCAAAAATAAAGGCAATCCTTCGGTAACCCGGGGGTGACACTGAAATGGCCCTGGCACAGGGTAGCAGAGTGAGCTAGGAGAGCTGACCGGGGGGCTCGCTGGAAAGGGAAGGGCCAGGCCTATCCGCCCGTACCGGCCATGGCACTGCTGCACCCATTTAAAGGATCCCTCATTTACTCAAGCGTTGCCTTTATTTTGGCAGCTGCGTTTACATCCCCATGCTGATTCTCTCCTTCTAGATGAAACAGTAGTAATTCCAACCAAAATAATAAAAATAAAGGATTAGTGAAAAGAAATATTGAAGACCATGAGCCCAAGACCGCAGTTTGGCCTCCCAGGTGGGTCTTTGGTATTGCACCCAGGAGCACGATACTTAGCCTGAATGTCTTCGGTAAATATATGGCTGTGTAAATGCACATTTACAATGTAAGCACAGTAAGACTCTCTGCAGAAGGGCATGTTTTGAGCGTATAAATAACGGACAGGCGTACACATTCTTCCACATTCCGGCTGCTCGCTTTTCAACTGAAGCAATGGTGCCGAGAGTGGCACAGCAGGGATTTGAACCCGTGACCCCTCTTGGGTCCAAAGCCTGCCTTGCGGTGACACTCGTCCCCGTGCTCCTGCCACCTGGAGGGGTTCCGGGTCCCGCCCTGCCGTGTCCCAAGGGGGCAACCTGACGCCCCTGGGGGGCGGGGGTTTGAGGGGAACCCAACACCCCTGGGTCCGCTCAGGTGTCCCCCTCTTTAACAAAAACCAGCTTGGAGTACAAGGGGATCCGATGGCCCCGAACAACCATAAATCAGAGCGGAGTCCTATTCTCTTCTTGCTCTCACCCCCGACCCCGCGGGCCCAAGGACAGTCGACAGGGATCTGCTTCTGCTCTATTATTTTGATTATACATCAAAATTTTTAATTTGTTTATTTATTTGTCAGGGACATAGCAAAAGCACATTGCTACAATGTAAAAAAAAACAAGCATCGGTTGCATTCCATTAAGTGTTTATAGCCAATGGCTAAAAAGCATGTATCAAAGCATAAAAACAAACATAACAAAATACATCCATATTATATATAATAAAAAATAGTACATCGCCTCGATACCGCAAAATAGCAAATAATAAAACAAAACAAAACAGAAGGAACTGTAAATTACACAATGAGAGCAACCATAGATACTTGTAAAAAAACTATAAAACATTTATAAAAGTAAAAAGTACAAAAGCTCTTAACCATTGTAAAAACATTTTATCTGAACGCTCTGTTGCATGTATTAATAATGCATTCATGTATTATTATGCTACTATGGGAAACTGGACTGTGACTAATAGCCCCTCCCCCCCTCTCTTTTTAAATGCTGGACGTATGTCACACAAGCAGCAGGAGGCCAGAGGAAATTTGGCCCCGTGGAAATTTCCAGAAAGGTTTCTTTTTTTTTTGTGGTGTTTTCTTTGGTCGGGTCAATTGACCCATTGTGGGACAGAGGGCTGGACAGTTTCGCGTTGCGGTTACACCGAAACCAAAGAGTAACGCGTGATACGGCCCGGCAACAGCATGGGGTAAGGGGGAGGAGGGTGGGGGCTCGGGATGTGAGTGGATTTTTTGTTTGTCTTTAAATGAACCCCTCAACCAAAAATTAGGCCACCCTGCTCCCTTACAAAAAAAGCCCCATTAGGCTAATTTATGATATGATTACACTAATATAACACAGAGTCGGCCAACTTTTCGTGCCTTCCTGCTGGGCTGTTCAGTGAAGGCATCCCTTTTGTATCCACTAAGGGAATTGAAGGCTCATGCAAGTGATTAGGAGTTGTTTAAATGGCATTAAGGTTCTGTGTTACGTCCGCCGCAAGCACTAATGCCAAAAACTGATGGCATTAACAGATGTCCTGGTGCGAAAAGAGGCAGGGGGGTGGTGCGTGTGTGGGTGCGTCATGCAAAATAATCCCAGTGTTTTGGGTTTTAAGGGTGTGGGAGGAGAAGCTGCTGGGATTTGGTAGGGATTTGAGTGTCTTTGGCCTGGAGAGAGAAAGGGATGGAAGCAATGCTACACTGGGCACTAGCGGTTGAGCTAAACAAGTATGGTTTAGCCTGGTTTAGCATGGAGCAGCCTGCCTTTGGAGCTAACCCAGTCTAGTTCAGCCTGGTTTAGCATAGATGGGCCTGCTTGTGTGTTCTGTTCTGTTCACACAGGCAGAGCAAAGTGACAGATCTGATTGGATCCGATTGGCCAAATTTCAATTTCCCACGGTCAGGCTTTGGACGGGAGGGGGGGGGACATGGCAGCTGAGGAATGTCGAAATTGAACGATAGGATCAGAACCAAGCTATGGACTGTACACAACTAGTGTATAGTACAGCTGGTTCCTGTTTCTCAGTGTTGCTAAAAATGTTCACCTGGATCGGGTGGAATTTTATCATTCCATGCTGTCCCTACACAATATATGTTCTTCTTTGACTCGTTTATGATGCCGCCGCAGTTTGCTTTTTATGCACTTGCTTTCATCTTTCTTTTATTTTCTCCTGATAGCAGAAATACTCCAGTCTTCCATATGAGTTCCATATGAGTCATCTACTTCAGCCTTATATAAGCTCAGAATGGCCTGGATATTTAAATAGTAGTATGCGTGTGTGTATGTGAGTGTTCACGTGCATGTGTGTGCATTTATCTGTTCATGCGCATGTGTGTGTTCATGTGCACGTGTGTGTGTGCGTGTGTGTGTGTGTTCATGTGCGTGTGTGTGTTTGTACGTGTTCATGTGCATGTGTGCATTTGCATGTGCACTGTGTGTGTGTTCATGTGTGTATATGGTCGTGTGCATGTGGGCGTGCGTGTGTGTGTTTGTGTGTATGTGTGTTTTCTTTGCTTGAGAGCAGCCCACACAGAGGAGGTCTGTGGTACGTGTTCTCTTCACCATACAAATGTGGAGACATGAATGTGTGCTGGTGGCTGTGAGGCGAACCCATGGGAACCGTGCTAAATTAAAAAGCAGACTAGGGGGAGAGGCAGAGGGATTGCAGTGTAATTTCCAGTCTGTTGTCTCGGCCTCTAATTGGCAGCTGTTTATCTACAGGGAATGGTTCACACACTCTTCCACAGAAGCAGGCAGCAGCAGAAATCCCAGGGCCCAGGGGCAGGGAGAGAGAGGGGCCCTCACTGAGTAGGCGAGGCGCAGGCTGTTCCACAAAGTGTAGGCCCACTGCAGGGGGCAAAGGGGAAACGGGGTGTGTGTTGTGTGTGTGTGTGTGTGAGAGAATATGTGTGTGTGTGTGTGTGTGTGTGTGTGTGTGTGAGTTTGCACATGAGAGAGCAAGAGCAAGATAGAGAGAGAGAGACAGAAAGAGAGAGAAAGAGGAGAAGAGACAGAAAAAGACAGAGAGAGAGAGAGACAGATCTCCATCTGTATTTAAGCATCTTCAGTAACTGAGCGACCGCTGGCGCACATCAAAGCATGACCTCGCCCACGGCTTTCTGGCTTTGGCTTCCTTATTTAACCTTAACCTTGGCCTGGTTGCCACCGCAAGGACAGCCCTCCACCACGGCATCACATGACCCTGGCGCTAGCGCCCTCGCAGAGTCCTGCACCACACCACAACGCATCGTGGGAAGCGTTCATTTCACATGGCCCTGTCGCTGGCGGTAATGGCTCCAGCCCCGCCAGGCTCCCGTAGGTGTCATCTGTCCCTTCAGAAATTGCAGATGACTGAGCCCTGGGAGAGAAGATCAAGCGAGTGATTGGACATTACTGAGGTCATTCGAGGCAGGGGAGGAAAATCATAGGCTGGGAAGACATTATGGGGGCGGAGCCTTTCAGATCTTCCCTCTAGTTAGTTTGATCTGTCTTTTCCTATCAAAGTGAGCTGACCAAACGTATGTTTAGGTTTACAACGGTTTGATGGCTCGTAGAACACGGGCCTTCGTGTTGCCCCTTTAAGAGCGAGGCGGTCACAGGTGGGGTCACCTGGGACGGTGTGGAGGAACTGGTCTGGTAAACCAGGTTCAAACCCCACATTGTACCCTTGAAACAAAGACATTGAATTGCCTGAACACTCTGAATTGCCTCTGTAAAACATCAGATTGTGTAAATGCATGCCAAAGAAGGAAAAAAGTCAGCTGTGTAAGTCACTCTGCATTAGGGCTTTGACTAAGCAAGTAAATAACGGGGTGATCTCTTCTATTACCCCTTTAAGGGAGGTCACAGTGCAATGGGTTACTTGGGACAGAGTGGTCCCCTTTCATTGCCCCTTTAAAAGTGAGGCAGTCCAGGTGGGCGGGGTTACGGGGGGGCACTCTGAGGTAAGGGGGCTCTCTGAGGTTAAAATGAACTGGCACAACCATGCGTTGTCTATGCTAGGAACCCATCCAGAACCATCGTCACTCCAGCATTGTAGAACAGCTGTGATAAAGATATTTGTTTACCAGGCAATCAGTGCAACAAGTGTGATTAAGGTGAGAACAACGGCAATACCAAAAAAAACCTTGGGAAACTGAGTGTGTGGCCAAGCCCAGGTGACTCGATTAAGGTCTTCTAATTCCACACACCAGGGAGGAACAACACCATCTTTCTTGGTGGTCCAAAAGCAAACGAGTCCTCACAATGAAAACGGTATTTAATCCAAATAGCAGCATTATAAGGCTACCCTTATTTGGCTGAAAGCCCAGAATTGAACCTGCCCCAAGCACACCTGAGACAGAGCCAACCTGTGTCCTGAAAGCCCTCATCCCACAGAGAGCGCTCAGGTGAGCCCCTGATCCAGGTGTTTAATTGGTAAATTAACCTGTCAATCATGCAGGTGGGCAGCTCCTGAATTGATCCATTGAGTCTCTGTGTCAAGACACCCCTCACCTCTCATGGATGTATATAAGGTGTAGTTAAATACTGTATATAGATAGATATTTTGGCAGCAACACCTGTAACAGCTCCCTCCCTGGTCCCCTCTTATCAGGGGCTATATTCTGGGGCTGTGACTGGATGTTTGGGACAGGAAGTTCCGGGACTGTTCAGGTTTATGATGCTTTACTTCCTGTGAATATTACAGTGCGTAAAGCCCAATTTATGTTTGATCCAGCATGCTTGGTGCGGAGGCTGCACAGATGAAATGGTGCTATTGCAGCCAAAACGACGTGGCGCGCGCTGGTCGAAAATCGGAGTCCACATGCTGTGCTGTGCACCTCTCAAATTGTTAAACAATGCCTACTGCACTGCGGAGGCTGCGTTCCATGGGAGGGTGGGGGGTTCCGGTAGTTTACTTCACTTCCTTTATAAATCATCGACACCGCCACCTATTGGCCTGGAGAAACCATGGCTCTTCTCTTTGGAGAACCATGAACGTCCTGATGTTTACAGAGACCGGGCTCACCGTTTGTCTAGATGCCAGATCAAGTATAATTGAAGCTGCATTTTTACCAGGTTTAACAAACTGGCACCAGCATTCCGTTATGGCCAATGGTGTCTGCTCCACTCACACCAACACTTCCCAATCTGTGGGTCGTGAGAGGGGGTGACTTTGGTCATGAGATATATGTGTAAAAAAATAACCCACTAAATATTCTACACTCTCCATAGTCACTTAGTTACATATATCATTACAGCATACACGCAGTTGTTTTGACACGTTAAAAACGTGTTCCGCAAAAGACTTTAAAACTTTAAAACTATTTCAGACTTCACCTCAATTAAAAAAAATAAGACAAGTAATAACCTTTTCCCCTCCATTTGTATGACAGGTTTTGTGGCACGAACATCTGCAATGGCAATGCTTAGACTTTAACTTACTGTGATAGCTCTAGCAATGATCTTTAGCCATGTTAATGCACAGTTCATTGTAAGTCGCTTTAGGTAGAAGCATCGGCCAAATAATTAAAATAATTCAATATGAAAAAATCTAATAATTCACAATTGTAAACTGTGTTAATTCCACATTTGAACATACTGTTTAGTAATATTTTAATAAGGGGTGGGGGTCACAGAAAACATGTTTGCTCATTAGGTGGGGGTCCTGGGCTCTGAATTCTTGGGACCCCCCCTCACTCAGCGTGTGAATTCTGCCATACTGCGAGAGCATTCCCTCGCAGCGAGGGTCGAATCCATCAGTAACCTCTCAGACCCCCCAGTCCGCCAGTGTCGCGTGCACTAATGCGACAGTCGCAGCCGCCATGCGCGGGTCTGTTTGTCTCCGCTCCACCTCGGTCCTCTGTATGTAAAAGAGCTCAGCTGATCAGCCAGTTGTTGTAAGGACTCGGGTGGAATGAAAACAACACCTCCCATCCAAACCCCACACACCCACACGCGCTCACGGCCCCCCTCACGCCCTCCCCCTTCCAAGATGACACATTCTTCAGAGCATTCCTACAGCAGGAGGCAAAAGCACTTCAGTTTTTCAACTCCATTGCCAACTGGCAGCTTAAGCATCACTAAGGGTCCCAAGGCTGTGGCCTCTCCAACACCCCCGAAACCACCCGCCCGCACCTCCCTGTGCGCCTCCTCCATCGTGTCCAACTATAGCCTATAGCCTTGTCCCCTGACACGCACCCTCACCCCTTGGGGCACCCCAGCCTGTAAAGTGCGGGGGGCATTACGAGCAAAGTCACAGCCTGCATGATGACATTGATGATGCCTTGATGACAGGGCGTTGTAGGGGGGCGGTGAGGGTGACTGTGGGGGGGTCAGGGGGAAGGGGTGACAGTGGGGGGCTCAGTGGTTCCACGCCCTGATTTTAGAGGCCGAGAGGAACGTAAAGATCTGAGGATTACATGGTTCTGACGGTGTTGTCAGAAATGTGTTATTAATATAATAAGTACGTAAGTCAATTTTCTTTATTTGTTAATCTGTGTGTAATGTAACAAATTATAGTACACATGCATACACACATACCCCAACATCACAATGACAACATACAACATTTTCATTAAATGCATTATTAATGAACAAGGTAAACATAGAATACTGAGGACCACAATAAATTAAAGAGGATTTTTTTTAAACAAGAACATGGACCAGAAGGCTCTTCATGGCAACCATGGAACCAAGGGGCTCAAATACCTGAAGTCAATTTCATTAACATGTAACACAACACAATTGTCCAGATTGAAGCAACACTGTCCTTAAAATTTGTCCTCAGTTAAACGCGAGTGTTTGGGGGTTTTTCTTCACAAAAAAAAAAAAAAAAAGTCTCACTAAGTCCCTCCATGGATGCCACTCGGGAGCGGAGCAAAAACTAACATCCCCAACAGCTGTGGAAACAGAAACCTGATACAGACAGGGCTTTGAGAATGGGGGGCATGGAGACAACGGGGCTCCGATCCGGTCCTACACTATCCCCCCCCACACCCCTCCAAATCTGAAAACATGCTGTCTTCTTTTCTTTGTTTTACAATGTCTTTCTATTGCATTGATAAAGAGTGGATTTATACAAATAAATTCCAGTTCCATTCAAATGCATGAGAAGCTGTTCATTCATAAGAAACCTATTTCATAACCACAACAATCATAACATTACCAAGAACATGTAAACCAGAACCAAGTTTTATTTCATACAGTCTAAAATGTCATTGGCATCACGCAAAAACAAATATATATAGAAAATGTCATATAACAAATGATAAAGTTGGTTCAAAACCCTGTGGCTAAATGTGACTGAACCACAATGTTGTGTTGGTGTGTCTACAAAAAACACTGTCATGCATGTAATATGGAAATATGAACCAAAACTAAAAAAAGCATTTTTTTACTTTTCTGAGAACCCAGTATGGGAGCCCCTGTGTTGCAGTAGAGACGCCATCTTTATTTGGTGATGTACCTCACTCACACAACGCTAGCCGCCCAGTCCGACAGACCGTAGATTAGCCCACCGCATCAGCCAGCGGGTCAATAGTCTCTCTGATTAAAGACGCAATCACTGCAAAATAATCAATTTCACATGTGTGAACCAGCCACCCCTTCCCCTCCGACCCCTCCAATCTGCGCACAAACAAATCTGCATATTGACAAAGGTTAACGCAATCCCGGACCATTTAACACGTTTTGTTATATTCCCCCGCACCTCCACGTCAATGATGTTCTAAATCACAAATCATCCGGTAGATAAATCCATTTATTCACAGAGTTGTAAGCAGGTCTCTTTGGCATGGATTTGGATCGAATTCCCTGCCCGGGAGGGCCAATGTAGGGGCTGATGACTGGGGGGTGGGTGTTTAATGGGGAGAGATTACCCTCTTGGGGAGATTAGCGGGGGGTAAATCCACCCAGAAGACTGGGGAGATTATCCGATGAGATTGGCCTGCAGATTAGCTAGAAAGTTGGGGGCCGTTCAGCCTCTTCAAAGGCGGCGTACAGTCCAGGCTGCACTTTGGTACCTCACCTCTCCCTCTCTCTCACTATAAAGCCCTTGGAGCATGACGTAGCCCACACACGCAAGCCCAACACACACACAAGCCCCACATACCCACACATGCCCCAAACAAACACACGAGTCTCCCATACACACGCGTGGGCCACACACACACATACACACAAGTCCCATACACACACAAGCCCCACATACCCACACGTGCCCCAAACAAACACACGAGTCTCCCATACACACGTGTGGGCCACACACACACACCCACACACATACACATACACACACACAAGCCCCACATACCCACACGTGCCCCAAACAAACACACAAGTCTCCCATACACACGTGTGAGTCCCCCACACACACACACACATGCATACACACACACATACACACACACAAACACACGAATACACACGCCCCACACACACACACACAAGTCCCATACACACACAAGTGCCACATACCCACACGTGCCCCAAACAAACACACGAGTCTCCCATACACACGTCCCCACACACACACACAAGCACATACCCACACGTGCCCCAAACAAACACACGAGTCTCCCATACACACGTGTGGGCCACACACACACACACACACAAGCCCCACATACCCACATGAGCCCCACACACACACAAGCCCTCATACACACGTGCCACACACACACACATGCATACACACACACATACACACACACAAGCCCCACACACACACACATGTCCGTCCGTCCGTCCCCACACACACACACACATTTACAAGCCCCACACACGAGCCCCCACACACACGCGAGCCACACACACACAAAAACACATGCGCGCGCATGCCACACCCACACACATACGAGCCCCCAACACACACGTGAGCCCCCCACACACGATCGTCTCTGAACGACCAGGAAGCAGGAAGGAGGCAGATAGAAGACACGGGGAGCTCTTCTTCTCTCGCCCCACTTTTCCCTCCCTCTACGCACAGAAAACCAGTTATTCATCTGAAGGGTGGCGGTATCACTTACAGACCGCGAGAAGCACGTTATGGGTTGAGGAGAGACAGCGGGGGCACGCCGCACTCATTTCCCCATGATTAGACCGTTCCCCTCCAGCGCCCAAAGGAACAAAATTTAAGTTGGGTACATAAACAGCGGCCAGACTAGAGCCGTCTCTTCAGGTGTACGTAGGCTGTGTTTACATGAATGCCTTGACCTGCCAGTGATTAGCTACGGATTGGAGTGTTGCCATGTGGGCCTGTGTTTTGCGACAGGCAGCTTGAACGTTTTCCCTCCTGCTGGTCGAAAGGGGGAATGACGCCGACGTTGGACAAGTCAGTGCAACCAACTGTTGAATCACATGATCTGGTCCTGTCTACAGAAATGACTCAAGGTACACATACTGCATTATCATTCACGCATCACAAGTGTGAGCGTCATATGAGATTTGTATTTATTTTCCAAAAATGTTTCTTCGTTGAAACTACTACAGAGCTACTTCGTTGGTAATTGTGTGTCCTACGTTCTGAAAAGCAGGCCCGTCTGGGTTTATGATGGAGAAAAACACACACACACACACACACACACACACCACATGAGCAGGAAGCACCTGTAGAGGGCTGTCCCCACAGAAGCCCCAGCCCATCTCACCTTTGGAACACAAACGCGGAGTCACAGGGGGGGTCACAGGTGAGGGGGTCAGCCCCCTGTAGCATACACAGCTGGTCCTGCCCATGCGGAGGGGGACAGGACCTGGCTCCAGGCAGGTCTGTCTTTGGGGAGAGAGTGGGGTGCGGGTGTTACCATGGCGATGTGTTGTTCACACAGGTTGGTTCCAGATGGGACGGCTGCCTGTCAGGATGAGTCATCGGCCCCTCAGACACGCCCACCTTTTCCAGAAGCTCAACCGGCCCCCCTGGGATACGACTGTCTGGAAAAGGATGGCCCTTTGTGTGTGTGTGTGTGTGTGCGTGTGTGTGCATGTGTGTGTGGATTAGCGGCGCATAGAACATTTGTGCTTGATTAAATAGTACAGCATCACTCGTACAAAAACCACCAATCAGACAACACCTGGAGAAATCCAACCAGCACACAATTCACATAAAAAGGGATGTAACAATATATAAACCCCATCATTGTAGTGTACTGTACTCCTGTGCACTGTGAACCCTTACAGCGTCAAAGAGCCAAAGCCACATGCAGCTAAAGCCTGATATCAGGGGTTATTCTGGAGAGATCGTTTTTAAAGATATTCACGTTGTGTTTGTGACCGTGTTTGCGGAGCGCTGTAATTCTGTGGTCTTGCCGCCTCGTCGATGTCAAAGCGGACGGACTGGAAGGTCAGTGGTTGGGGACAGAGGCTCATCCTTGGCACAGCCAGTTCTATAATAAACTGGCCCGGTTTCCTCACTGCAATTACTGTAAAAGGACTCTATAAACTTTCTTACCCAGAATGCACCGCCCTATCCCCGTTCATGTGGCATGACATGTTACAGATGAGACCTCCTGGCCAGTGAGATTGTGCTGTCCCATTGCTTGTGATGTGTGTGCGCATGTGTATGTTTTCATGTACATTTGTGTGAGTGTATTTGTGTGTTTGTGTGTCTCTGTGTGTGTTTTAATGTGCACTTGTGTTTGTGTGTGTGTGTGTGTGTGTGTGTGTGTGTGTGTGCATGTGTGTGTGGATTAGCGGCACATAGAACATTTGTGCTTGATTAAATAGTACAGCATCACTCGTGCACAAAACCACCAATCAGACAACACCTGGAGAAATCCAACCAGCACACAATTCACATAAAAAGGGATGTAACAATATATAAACCCCATCGTTGTAGTGTACTGTACTCCTGTGCACTGTGAACCCTTACAGCGTCAAAGAGCCAAAGCCACCTGCAGCTAAAACCTGATATCAGGGGTTATTCTGGAGAGATCGTTTTTAAAGATATTCACGTTGTGTTTGTGACCGTGTTTATGGGCGCTGTAATTCTGTGGTCTTGCCGCCTCGTCGATGTCAAAGCGGACGGACTGGAAGGTCAGTGGTTGGGGACAGAGGCTCATCCTTGGCACAGCCAGTTCTATAATAAACTGGCCCGGTTTCCTCACTGCAATTACTGTAAAAGGACTCTATAAACTTTCTTACCCAGAATGCACCGCCCTATCCCCGTTCATGTGGCATGACATGTTACAGATGAGACCTCCTGGCCAGTGAGATTGTGCTGTCCCATTGCTTGTGATGTGTGTGCGCATGTGTATGTTTTCATGTACATTTGTGTGAGTGTATTTGTGTGTTTGTGTGTCTCTGTGTGTGTTTTAATGTGCACTTGTGTGTGTGTGTGTGTGTGTGTGTGTGTATGATTGTATGTGTGTGTGTGTGTATGTGTGTATGATTGAGTGAGTTTCAAATGTAGGGGCCGGTTACAGCATTCTCACTTGGCCTTGGAGTCAGTACAAATCTCATCTCTGGGCGAAGACAGGGCTGAGTCGTATGTTTGGGCGAGCAAGATAAAGTCAAGACTCTGCAGCGTAAACACTTCTGCCCTCGGCCGACTTCTTGTGGCTATCGCTGTCAGGTCACTTTTCTTTCTCATTCACTGTTTCTTTTCTCTCTCCCTCTCCCTCCCTTTCTCTCTCGCCATCTCTCTCTTTCTCTCCCCCCCCCCTCTATCTTTCTCGTGCTCTCTCCCTCCCCCTCTCAGTCATCTGTGTCGTTTATTGTTCTGCCCTCTCGTATTTAGTCGTTTTTTTCCAACATCTCCGATAACACAGACCAGCGTTGTGTGTGGAGGTGAGGTTATGATTCAGCCACAACACTACAAATCCACAGCTCCACAAAACCATCCCCCTCGACTGTGTTACTCTTAACCCCTTGGGAAGTACTGTCTCACCGTGATGTTCATTCTAGAACATGCCATAACATTCTAGTTGATTCTAACTGACGACATCATAAAGGGCTGCTAATGGTGCCCTCAAAGAACTGTAAAATTCCAGAAAATGACACTGGGAATTAGAACTAGAACTCTCAGAAAACTCACTCATAATGGAAAATGTGCATCAGGCTAACACCGCTACAGGCTAATGTACCTGTTTGCACCTCTCCCTTGTAAGTGGAAACCTCGAGCAAGGAGGTTTCCACCTCCTTGCTGCCCACTATTAAAACTCTATTAATTTGTCTCACGTACATGCCGGGGACAAATGAATGGAGCTTTAATAGTGGGGAGTGAGGAGGTTTCCACCAGCATGTACATGAGACTAAAGACGTGAGCTTGTCTTCGGCGTGTGAGCTGAAGCGGGATTCATTTTGGCGCTCACGGATCAGTGCGCTACTACAGCAGAAGCTTGGCTAACGTGAACCGAGCCGTATCCTCAGTCGGAGTCAGGTTGTTCATGCTCTACAAACCTGATTTCTGCTGAACTGATTCAGCTGTGATTTCAGTGGCAGGAGGGGAGAAACAGCCTTGGAGGGCTGGGTGGGGGTGGGGGTGGGTGATCTGTTTTCTCTGCCTGCAGGAAGTTTGTTCGTTTGAACAACCTCATCCTCATTTGACTCAACCACTAATATCTCCCCGTTCCCTAACGACCTGCCAACCTGCCCAGGTTCTACGTTCTCCGGGGGTGGGGGATACGAGGTGCGGGAGGGGGGACGGGTTAGTGATTAGGCTCCAGCAGGAAATAGGGTGGCCGCGGACATACCCCTGATACAGCGTGGACGTGCGGCCACCGTTATTTCGTTTTTTTAATGCAAACAGCAGCTGGCAGCTCCGACAGTGTCCGTCATCCATCTGTCAGCCAATAGCGTGCGAGCCCTGTGAGTGACATGGGCGGAAACGGCACGCGCGCCTGCAACAGTGCTGTTTTCCCAGGCGAGACAGAGAGAGAGGGGTAGGGGTGGGGAAACAACAGAATGAACGGAGGAGCGAAAGACAGAGAGAGAGATTTATAAACGGATGGGAATGAATCAGACACGTGGAGGTGAGAGAGAAGTAGGGAGTGAAAGAAAGAGGGTGGGAGGGGGCTAGAAAAGTGACACAGAAGCTGCTCCCATGACTGAGAATCATTCAATCGTTCATCAACATGCGGAGGTCCCCCAGACATGATCGTGGAGGGCCATAGGGTGTACAGGGGCCCCCAACCCTCCCCATGGAGGGCCAAAGGTAGTTTTCATTGCTACTCAGCAGTTCATTGACCAATTAAAGTAGCCAATTAAACTGTTAAATCTCCTCAACTGGTTTCTTGGGTGTAAATTGGTGGCTGATTTTAAGGTGTAAACAAGGACAACCAGGCTTCCCCGTGACCAGGGTTGGTCACTGCTGTGTAAAATGTGCTATGTTTAGAATATATTCACATTGTTGCCATTGTTCTATGGAATCTGTCATTGTGTTATGCTTATGCAAAGATAAAATAATTTACATTCTGTTGATGAAGCAAATTAGTGTGTGCATGTTTGCTTGATTATGTGGGTGTGTGAGTGAGTTAGTGAGTGAGAGAGATTCAAAAGGCCCAGGCATTTTATATTTTAATAAGTAACTCATTATTCTTCTTAAAATCAGTCACAAGCAAGATGTGAATAAGACAGCTACAAATATAGCTAAAAAGCGCCCCCTGCTGGTCCCAAGTGTATAAGACTCCTCTGTTTCAGCAGTTCCAGTGGTGTGTTGTGGGGGCTGCTTCAGGAGGGTCATGGCTGGATAGTAACCCTATTTTTTCCCAGATCTCGCACATTTGTCGCTAAAGTGGTCAGTTTCAAAGACGAGCTGGTAACACTAATCCTAACCATAACCCTAACTCTGAAACTTTGCGAGAGTTGGACAAAATAGGGAAAAATAGGGTTACTATCTAGCCATCACCCTTCAGCAGTAACTGTAGGAAAATATTATAAAGTAAACCTACATGACATTAAATGTCATACTACGTGCACTAACTGGGCCTCCCGGGTGGTCTAGCGGTTACAACGTTCGATGCTGGCCATTGCGACCGGGGTTCGATTCCACTGGCACACTAGTATTGGCTCTGGCTGGGAGTGCCACTAGGGGGCGGCAATTGGCTGTCCGCCCCAGGAAAAAACGGTAACTCAAATCATTCTTATTTTTTGGTCTTTTTTAAACCCTTTTATTTTTCTCGGAGTGCGTCGTTACACTCCGGGACAGTAGGTGGCAGTATAGATTACTTAAGAAGGAATCAACGTATATGACCAGAAACACCTCCCCCATCTTGCTAGTCAACCAATCATCGTCTCTGTATCGAACGTGGCGCCATACGTGTTGTTTCAAAGTTTGAGAAGTTCACAGCACAGCATGTGGAATTCAATTTCAACCAACAGGCATTGCTGTTTTTGCCACAATTCCGTCATTTCGCCCACGCAGCCTCCACACCCTGCATAACGGACTCAATGTGTATGCCAGTTTTTGCAGCTCTCCAGGACTAGGGTTCCCTACCCCTGGGTTGGTTGGCTGGTTGGTTAAATGATTGATTGATTGATTGGCTGATTGATCTTTGTAATAATGTTTTTACACTTATTAGGAGATTGGTCTTGCAAGGACACCTCTTTCTCTTTGAGTCTCAGTGCCATAACCTTTATTGAAACATACAGGAACTTTTTGAGACAGTTTTTTTTACATTTCATATGAAAACTAAACACAGTAACAAGATAGGCAAAACAGCTGCAATTTACATGTTTCTGAAGTCTGGCCTCTGGTCTGGTACATGAGTAAAAAGATTGATACATTCCTGTATGAGGACAGAGATTCACTGCAATAAAGGGAGATGTCGCTACAGAACAGCCAACAATACTGGGCCTGAGTCAGGTTTACCTGGTCTGGAGCTGCCAAAACCCTGAGCCTCATTTATATTCATTGAAGTCATGTGACCTGAGCAGATCTCAATGTTGTAAACGCCACATTTGTACATCAAAGTAAAAAGACATAAAGGCGTGAGCTGGCTGCCTTTACGTCCTTGAAAGAGCATTCCCTCTTCTGCATCACCGAAGAATATAGTGAAAATAAAGCACCTTCCTTCTTTAGTCAGGAAGATTAATAAAACATTTAAATGAGAGTCGCATTGCAGTCCTCTCTAAGAAGGAGTGATAATAACAAGGGAAGAGTGCAGACTTTTTTTGTGTAATGTTTTAGTGACAGCACAACCTAAGCATAGCATTGTAATTTGAGCAGGGAGTGAGGGGAGTGAATGAGGGGTGTGTTTTAGTGAAGGGAGTGAATGAGGGGTGTGTTTTAGTGAGGGGAGTGAATGAGGGGTGTGTTTTAGTGAAGGGAGTGAATGAAGGGTGTGTTTTAGTGAGGGGAGTGAATGAGGGGTGTGTTTTAGTGAGGAGAGTGAATGAGGGGTGTGTTTTAGTGAGGGGAGTGAATGAGGGGTGTGTTTTAGTGAGGGGAGTGAATGAGGGGTGTGTTTTAGTGAGGGTGGTGAATGAGGGGTGTGTTTTAGTGAGGGGAGTGAATGAGGGGTGTGTTTTAGTGAGGGTGGTGAATGAGGGGTGTGTTTTAGTGAGGGGAGTGAATGAGGGGTGTGTTTTAGTGAGGGGAGTGAATGAGGGGTGTGTTTTAGTGAGGGTGGTGAATGAGGGGTGTGTTTTAGTGAGGGGAGTGAATAGGGGTGTGTTTTAGTGAGGGTGGTGAATGAGGGGTGTGTTTTAGTGAGGGGAGTGAATGAGGGTGTGTTTTAGTGAGGGTGAATGAGGGTGTGTTTTAGTGAGGGTGGTGAATGAGGGGTGTGTTTTAGTGAGGGGAGTGAATAGGGGTGTGTTTTAGTGAGGGTGGTGAATGAGGGGTGTGTTTTAGTGATGGGAGTGAATATTTTAATGTTCTACTTCCTGCTTGGCCAACTCCCCCCCACAACACACACACTCCCCCCTTGTCCCACCCAATCCCCACCCCACTCCAGCCCCCCCTAGCCAGTTTAAGTGGCCCTTCCTGCCTGATTTAAGTAGCAGTCGGGCCCCCGCTCCCACCTCCTGCCAAGTTTAAGTGGCAGTTGGAACCCCCCCATCCCCTCTGCCCCCCCCCCCCCTGCCTGATTTAAGTAGCAGTTGGGCCCCCCTGCCAGCCCCCGCCTGATTTAAGCAGCAGTCGGGCCCCCCCTGCCACCTCCCGCTCAGTTTAAGCAGCAGATGGGTTAGTTGGTCTTGGCCAGGCTCTTGGACTTCAGCTCGGCCAGCTTGCTGGTGACAAAGTTCCACTTGAAGGTCGTTTCCTCCCGGCCCCCGCCCCCACCCAGCGTGGTATACTTGGAGAAGCTGTTCCCGCTGACTCCTCCTCCTCCTGAGACTCCGCCTCCACTCTCCTCCCCCTCCTCCTGACTCCTCCCCCCGGCCTCGCTCCCCGCCTCCTCCGCCACCTGCACCTCGCCGCCCGCGCCTCCTCCTCCCGCCTCCGCTGTTGCCTCCCCGGCCTGCTTCGCCGCGGCCGCCTCCTGCTGCCACTTTGTGGCAAAGCTATCCCAGAATCCCGTGTTCCGCTTGTTTGGCCGTGGCTCCTCGGGCTTCACCGCCAATGGGCTGGGGGAAAGGGGGCGGGGCCATGGTATTACATCACAGCATTACATCACACTGCTGGATACCCTACAGTCCTCCCAAGGTGCATGGAAAAAAAGAAATAGGAGCAATAGAAATTTCAGACACTCTTAGAGAGAAATGGATGTAAAGTCCGAGCGCAGACTTCAGACTATACCTTGGCTGTTAGCCCACCCATCCCTAATATAAAAAACTACTTGTTGTACTTATTTCATTCTAATTGTATTCAACTTGCTTTAGCACTAGTGTTGTATAAGGCTGTTGTGTATGTTGTATATATGGCTACTTGGGGGAGGGACACACTTGAAGTTGCAGCGACATGTGGTTGTTCGTTACCTACTTTAGCCGAATGCACCACTTCGGATAAAAGTGTCTGCCAAATTACTGTAATGTAACGTAATGCTATCCTATGTAACATTAAAGGCATTTTTCATTCCTTTGTTGAAGGCTGAGCGGCTGAAATTCCTACATCCGGTCCTTTCGTCTTTTTTCCAGGCACCTTGGTAGAACTGCGAGGTACATAGCGACCAGAATATTTATTATTTGTTCTTTGCTACTTCAGACTGCTAAAGGGACACAGACGTGTCAGTAGGGTGGCAGTGTTAGCATAATGGTTAAGGGCTTGTAATGAAAAGGTTGCAGGTTCGATTTCCAGGTGGGGACACTGCCGTTGTACCCTTGAGCAAGGTACTTAACCTGAATTGCTTCAGTTCATATCCAGCTGTATAAATGGATTGTATGTAAAGAAATGTGAACTGTGTAAGTCGCTCTGGATAAGAGCGTCTGCTAAATGCCTAAAATGTAATGATGTAAATGTAAGTGGGCCACTGCCATTGTCAGGCTAACTTAAATCACAGGCCATCAATAATAAATACATTTTAAGCATTGCAGGCATTTTAGCAGACGCTCTTATCCAGAGCGACTCACAGCTTACATTACAAGTACCTTGCTCAAGGGTACAACGGCAGGGTACAGTGCCCCACCTAGGAAGCAAACCTGCAACATTTGCATTACAAGCCCGGTTCCGTAACCATTAGTGCCCTAACCATTATGCTTATTAAGGCACTGATGTGCCTTATACGTACATTAAGTGAAGGCTGCGCGAGTGGACCCATTGTACATTATACAGTGCTGAGAGTGATTACATCACATTACCTGTATATTCGGCTTGGGAGTTGTGTTGTTCCAGCACAAACTGCTTTACTGTGACGATGGTGCTAGGCAATGGCTCAGTTAAATGTGCAGCACGTACGACGCAAAAATCCATGATCAGCCAAACACCGTAGGCCAAGCAAAACTAGCAGGTTTTCAGTGTGCGTTTGGTCTTTTTGTGTGTGTGTATTTTCTTGCATTTCATGGATTCACTTCACGCTCCCAATTCCTTCATGCGACTAACCGCTGGGTCATGTGACCAAAAACGCCACAAGCCATTTTTGTATTTGTTTTCCTTTTGCGTAGATTCACTGATCTGCAAAGAATGCGGATTAGATGATACAGTGAGCTTTGTTGGCAGGATGAGCCATTCCAGATGATTTAAAGGTCAATATATCTGCACCGCATTGAGCCAAAAACAATCAGCTTCCCCTGTTCTCTCTCCCCTGTAATACAGGTCTTGGGTAAAGGCTGAGTAGAGAAGAGGGATAGCAGATCTGCAGCCCAGCGCAAGATGAAGATAAATGGAGTCTGCTCTAAGCGAAGGACGTTCCGGCTCAGACAGACAGGGCACATAGTTAAATGATCTCTCCATCTTTATATGAATCTGCAGTCTGAGGACCCCAATCCTCCCTATGTGAACCCTATGTGAATGTGGGCTGGCAGTATAGTGTAATGATTAGGGAGCTGGGCTTGTAACTCAGAGGTTGCAGGTTCAATTCCCAGGTGGGGCACAGACAAATACTTAACCTGAATTGCTTCAGTAAAAAAAAAAAAAAATCAGCTGTATAAATGGATTGTATGTAAAGAAACCTTGTAAGTCTCTGGATAAAAGTGTCTGCTAAATGCCTAAAAATGTCAAAAAATGTAAATGTAAAAATTAACCCTGGGTAAGAGGGTTGTGGGTTTGGGGGAGGTGCTTGTGTGATAGGGGGAGGGGCTTGTGTACTCACTGGTCAGCTGCTGGTTGACCCTCAGACTCCAGCAGCTGATGCTCATCATCCTTGTTGAAGAGCGCTGACATGCTCCTCCAGCCTTTGGCCCCTGCACCTTGCATCTGAGCAAACACACACACACACACACACAGACACACACCCACAGACACATATGCACACACACACACACACACACACACCCACAGACACATATGCACACACACACACACACAACACACACCCACAGACACATATGCACACACACACACACAAACACACACCCACACACAGACACATATGCACACACACACACACACACACAAACACACACCCACAGACACATATGCACACACACACACACCACACACCCACAGACACATATGCATACACACAGACACATATGCACACACACACACACAAACACACACCCACAGACACATATGCATACACACACACACAAACACACACCCACAGACACATATGCATACACACACACACAAACACACACCCACAGACACATATGCACACACACACACACAAACACACACCCACAGACACATACATACATATGCACACACATACAAGCAGAGAACACACACACAGGCACACACACAGGGGGATGTAAAAATAGATACACAATTACTAGATTGGCAGAAACCTTTGTTTGATTTGTGTTGGACTAATAGTTGAGGTGAGATTACCCCCCCTCTCCCCTCCCTCACTCACTGTAAAGCATTTTGCCATCCTGAAAGGCTCTATATAAATGCAATTCATTATTATTATTTATGTAATAATGGTATTTCACTTGCCGGTGGAAATAACACTGCCCAGTGCTTTGTGACTTGTATTGGTTTTGTTTTTTCATTACAATAAATCAATGTTGATTAATTGATTAACCGATTCATTGATTGGCTGTACACATCTCCCTGTGGACATTAATTCACATCATTTCCAATGGGCCGTGGTGTTATATGCAACGCGGCGGCAATGGTCGGTGGTAAATACAGACAATCCACTCTGCCGCCCACCTTCTTAGCCAGCTGGGACACAGTGCTGAGCTCCTCATCCTCCTCAATTGGCGCCACGTCACCTTCCGGCTCACTGTTCTGGAAACAAACACAACGCCGTCACACGTGGAAACAGTCTTGTGGTCTATGCAGGTCTGCCGCGTGCTGCACATGTTGTCTACACTCCACACAGGCAGGATACAAGTGCACATTTTTGCAGCCATTTATTTAATAAGGGAGCTCAAGTGGTACTAACTGAATTTATTCATTTTTTTATCCAATGGGTCAACAGCGCCCTCTCGTGCAGTTGTCAGACACTACAAGCCACGTTAAAGTCAAGCAGCAATATACAAGCACAATGAATCTTTGGCACCATTGGGACAGAAATAGTTTCCAAGAACGATTTATTTTGCCTTGATTCACTACTACTAAAACAAACAATGAAACAACAACAACAACTAAACGTTTCCAGTTTCACCAAAGTACGTTTTGGTACTATTTTTTATACTTTATGTTAATTTATTATATAATTACTCTATTTCTATGTTCTCAAAGTAAGATTATTGAAAGGAACACAATAGCATCTAACAAAAGGGTCACAATGCCATTGAACAAAGGGGACAAGCAGACGACAGTTTCACATGTGCCCGTTTTGCTCTGTAAATTTGCATTCCCACAATGGATTGTGGGAAGAAAAATGAGAAGTGACCTTTGACATTCTCTGCCTGTGCAAGAAAGCACAGGGACTTTTGGGCCTGGTGAATACTCTTAACGTGAGACACACTTTCAATTACCTTACCACATAGCTATGCGCTACATCGGAGCCACACCATTTAACAGCGACGCCTATGCCACAGTGCCGAGCGCATTATGGGCAAGGCCCAAAATAAATAGCGTGGCTCCATTTAGGAAACGCCCGGCAACCGCGGCCTAAGGAGATTCAGTTACGTTTGCGAAGGATGGGCAGAAGCGGCAAGTTCCAAGACTGTTTTATCTGTACCTAGGGGCAGGGGCGGGGGGGCGAAGATAGCGTTTTATTGTGCAAGCAAAACAACTGATACAGTGTAAGCCTATTCAAGCCAAACCTTCCCTCAGGTCGTATGTCGATTTCATGCCGTTCCCTCCTGTGTGATAATCTTACGCGTGCAAGTCATTACTGTGGGGGTTAAAATATATAATGTTTCTTTTGATCTAATCATATCGTTAATTCTGAACGCCCATCCCACAGAGATGACAGGAGAAATGTCATGCGATATATGAATTCGCCATGTGAATGGCTCTGAGCCGTCTCCTCTTCGGCGGCAGTCGTGTATCATGTCAAAACAACGTCAATATTATTATCGGACACCAAGAGCACGCACGGGCTGAAATAAGCAACCCTCTATTTTCCATTGGTCATTTTTGTCACAAGAAACCCAGCACCGTTGAACTTAAACAGCTATCTGAAACCCGCCTTATTTTTGTGTTCACTTTTTATTCGGAGGTGATGATAACAGTAACGTATACTTAATACGAGGGCTTAATGCAACAAAAAAAGTCTGTTTGTGGGGCCATCTCCTCTGATGTACTGCATCAGGCCTCAGTGAGACACTTTGTCAAAACACAGCTTTGGGTTTGTTGGGAGAAAAATGAAAATACATGAATAGATAAACAAATAAAATATAAGAGACCCAGAGAGCTGTCTGAATTACTTTCAACATTTGAAATTAGTTAAAGGCAAATTCCGCACAGATATTAGGAAGTCAATGCAGAGAGTTGTCAATGCCTGGAACAGCTTGCCAGGTCGGGTAGTGGAGGCAGAAACTCTTGGGCTATTCAAGTCCAGGCTAGATGTAGTACTAGATACTCTTTAGATTAGGACATGATGAGCCTAGATGGGCCGAACGGCCCATTCTCATCATTATGTATTCTTATGTTCTTATGTTATTTATAAATGTCACGCAAAAGTCACTCCCAGAAAAAGTTAAAATTGGAATCGCATCAAATTTTAAATTAAAACGCTCTCTTAAAATATTTTTTTGGCGTCACATTCTGAAAATATTTACCATCATGTGAATACAGTTAACTGATAAATTAAAGTTTCTGGTGGTTCTGTTATGGTGTGGGGTGCTTTTTCCTGGCATGGTTTAGATCCACTCAGTCCCTTAGAGGGCAAGGTAAACGCCAATAAATAAAAGCAATTCTAAGTGATCACCTTCATCCTATGGTGAAGTATTTCTATCCTGATGGGAGTGGTGTCTTCCAGGATGACAATGTCCCCATCCACAGGGCACAAGTGATCACTGAAAATAATGTAAACCATATGGCATGGCCATCTCAGTCACCAGATCTCAACCTAGTTGAACACTTCTGGAGCGTTGCCTGAGACAGCGATTTCCATCATCATCAACAAAGTTCCAGACACTTGTAGAATCTATGCCAAGGGGCACTTAAGCTGTTATGGTGGCTCATGGTGGCCCAATGCCCCATTAAGACACTTCATGCTGGTGTTTCCTTTATTTTGCCGTTTATTCAAGCAATAGGGCACTGTGTAAATCCCTGTAACAGCAGCAGTGTGGTAAAGCACTAGTAACCAGGGGATTGCAGGTTTGATTCATGCAAGTAGGTGTTTGTGCCCTTGGTGACAATTTGTGTTTTGAATTGAAGAGGGCAGTACACAACCACAGACCGAATTATCTAAAGGATCTTGAAAGATTCTGTATGGAGGAATGGTCAAAGATCCCCCAATATGTCCACCAGCCTCATAAAGCACTATAGAAGACGACATGTTAATGCAGATTTATTTTTGTTGGATTTTATTGAAAATAATTATCAGGGGTAACAATAATTGTGAAATCTTTTTATCTGAAAAAAAATTTTTTTTTTAATTGAAAATTTTTGAGCATAGAATATAGCTCATAACCTGTATTGTTTATTTTATACAGCCCTTTTTTGCTGCATTTTCTTCAAGGGTGCCAATAATTCTGGATATCACCTGAATTGGGTGAGCACACATACAGGTATATATATAACATGCATATTATACAAGCTATGTGAGTGGCCTTGAATATGGGAATCCACCTCCAATAAATTACCCAGAATGCTTGACTCTAGTCACCTCTGAAGGCCAGTGGTTAGCCACAGAGGGACAGAGTTGGGTGGGTGGAGATGAATCCGGTGATATATTTCAGCAGGTTGTCCAACTCATCCTGTGACACTGGAATGTCACCTGATCCTCTCCTTCAGCTCCTCTCCTGGGTCAGGTATCCAAATGGCCAGAAAAGTAGGTCAGCCCCTCTGCGGCTCGCTAATGATAACCCTCGATAGCCCCTTCACAAATGTGAGGTCACATAACTTCCGTCAAAATTGGATTCCGTGAGAATGTCTGGGGTTATTTCCGTTTTCAGTTTGGCCTATTTGCAGGCCAAAGCAGCCGAAGAGGTTTTAATTTCGCTACTGTACTGCAAATGGCTACACTGGGAAAAATTAGATAACCCTCACAAACTGTAAAATTATGTTCTGTGGTAAATAGGGGTTATCAAGATTTTCAGTTTTGCACTTTTGCAGTCTGGTGGCAGAATGAGAATCACTTTGAGGTAGTTCAAATGGTCAAGCCAATTGGCACTGAAAAATGTAAGAGGTAAATGTGGGTTATCAGGCTTTACCAGAATTCACTCGGTTCATACAGACGTCATTGTCTTCACATCACTACCCCTTATCTAGGGATATGGAGTGGGTAGAGGCTTATAGAATGGGACGAGGTACCATAAACACAGCCTCTTGGCCCTCTTTCTCATTGTTTTCCACCTGCAGGAGGACTAGACTTTGACCCTCAGAGTGAAAGAACACGATAAACTCAAAACAATGACCTGAGAGAATCCAACAGGTAGCTAAAGACTCAAGCACACACAGAAATTCATTGGACATGACTTATCTAGCCATCTGATGCTTGATTGTGCCCAATATAAACAGAAAAAGCAGTGTTTTTCCAACAATAATTCAGGTGTTTCAAAGGCAGTGAGAATAGATTTTGTGAATACATTGAAATGCTTTTCTATGTGCCATGCTGATGTATGTAGAACATTCTGAACTTGGTTTTCAGATACAGTATCTCTGTTAAAATGTAAAAACTGACCTTTGCTCTCTGTCACTGAGCTAGCATCAGAGCACATAGAGTGAACATTGCCTTCTTGCACATTTGCCCTTGGAGTGAATGTCAGATATCAGATTGAAAAACAATACTCACTCACACCTTCTGTGTCGCACCAGAATACACACACACACACACACACACACATAAATATACATACATACACACACACAAACACCCCCCCACACACACACACACACACACGCATGCATGCATGCACACACACACACCCCCACGCACACACACACACACACACACACTCCCACTGAATTTGCTCTGTCTATTCCCTAATCCATGGAGCAGCGCAACACTGATCTCTGATCAGCTCTTATGAGTGTTAGCGCTTTGCAGCTGCTGGCAGAGTGCTGATCCGGGATCAGTGTTTGAAAGGAAAAGGGAGAGTGGAGGGTCAGAGAGGTGGTCCAGGCCCTTCATCTCATCGCTCTACCTCAGTCACGGGGTCCTCTTCTACATCCTGGTTCAGGGTCTTCATCACTTTACTCTTGTACACCTTCCAAAGCGGATTCATGTTTGGGTCTCAGGGTGTGGTGCTGCAAAACGACGAAAGATTTCACAGCCTCTTCGCCACCATGAAACTAATCTTCTGTTTTGTTTTGTTTTCTTTCCTCCTAAGTGTCTTTAATGTTAATTTCCCATTTATCGACCTATTGCCACAACGAAGATGCAGGAGAACACTTAGTATCAGTCTAAGCAGTTTCTGGTTGCCGTTGTTTCATGTTTGTTTTTCTGTCTCAGTCGGCGGGTCTTGTCGGAGCTCAGCGGCAGGCACAGTGTCTCTCAGTCTAAGGTTAGAACAGGTAAGATGGGACCATTCACCATAGCGTACACAACTGTCACGGCTCAGGCACCCCAGCATCGGTTACCTGGAAACAGGTGTGGGTTTCCTCATGAAAATTTCAGCGGCCCTTTTCAGTCCACCTGGTCCATTGTCCTGAGGACAAGAAGAGGAGGCTTGAAACTCTAACCATTGCCACGGATACACACAAGCGTCACGTGACCAACCGCAATTAGGCCCGCCAAAAACCTTTACATTACAGGCATGTAGCAGGCGCTCTTACCCAGGGTAATTTTTTACATACAATCCATTTTTAAAGCTGGATATTTACTGAAGCAATTCAAGCAACTCAAATACCTTGCTCAAGGATACAACAGCAGTGCTGCACCTGGGAATCGAACCTGCAGCCTTTGAGCTACAAGCCCAGTTCACTGACCATTATACTACATTGCCGACTTCTTCCCAAATGAGAGACCTGGTCTCCCGTGGGAGGCAAGGCTAAATGTTTCCCTAACAGCCCGGTGTGTTTATCTCATCCAGCGCTTGTAGATGCATTTGTGGTGAAATTAGGAGTTTGACCCTCGGTTCCTCATTAAATTGTTTTGCTAATTCAATGTTATTTTTGTCATCCAATTACACCCAGTGGGTGTTGTGAGCAAAGGACTAAATGTGATTTCTTTCCTGAGTTCAATGGAGAAGTTGCTGTTATTTTAAACAGAGATGTAATGACATCAACCTTTTAAAAGTGATGTTGTTTTATCAAACATGAATCATTTACCATAAATTCAAATGTACAAGTCACACCTGTGCCTTAAGACTCTTTGAGAGCCCATTCAGGTCTTTGTTCAAAACCCAAATGGATGGTTACAATTGTGACAATTCACTATCAACCTGCAGTATTCCCCTCCCATCCCACTCCCTGTCACAACCCCCATTGGCTCTATTTCACTGTCAGTCAAAAAGGCAACCTATCAGTATGATATTTTGGAACAGCATTTTGATTTCCTGTGCCTCGCTGTCTCGGCAGCATCAGAGGGCCTGGTGTATATAGCGTCCTGCGGACAGAGGTAGACGTCATGAAACTTTGATAAGTCCCAAGGCACATATAAGGTTTCTATGCTGATGGAGGAGATCGTAGCAGGTGCGCTGTTTGACTAATTTGCCTGGCTATTTAGAGGGTATTTACATTTTTGAGGAAGGGGTGTGAAAATCTCAAACCACAGTTTAATTATTTGTATTCATATACAGGTAACTGCCAGAATAAATGAAACACCAGCATAAAGTGTCTTAATACAGCATTGAGTAACCATAAGCTTCCAGAACAGCTTCAATACGCTAGCTTCAATTCTACAAATGCTTGGAACTCTATTGGAGGGATGCAACACCATTTTTCCACGAGAAATTCCATAGCAACTATAATAGAGCCCTTCATTTCTTCAATCTGGCACCTTTATATTGATGCTATAGTGGATATGTTGACTGTTGTGCATTGTCCCTATCAACTAAATGCTGTAACGTAAAAATCCAATAAATGACTTAAGCTAAGTAATACTACTTATAGTAATGTACCACATCTTTCATCTTTAAATTTAGAGTGATGCAGATATAGGTGTATTAAAATATGATGAAAGCTGAATCTGTGTGTGTGTGTGTGTGTGTGTGACTACATTGGCAGAGATCGCAAACTTTGATTGATGCTATCCGTTTCAGGGACACCTACTGTGCATTGATTACACTTCAAGCTATGAATTCTGATCAAGACATAAATGTTGAATCGGTTTATCATTATGACGGATTCAGTGGCCTCCAGCTGCCCAACACCAGAAGATTATGGGTAGATTAGTTATTTTAAAAAACACTTCAAAAATGTTATCTCCACACTGGAGAGATGGATCTATAGGCTACTGAACGGCTATTTTCCTGTGCGGGGGTCCTCGTTGTCCATTATGCCGCATAACTTTGGATAAATCCATTTATACAATATATTAACTGAAGCAACTGGCCGGCAGTGTCCAAGTTTGGACATGTCCATATTTTGTACAGATTTATAATTACACTGATATCTTTATAATTACACTGATATCTTTATGATTGCAGTTGATATCGTGCTACAGTAAGGGTCGGATGCACCAAGATTTTAATAATAGAAAAAAAATCGGAATCCCTATCGGTAATCTAAGCATTTACTCTGAGGAATGCCATCAATATTTCAGGACCTGTAGGTATTAATAATTTATACGACTAAGGGGCCGCCGTCGTTATTGTACTCTTTTTTTTCTGTGTTCTCGGGGTCATTTCTAATGTGGTCTTCCCGTAGCACGGAGTTCCTGTTGGAAAAACTCGCTGAATTGCACACAGAGGGTGCGCGTTCGCGTCAGTGCGGCGATGCTTCATCTTGACGTGTGGGGGTAGAGTTTCAGAGTCATGTAAAGCGACTGTCTGCATAATTCACCAGGTCCTGGCTCTGCTATTCAACTTCTGGAATTATACCCCACCTTCCTTCAGACCTCAGACCGACCAATCACAAGCCTGTGACCTACTTTTCGCAGTCGCGAGACTAACTCTCGGGAGCTGGTGACTGTATGATGAAGCTAAATTTAGTGCGTTGTCAGTTTTAGGCTGCTCGTGGTATATTTCGTTTAAGCTTTCACTCATTGTTTTTGGATAATTTCAGATCCAAACTTTCAGATCTGACTGTTCTTGCTGTTGGTTCGTTTTAACCATGCTCGTATACAGAATGCGTGTTTTGGGATTTGTGGAAATGGCGAGCCCAGCACTAAAGATTCGGTCCGGTGACAAACCAAACACATCGGTTCCCGAGGTGACTCAAAACTGGCAAAAACTGCTGGTTAGATTCCGAGGCACATTGTAGGGTCAGTGAAACCATAGCAACTGTTTGCTGACTGTAGCCTGTCGCAGGTCAGACAAAATGCTGTAGTTTTATATATGCCAAGATCCAATTGTTCAGTAACAGCAAATTTGTATATTGTTTGATCATTTCTATTTATTTATTCCGTATCAGGGACATAGCAAAAGCACTGCTACAATGTTTAAAAAAACAAGAGTAAGATAGGCCTACATTGAATTTAGTGTTTGTAGCAGAAGGCTAATTTCCAGCACCTGCCCGCAATAAACTACAAAAAGGAATGTAGGTATCAAAAGTATATACCAATATAAAACATATAAACAATACAAGATACATGCAAAGGCACACTAGAAAAAGTACAAAGAGAGAATATTTGATGACAGATCCGATTTTCCTTAAGCCATGTTTTGGCTTTTGAAATGAAATTGTGCAAACTACTGCGTCTCTTAATATCAGTTGGTAGTGAATTCCAATGTTGAGGCTTTTATAGAAACTGCTGATTGTCCAACTTTTGTAGTATGTTTGGATGTAGTGAAATCTCTAGAGGTGGCTTTTGAAGATCTGTTGGAATGGTCAGCTCTGAACTTTATTAATTAATTTAGAGGTGGGGGAGAACAATTGTGAACAATTATAAACATGAGACATACATCAGAATAAAACCCAAGTTATCCAAACTCAGTAAGTTACATTTAGTTAGTATCTCGTAATGGTGGTCTTGAGTAGGGTTTTTGATCTATTTCTTAAGAGTACGTTTATAAAGAGATTTGACTTTATTGCAGTTTCTCCAGCTTGAGGTCAACTTATTATGCAGTACGGCAGGTGAGAAAATCCTAGCGTGCATATAAACCATGGCTGCCTCAGTTGAAACGCAGTGTCTCAAAAATCTACAGTTTGGATTTTTTATCATCCTATTTGTCATTTTCTTTATATGTTTGAAAAGTTCGATCTTGGTCCAGGATAATGGCAAGATATTTGAATTCAGAAACAATGAAGATTCCCCCCTTAATATAGATGTCAGTACATTCCTACTGTTTTACCCACATTTATACTATAACATTTCATTTTTGTCATAGCTGCAGTTAATGTCGATGCTACGTGTTCTGCAGTTTTAACATGTACATACACAACTGTATGAAATGCAAACATTCGGATGTCAACTCCATGGCAAACTTGTGGGAGATCATTTATATATAGGCTAAACCCAGGCTAAGCCCAGGTTTGGTCCTCAAGATCTACTGGGTGTGCAGGCTTTTGTCCAGTCCAGCACTAACACATCTTATTTGAATATTCGTTTTCTTGATAAGTAGCTGATTCATGAAATCAGGTGTGTTAGTGAAGGGCTGGAACAAAATCCTGGGCTATTTTTTCATCATGAACATTTCACTTTTTGAAAAATTAAAACCTGTGTTAGTATCAAGAAAATAGGATTTGGGTTTGGCATCAAATCCCAAACCCGGCTCTCCTGGAAATTAAAGGTGGGTATCAAATCTGAAACTGAATCTTGGATTCGGGCGCTTTTCATTAATTAATTTCTTAATTAATTTCTTTAATTAAACTTTAAATAAAATATTTTTTACAAATGAAAAACAATGTGTGTTTGTGTGTGTGTGGGTGGGGGCAAGAACAACATGCATAACACAAACCATGTGATTGCCAAATCTTCCTTGAAGTAATGTTTTAGAAAACAAAAGAATGTAAAATTGTAGCTTGTGTTTACAAGAGCTCAGAGATGATAGAAGTTAATGTTTGTAAGGACTGAGTCTGAGGCCATTGTTGTTATTACTGTGGGAGACCGTGAAAATGGGCAAATTCTCGGTGCTGTATAAGTATGGGGTATGTCCCCACTAACCCGTAAATTGGTGGATGGCATACTTGCCATCTCAGTTTGAACAGCCCCTCCCAGCCTCGGGCCTGCCTCCTAGGTTGCACTCTTGACCACCATAACCCTCAAAAGGATAATACACTTACTTAAAATAGATGGATGGATGTTTGACTTGATATTCACCCACACATTATCCAGCTTCTTTAATACAATTTGCCTGCCTTTCTGGTGTTCCCCTGACAGTATTTGTCCACCAACGTTATTATTATTGTTATTATTATTATTATTATTATTATTATTATTATACTATCTTAAGCTGATAGATTTTGTCTTAGCTCTATGACAAGACATTCCACGATTCCTGGTTCAGCACTTCCGTTTACCGCCTAAAGGGGCAGTACCAGAGTCCACCAGCAGGTGTCAGCAGAGACCCAGTTTGCAACGCATGTTCAGCTTCATGCTTCTTTATATATTTATTTTCTCTCGCATGGCTGAGATGTGGAACACAATGTACAGAACATAGTGTTCCTAGCGTCTCCGACACCCTCCTCCTCCACACGTGCCGCAATATGCTTTCAATGTCAGCGATGTGACTCCTTAGATTCTCTCTTTCTATCTCCCTCTCTCTCTTTTGTTTTGTCGCTCCTATAAATCCAATTAGCCGTGGATTTGAAAAAAAATAAAAACGTTTAATCTTAATTTAAAAAAGTGTACTATATGGGTAACATTTTCAGAGGAACGATAGCAGGGTTGAGAGTTTTTGGGCAAAAAAACTATAAATGTGTGCATTTATACCTGTGTGCCTGTGTGTGTTTACGTGCATGTGTGTACATATGCTCACAAGTACGTGTATGTGTTTGCATACATGTGTTTACATACACATGCTTGTATTGTACATTTTACATTTACATTTTAAGCATTTAGCAGACGCTCTTATCCAGAGCAACTTACAAGATGTACATTAATACATGGTAGGAACAATCATAGTTAGCGCACGAGATCAGTGCAGGAATACAGCAATAGACATCATTGCAGGCATCTGCGTACCACACCTGTAACACCGGGAAGGAAAAGGTTAGTGAATTATTTTTATTTTTTTGGGGAGTATATGCATATACTTCTGTGTATAATTGTGTGCATATACTGTATGCGCACGCATGTGTGCATGTGTATGTGTGTGCACGTTTGTTTGTTTGTGTGTGTGTGTGTGGGGGGTGGTCCCCCTTGAATCCTGAGCCTGCTGCCTGCTGGGCTCTGTCTCTTTGAAACCCCAAAGGACCGTGCGTTTCTAAAAATGGACGGACAGAGGGAACAGGCCATAGATAAATAAGAGCAAACATAAGCTCCCCATGATGATCATGTCTCAGCCTATATAGACCCACCCCGCCCCCCCAAGCCTCGCCCACTCACGGTTCAGCACAGGAGTGGGCCTCCCAGCAACATGTGATGCCGTCATACACAGTACCCAGAATGCACCAGGAGGGAGGCACACAGAGATAAAGGGCGGAGCGCCATGTGTGCTCGGGGGTCATCCAAGTGCACCCTTTTGTTATTTTCAGGACAATTTCCTTACGGTGTTGGAAAAGTTGATGGAACGATTCAGCATTTTGTTTCGTCCCCCGCTGATCTTTTCATTCTTCTCCCCCACCCCCACCCCCAGGGCCTCGGTGTCAGTGAGGCACTCTTACCGAAAGAGGCCCCCTCGACACCCCCCCCCTCCCCCATCGACGCCCGATAGCGCAAAGCATTCCTCATGTCACCGTGTGAACTCTACATATGGTGAAGGGCTCGTGGCTCTGATGCACGTACATTTATATTTATACATATACATACATGCACTTGCTGACAGTGCTTGACGTTCTTACCAAAATAGCAGCCTATGTAAAGCCTATGACTTTTTGGAAATGTACACTCTTTGCCCTATTACCATAAATCCCCCCAAAAAAGAATAAATCAATAAATATGGCTGAAACAAAAAATAAAAATTAAAGGTTTTAGCCTCAAGAAAGACTGCATGCATGTAGGGGAATTCACAGAAGCCAGTATCAAACGATCGTTTTCGGTGTGCCGACACCTGTGACACCTCAATTACAGTGTAATGGTTACACTGATTTGAGTAATAGACAACAATAAAAACCATTAACGCACAAAAGGTTGGCTCACCTCAGACCCAAATTGTTACTGAATGGGTGTAATTAACAGCAATGAGTGAGCCCTAAACTTTACTAGTTCGTGAGCTAACTCCAGAACAAGCCCTGACTTGCTTCTACAAATTTGGTTTCAGGCTGAGCTGTGTTTTGCCACTGAAAGCATTTCCTCTGTTTGCTGATGGCCTTTTTTGTATTGTGTCTGGTCTGTCTCTGCAGTTTGTGGTGAGGGAATGTAAAGATCTGGAAGTGTGTGGATTTTTTTTATCTCCAAGAGACTGTGAGAAGTGTCTGGTGTGTGTATATTTCCAGGGACTGAAAGAGAGAGCCAAGAGTATAAGACTATATGAGAGATTAACACACACTGTCAGTTAACACAGCTATTTCAATCATTACAGTGTGTCAGTTGCTGGCTCTTTCATTTGTGTGATTCTATGCACTTATTGTGGAATAGATTGTAAAAACACAAAAATACATATTGTCTTATATTGCTATTATTTATTTACTCCTTTGATTTTTGTAGAGTAGATATGAGTTGCATTGCTGAAGGGACATTGCAGTGATTTAAACTATGTCATTTAAATGTGAAAGCAAATGGCAGTGAGTCTTTGTATGCTGACCAGTTCTTTTTCCTTGTTGCTGTCTTTTTTGCGTAACACTGCACACTGTCAGGGAAGTCAACAAGGTGGCTTTAGACATGTCCGCAGAGCCTGTGGTAGTTAAGCATGAGACATGTTTAACTCTTGAAGTAAACAGTGTCTATTAAAGTTGGTGTGAATGGGGCTCCTGTTAAGAAACTGCCCCACGGGGCGTCGTCCTGGGGAAGAAAGGGAATTCAGTCAGCACCAGCACCCCCCTCTGGTCATTCGGTTGTCCACAATCTGACTGCACAAGCTGCACATGAAATGTCCTCCTCCCGACTCTGTCTTTGGGAGCTTAGCTGGTGGACTGTGCAGTGAAAAGAAGCAGTGGCTTCAGTATTTTAAGCATGGGTGTTTCAATATCATGAGGGAGGTTTTAGCCATACACTCTCAGGAAAAAAAGGTACCATGTTGTACGTATAAGCTACAAATGCTTGTCACTGTGGCAGACACCACGAGCTACCAGCCAGCAAACTGGTACTGTGGGAACCATCACAAGCACGCGGACATCGATCACAAGGGCGTCCCACACCAACATACGTGGATATGCTGAAGATAGATGTGGGAGTGGAAACTACTGGAGAGCTCGCAGGATGCATGGAGGATCGGGTTGGCTGGAGACGTCGTTGGAAGGCCCGTCTGAGAACGGCTCAGTAGTAGTCAGAAGAAGAAGAGGGGCCTGTGCACACCCGCATGCTCCTCTCACATCTCGGAAACGGCCCGCGAGCAAAGTTTACTTTACAACCTCGTCCCCGACAGATGAACACGACGGCCTTCCAAAAGGGGAGGCCCTCTAACAACACGGTGCCTGCTTATGCAACCTGGAATTTAAGAGCAAAAACATTTTTTTACAATGGAAGGCTGTTCCTGGAGAGGAGAAGAGAAGAAGGGAAGAGAGGAGAGGAGAGAATAATGAAGGAGAGGAGATATTTGTCAACTCCAAACAAACAGCACTGCAAAGACTACAAACAGTAGTTCTGGGTTTTTTTTATCAAGGGGGTGTCAAACTTCTGCTTGTTTTGAGCAACCCTAGGCTGCACTGATTGTTTTGTTATATTTAGGAGGATCATGCTGAAGCATTTCACCCTGAACCTTAGAAGAGCCTTCTCTCCACAGAAATTCATAACCAATATCTAATGCAATTTCAGAATTTCACCCCACTATGATACACCATAGAAACCAAAACAAACATACACCAGGTAAAATACAGAGAAGTTACCTGCAAAGTCTGTTGCTGGGACAGTGTAATAGTTTGGAATGGAGCCATGGCGCATTCACACAGAGCTGTAGATAAGGTTGAGGATGTGTATATGTGTGTATAGTGTGTGAATTCTGTCACTGTTATATAGATGAGAGGGCACACCATAACTGTTCCCTGGCATGTGTGTGTCTGAATATGAGTGTGTGTGAATGTGTGTGTGTGTGTGTGTGGGGGGGTACAGGAGGAGTAGGGCAGTTGACAGGATAAAGAGTGGGTGTGGCTTTGTGGCCCCCATTTACAAAGAAATTCTCCCAAAACCATAAATCAGGAGGCAGAATTTTTGCGGGGTAACACAGCAAGCGTTGTGCAGTAAACAACATGGCATTCTGACCACAGCATCCCTTAGGACAGGGGTCGGCAACCTGCGGCTCCGGAGCCGCATGCGGCTCTTTCAGCCTTATGTTGCGGCTCCGCGTGGTTTGGGAAAAGAAATAATAAGTATCCAATTGAATCGGGCGCAAAATTGGGCGCAATAACTATTTTCGTTGCACCCCCCGTCGACAGAAAATGCGGCTCCCAGTGTTTTCTTTTCCGTGGAAACCGGGTCCAAATGGCTCTTTGAGTGTTACGGGTTGCCGACCCCTGGACTAGGAGATGTGACATTAACGCCTTCCTCCTCTTATAGTCTCATGTAACGACCCTTTACAAACGCCGGGGGCTTGCATTCAAAGTGACTCAAAACCGGTCCTCCACTCCCACCCGCTTCCTTCCCATGAGCCTCAGGGGCATTGCTGTTAAACAACCACCTCTTCTTCACGTGAGGCGGGGTGGAGGGGGAAGGGTTCCTGAAGGGTTATTGAGTTCCTTTTGAACTCAATAACACAAAGAAAGACTCAACCTTCCAGTGGCAGCCCTCCCTTGACCCACAGGCTGACCCATAAGGACACACATTCCTCAGATTCCTCCACAGGCCAATCAATCAATCAAACCCTTGGTCTCCAGGCGACCCTCGGCCGGCCCCTGTAGGGGTGCTTGACCGTCATTGGTGAAGACCCGTCACGTGGCGCATGTGAGCCAATCAGCCATTGGCATTTTCATTGCCATGTGATTCACAATCGCACATCTGCACAGCAATCGTCTCCACACTGCACAGCCGCTGATGAACTTTGTTCCACTTCACCAATCCATGGTGGGGGGGCACTTTTAAAAAAACACAGATAGGGTGGAGAGGGAAAAAAGATGAGGGCTCTGAAGCGAGCGCTGACTTTGCCTCTCCCACACCATGGCTCTCTTCATTAGCTTGTCTTTCCCTTTCCCTCCAAAGCTGAAGCTGGTTTGTGCCAGCTCTGAAGCTGCTGCCTGTCAAGGCTTCCTGTGCAGTGGCGGGTCGAAGGTCCCAGCATGGGTCCAGAGTTCCCCGGCCCCACTGTTAAACACACACGGTGAGCTGCAGCGGTAATGTTTGGTAAGAGAGGCACAGCCATTCTCAGGCTGCTCTTACACACATGGCTTCCAGTGCTGTAAGTAGCTCAATACACTACAGGTCCAGATCTTGGCCTGCATGGATCGAACACAGCCGATGTACAAGTGGCCTGTATTGAAATGAGGGAACGAGGTTCATGTTACCCAAGTCTAAGTGTAACTGGACCAAGACCTCCATTCCTACTGCCATTAATCTTCTCAAAATAGCTCACTCCCATGTTCTTGTAATATAGCTTGCTTATGCGCCTATTCGGGGCTATTTATTCATTCATTTATTTACTTACATTTTAATCTCAAATGTTCCAGTGAGAGTTATATTTTGATGAGACATGTATTTATTTGTTCATTTATTTGTCAGGGACATAGCAAAAGCATTGTTACAATGTTAAAGAACAAGCAGTGTTGCTTTAAGTGTTTATAGCCAAAGGCTAATTCCCAATAAACTACAAAAAAAGCATCAAAAAATAAAACGCCAGCAACTGTGAATGGCAAGAGCAACCACATATACAAAAGTTATCAGTAGGTAGGTAGATTCATTAATGACCGCATGGTCAGACATTTTTATATTGTAAACCGTTTAAAATGATAACACAGTGAGAATCTTGACTGATTCTAATGGTCTAGGTTTGTGGTAATTGTGTGTAATAAATGTATGTAATGTTTCATGCAGGCACCTAGGGGGAAACCTGCTGTTCTTTTGTATGTGGCTAAAAGGACCAATCAATCAATCAATCATTTAATCTGTCAAACAAAGGACTGAACGCATGTCGGACTCTAACATGCATCCACGGTTAATCGCCCGAGTGCGGTTAACATGACTGCGCTGTTGAAGTTGAGATTTGGGCGTTTAGGTTTGAAACCCATCAGGAAAAAACCCATCAGAGTGGCACCCCGTCCCACAGACCCTGTCCCAAGCATACCTTCCTCAGCGTGTTGAACCCCCCCTGAACCCAAAAAGAGACATGTGCCAGTACACGTGTGACCCACATCTGCATCCTTCCTCCCTCCCTCCCTGTGGGGGGCCTTCCCCCTTTCTCTGCACTTTAGCTCAGTCATTAACGTTGTGTTGACACAACACACAGATTCAAGGCCTGGGGTCTGTCTCACGAAGAAAGTTCAACATAGTCAGGGTACCTTTGCGTTAGCTGCCTACACAAAAGCCTAACAAAGGCAATTGCGGCTAAGCTGTCTCACAACGGTAGTTATCAACTCGTTCTGTCAACCCTGGTTTTTCCGATCAAGCTATGAGCATGTGCACACAAAAGGGATCCCATATCCAGATCAACTTGCACAGATTTACATACAATCCATTTATACAGCTGGATATTTACTGATGGAATTCAGGTTAAGTACCTTGCTTGGGGTACAATGGCAGTGCCCCCACCTGGAAATCAAACCTGCAACCTCTGAGTTACAAGCCCAGTTCCTTAACCATTATGCCACACTGCTGCCACTACCTTGTCCAATTGTCTGTCACACTAACTGTATTAGTATTAATATGCTATACCAAATAACAGGGATCTGATGCCATCATGTAAATGTCTCCAGCTATACTTTTAAACCTGTTCTTTTCTGCCTCGGCCAAACGGCTGCATTGTTATTATATTAATAACTTTTTGTTGAGAAAAAACGTGAATATTTCTCTCCAAATGTCTTCCCCCAGGCAGATATTTGCACGCACACACTCACACACACACCCCAGGGAGAGGGCTCCAAGACCCTCTCTCCCTCTGCATCCTGTGAGAGAGAGAGAAGTCTCGCAGACTCAGACAGGGACACAAAGCCCTCGTTGTCGCTCTGCCGTACGACCCGTTGCCCCTAACAACCTACGGCCCCCAGACAGCTTCATGACAATACACGTGCTGTCAAAGATCAAGCAAGAGAGGAAGAGAGAGAGAGAGAGAGAGAGAGAGAAAGAGAGAGAGATACAGTAACAAAGAGGAGCAGCTGACAGAGCACATGATGCAGCACAACTCATTTACATACAAGACAGGAAGTGGAGCCCCACCATGTGATGCTGTTAAGCCAATCAGAGTTCATTCTCCCCTCCACCTCAAGCCATGTTTACATGTTGTTACCATGATAAGTTACACACACACAATCACACCCAAAGTCCTGCCCCTTCCCTGGTTTTTCAGCCAATCCTGGCAAAGGGGAATTGTCCGTGCTCATGACAGACAGCTTGCTGGTCCACTCAAATGGGGCCATGTCGGCAACCGGCAAACTCTCATAAATCACCTCTGGCTCTCTCTCCCCCCCGCTCCCCAGCCATAGGGCTCTTTCCCTCTGCGCTGTCTGTTACTATGCCGTTTCCATACAGGCAGCTTACGAGAGGCCCAACACCTGTCTTGTCCACATTCAAGGCCCAAAATAAACCCAGAGCAACACAACATGTAAAGTAACAGATGTAAAGTAAGTGAAATCGAGGGTTCGGGTTGACACCTGCTCGACACCCACTGCTGGAAGGATTGGCTAAATTGACAGTTAAAGTTAGCTCCTGTTCACTGCCCAATCGACAGGAGAAACAGGATTTGGGGTACTTACACAAAATGGCAGGAATGAATAAACACGCCACAGGTGACAGCAGAATAGAACAAACAAAAATTGTTCACTGTCCCAATCTTGTTGGGCAGGAGCTTGAAACATTCAATCAATAAATGTAGAGGAGTGGCATTTCCTGGCTACATGACCCATAACACACAAAACAGGGCCCTGGCTAATGTTAGGAATGAATAAACACGCTTGATACCGCAGGTGAACAAGCAGAATCATTGAAACAAACAAACAAAAATTGTTCATTGTCTTTATGTCCCTGCCCTCTCTCCTATAGGTTGTAGTTAGAAATAACTATTAATACTGAAAATAATGGAAAGAGAGAATTTTAAAAAGTGTTCCACTTACTCAGTACCTGATGTTAATCCCACCAGCCCACACACACACAGACACACACACACACACATACATACACACACACAGACCCCAGTGTGCTTTCAATGGCTGTCTGACTTCATCAAAAAGAGAGAGGTTATCAAAATTCCAGTTAAGACGCACAATGGGAGGAACAGCTTGGCAAACAATAGCTGTAGATCACTCAGGTCAAACGGTCTCAGACAAAGCTTTGTAGCTGTTGGGGAAACAACTCAATGAATAGGACTACAGTACGTCACAGGCCCCTGAATCAGTATTATTGCAGAACAGCAAGAAACATTTTATATATTAAATGCTTTTCATATACCAAATGTTCTTTAACAGAGGAGGAGGAAGACAAAATTAACATTATTATCACTAAAAGCTACATGCCGGGTATCCAGGAAATCTTTAAAGTCTTTCCCATGGAAAGATTAAGTGCAAAAGTAAAAGGAAATGACTTCATATTTGTGTGGCAGCCAATGTTGAACTACCTTCTAACCCTAGGGATCCACCAGATGTGACGAAAGTGAGGAAAGCGGCCGGAAGTCATTCATTTTCAATGGGAGCTGGCAACGGTAGGCAACGTAGGGCAAAGTGACTGTTGGCGGCGCGAGGTCAGCAGGCTCAGCGACTAAATAAAGTTGAACAGACTTTAACTTTATGCAAATTAGTGGTGACGACTTCCTGTTCCTCCTGTGTAAGAGGGAGTCCTCTGGAACACAACAAGTTTGTGCTTAGTCAGAGCAGGGGTGTCTAATCTTATCCGAAAAGGGCCAGTGTGGGTGCAGGCTTTTGTTCTAGCCCAGCACTACAACACCTGATTCAACTAATCGCAGTCAATTCAATCAAGGCCTTGTTTAGTCGAATCAGGCGTTTTAGTGCTGGACTAGAACAAAAACCTGCACCCACACCAGTCCTTCTCAGATAACATTGGACACCCCTGAATAATGTGAATAACATGCCACAGACTGAGTGGGGTCTGTATTCCACATGACTAGTGTGTGCTGCTAGCAATGAACTTTGTGAAGAAATTGTGCCGACTATTAATGTGATAAGCTGTCTTAACCCCACTTGTGAGTGCACTTGTTGTACAAGTAAAGGTTCTATGTGGCTCAGTAGGTAGAGCATGGCGTTGACAACGCTTAGGTTGTGGGTTCAATTCCCATTGGGACCACATGTACTGAAAAATGTATGCATTCACTACTGTAAGTCGCTTTGGATAAAATGGCATATATATAAAGTGTCTTAATACGGCATTAGGCTACCATGAGCTGCCTGGACAGTTTCATTACTCCTTGACATAGATTCTACAAGTGCCTGGATATTGGAAGGATGCAACACTATTTTTCCATGAGAAATGTCATCATTTGTTGTGTTTGTTGATGGTGTTGGAAAACAATGCCTCCTTTATTTTTGGCAGTTACCTGGAGGTTGCTCTAGAGAAGAGCATCTGCTAAATGACTTAATTGTGATTGCAATGAAGCATCAGTAGACGGCAGCCCATTGGCGTGGCGTGACGCTGGAGAATGCGCTCACTCAGCAGACAGCAGGTGGAGCGAGCCACTGTAGATTCCAGGCAGGTCAGGAGCCCCCTTTCAGAACTCACCTGAGCTCGTCTGCTTTGAATAGGGGAGTGCATTTCATTAGTAATATATTTTGAAAAATATAGTAATTGTCCCATACCTCCCCCACCCACTCCACCAGCAAATTTATTTTCAGCGTGCTGCAGAGAGACAGGCAGTCAGTCGTACCTACAGGCTGAAAAACAATATGTATACATGATGCTCAATACTCTCCCACATAGGGATTAAGCGGAGTAGAACTAAATATTTATTTACTTCTTAAGTTTTTTCAATTGGGTGTCTGAGCCAAATAGCTACTTGCATGTGTTTCAGGGTGAGAGTAGTAATCAGCTCCTGGCTCACTGTGTTATTAGAGATCCCTGGCACTTATCCCAAAGAGTAGGGGGTTCCCCAGTGTCCCAGCCCAATTCCCCCAATTCCCCAGCTCTCAATCTGGCCGCCTCATCAACCCTCCGTTTAATTAGCTTAATAATTCACCTCAGCTCATGTGTGGTGAGCGTTCTGGCACAAAATGGCTGCCGTGCATCCATTGTGAGTGGGTGCTAGACATTGGTGGTGGTTGAGCAGTTTTCCCTCCCTTTATAGTAAAGCGCATTGAGATTGTGCAAAGCGCCAATCATTATATCAGTGGTTCCCAATTCTAGTCCTGGGAACCTGCAGGTTGTGCTGGTTTTCTTGCTTACTTATCACTTAAATGGATCAATTAAAGCAGTTGATTACATAATTAACTCACCTCACCTGTTTTTTTGGCACAAATTGGTTGCCGATTGAAGGTGAAAACAAAAAACAGCCACTCTGCAGCCCTCGAGGACCAGGATTGAGAACCCCTGCATTATATGATTATCATCATGTTAATATGATAGAGCATGGTTACTCAAATCTGGCGCACAAATCCAAATTCGGTTCCGTTTTTCAATTAGTGCAACTGATTGGCCAGAGTGTCTTCACACCAGACTCCCAGGTAAAGGGAGGGTGGAGAAACAGCAGTACTCGCCCCACAAGGACTGTGATTTGAGAGCACTCCATCATCGATAACTTATCAAACACCATATATGTTACATGACTGATCATCTCCTCTGGTGCTGACTTGAGGATGATCCAATTCTGTTAAACTGGATCTGGAGTCATTTCCTCTGCCATAATTTGGAATTAATGGAAGTGTGTTGTAGAAGGGTATCAGCTCGTGGAGACACTTCCTGGTAGTTTTGCAACGCGTTCCTAGTTGCGTTTGGGTACAGACGAGCGTGCCCCAGCAGACCTTGTGGTTTGCTGTTGATTTGTTCAGAAAAAAAAGAAGCAGAGTGGAAGAGAGATTTAGGAAATCTGAGGAAAAATTCACAGATAACACAGATCAGAGTCTGTGTGGACATAGACATGGTATAGACAAAAGATGGAAGACACAAGTGAGGGCCAAGTTGAGTTACTTTCACCAATATGTTTGCCATAGTTAAATGCAATGGGTTTGTATTGGATTTGATTCTTTGTTCTAATTTGAGTAAAAAATGATTCACACTTAGATTGGGCTAAAGCCCTGTCAGAGACTAACATTTTTAGTGCCTCCATAATGGCAGACTGTTTTCAAAAGCCAGACTGGAGGCCGATTCACCCACCAGCAAATCCTTAGTATTAATATTTACAATAGTGGTATCCTGAGGACTGCGCACAGGTAAAGAATAACTAATAATCAGTCATTCAAAGTCAGAATGGTTAATACTCAGCCAGAAAGGGTCATGGTGTGGTCATGTCTGGCTTAAAGTTCCAACTGCCTGGCTCCGGTTTCTGGGCCATGTCTGTGGTGAGAGGTGGCTTAATTGAAGTGCAGGCTGCTACCCAGTCATCTCTGTAATGCGGTGTGCCAAATAGCGAGGCAGCGTCCGGCATTTAGAGAGTCCCTCACAGAATGGAACTCGGACTCTTCGGTCTGAGCAAACAACCACAGCAACCTGAATTTTCATCCTTTAACGTTCTGATGGTTTTGCCCTCCACCCTGAAACTACTTAACTAGCTACATTGAAAAATAGAGGACAAGATTATTATTATAATATGCGTAACAAACAGCACAGAATGATGCCAGGAAGAGATAAGCGGCTCTTGAAAACACAGGGGGCGGGTATGGAGGGAACAGATGACAAGCGTGCTACCAATGAAGCACCAGTTCGAAACCTGCAGTCACTGCCATTGGAGAGAGGTAGGATCGAAGCATGCTCAGCGCTTGGTGGGTGATACCATTCCGACCAGTCCTCTTCAGCGGTCTCACCAATGCCCCGTCCTCAGCCAGACATGGTACGTCCCAGAACAGAGTGAGGATAGAGGAACAGACATGTGCCCATTGGAATTGGGTTCCTCTTGTAAAAATGAGATTTACTGTGCCCATGTGTGCACTTAATTCACCTCCAAATTGATGTTTGGGTTTTGGTTTTTGGATTGGCCTTGTAAAGACACTCCAACACTCATTACATAACACTCCTATAATTGTACTGCACGCACTTTGGCACATCTGTATATATTGCTTGTGTCTTGTAATGCCACCTCCTCACCCCACCTCCCCATGGAGGAATATGGCAAATAAGTCAACTGAAGTTAGTCTATACCAGTGGTTCCCAACCCTCTCCACACTAACCACTAGCCAGTCCACATATTTGTTCAATTCCACCACCAGCACACCTGATTCAAATAGTTAATTTTTTGATGAGTTGAATCAGGTGTGCTGGTGGTGGAATTTAACAAAAACATGGACCGGCTGGGGGTCCCTGAGGAGAGGTTTGGGAACCACTGGTCTACAAAGAACAAGACAATTAGGCACAGATCCAAAGTTAAGTTTGGATTAAAGTCTTTATTTCACACTTGTAGCAGCAGCAGCAAGGTGGGGGGGGGGGGGGCAGGAAGGGAATGCTACTTCATGAGCTAAAGGTCCATCGAGAGGCACCCAGGCCCCACGAAGTGTCTTCACAGTGTTGGCGGTACAAACCTTTCTCAAAACAAGCTACAGAAGAGGGACGTTCAGATAAAAATCACCATCTTGATGAACGTCTCCATACAATCATCAAAAAACATAAATATAAATGAATAACACACTCATGATTACATGTGTTATAAAAGCAACACGCACTTAGGTTTAACAAACATTAAAATCTTGCCAATCCACCCCCATATTAAGTTTATTTATTTAAAGTTTCCAAGTAGGTACCTGCAGTTCGGTACACAAGCCAGGGGAGGTGGATCTGGCCGTGCTAAACCCCACATACAGTGTGGGGTTCCCCCAGCACACCAGCTTTGAAGCCAAAAAGTGTTCTTGCTTTGGTGAGGTTTAGCACACAAGGTGTTTCACTGCAAGACCCGGATTCTGTCTCTCACAGCTTTTATAAAAAAAAGAAAACAAACGAATAAAAAAGTTGCTAACAAATTAATGCAAAGAGGGGTGGAAACAGGAAATTGAATCCATCAAAAGTGTTGGGTTGACTTGGTAAGGCCTCTGTCAGTCTCACTTTTAATAAGTGCCATCCCTTCCCCCTTCAAACTACCTACCCACCCAACGTTTTTCCTCTTGTTAAAAAAATAAATTAATAACCACGATGGAGAATTTCCCGCTTTGTGCCCAGTGCGATGACATCACCGTCACCATAGCCTCCTCTTGTATCCACGGCTCTCATCTGGGCCAGCTGGTGCATCATGGTGTCGGCTGGCCAATGGGAGCACAGCCAGCACAGCGCCCACCGGCCAATGGGAGCACGGCCCCGTAGATTACCTCCGTAGCTTTAGTTTTAGAGCTCCCCGTAAGGTTTTTCCTCTTGATTTGCTCAGTGATGAACAATGAAGGTGGGGGGGGGGCATGGCGCGAGGGGTGGGGGGAGGACGCCCGTGTCATCCATTGAGGTTCCGGCTTGTCACAGGACATCACATCTGCCTCGGAGCACACATGCTCTGGCTCGGAAAAAACACAAGACCCACTGACCCAATCTGCCCTCGTTCTCTCTCTACATCTCTATCGCTCACTGCAGTCCGACTCCCAGAAGATCGTCTCGCATTCGGCAATTTTGATTTATTTATGTAGTACGCAAGCACCTGGTAACCATTTTGTTTTGACAGCGATTTCAGCTCCATTGCCACCACTCTCAAATTATATTTTATTCTTTAATTGTTATCTAAAACATTAATTTCCCTTCCACAATAATGCAAAAACAGATGGCTGATACCAAGATGAACGATTTAATTCTTAAAACCATTTCATTTTGAATATACTTTAGTCATCAATATTTTGATACGAATGAACGCAATACACTATAGGTTAAATGAAGCCGGATAAAAATTCAGAGGGGGTACAGTTGAAACAGGGTAGGCCGTGGTTAGAAACCTGGCTGTACCAGCCCGGCTCTGGCCAAGAGCCCCGTTGGGGTTGGCGATTGGCTGACTACCCCAGAGGGAGGATGGAGGGAGAGCCAGCACGAGCTCGCCAGCACGAGAAGCGGAAAAAACTGGCTTGACTCCAAGGACAAGTGGCGGGCTCGTCGGGGAGGGTGAATTGAAAGAAATAGAGGGTGTAATTAGCTACCAAAATTATTATTATTATTTATTTTTTTAAATGCTCCTTTCACTCACAAAGTAGTCATTTCATTGGACTGTATTATCATTTTTCACAGATAACATTTATAAAATAAATAAAAACAATCTAATAGACTACAAATACGTTTTGTGATTTTGCCAACTTCCATTTGAGTTGGAATGGGGGGGGATTGGGACAGAATGACACCCAATCTCTGCAGACAGCTGGCATCTAGGGGCATGATCACTTCCTGTTTGGTGCGCGCAGCACGAGACCAGGCACAGGAAGGGGCTCCATGACACAAGTTTCAGTGTCGCTTCCCCCGCAGAGCTTTTGAGCGCGTCACAGGCAGAAAAGGAACTAGCTTGGCGTATACCCGAGACGCGGAATCCCTACAGCGAAATCAAGAAGCACATTTCCGGGCTGCCCATCTCCCTCAAACCTTACTCTTCACAAAGCAGCCAGCATTTCATTGCAAATATCCCTCTTCACATTCAGAGTTTTATTTGATAGTTCACAGCTTTATTTGATAAGTCTAAAAAAATAGTTATTACAAGCAAGACATCGTTATAATTTTTTTTTTTTTTTTTCCTTAACGACAGTATATGAAGTGTGAGTATTCCTTAAATTAAGCTCCACACCCATGCAATGTTCAATGGAGTTAGACTTTTCGATCTTACACCTAGAGATTTTGCAGTTATTATAAGGTTCTTTTATACCACCGAAGCAACAGATCTTAAACTAGGCTCAGCATATTGTGATGAAACCTGACAAAATCAAATGTAAATACTGTTGTGATTAATATTAATTCCCTTTTATATATATTTTTAAACAGGTTCCTAACAACGCAAAAATAACAACAAAAAAAAAACAAAAAACGTAAAATTGTTGACTCTGTCTGACTACCAGTTGATATTGAATGCTTGCTTAAATGTTACAGTTTCCTTCACAATAAGTCGTAAGGGCTCAGTTAGTCTTTCCCCAACTATTTAAAATCTGTTTATCATCTAGAAAATCTAAGAAGACCTCCCCATTTCTCCTCTAGGCCCGCTTTCATTGGTTGATAGATACATGAGGGAGGAGCTAACCCCACTACAGAGGATTGAAGGTCCACGCAAGTCTGACGCACCAAGCGCGGACGGGGACAATCAAAAGACTCGCTATCCCTTGTGATTAACCCTTTTCCCCTCCCCGACAGTAGATGCACCTTCCTCCGCTCGTCCCTGTACCTTACCAAGGCCTGAAACCCGGACCCAGTCTGAACAAGGAGCAGACTTCTCCCACACAACCCCCCCTTCCCTTTCCAAGCCTGCACAAAAAGCAGTCATTCCCAGACTTTCCTTCAAAAAAAAAAAAAAAAAAACAATAATCACCAAGACGAACCGAAAGCCCTGTGTGAGGCTTGTGTGAGTGATACAGAAATCCAGTGAACGTGCCTACAGCTGTAACGTGTGGAAGATGCTGGACATTGTCATCTCTCTCCCTCCCTCCCTCCCTCCCTCCTTCCTTCTCTCCGTGTACACACAGCCTTCTCCTCTGGCTGGTGGGTGGGCGTGGCTCCTTCAGGGGGCTGGCTCGTTCTGCACCTTGTCGGTCATTTGCCGGGCGCTGTAGTAGGACAGACCCAGGCCCATGATAGCCAGCATCATGGCGATCTGGTTGACTGTGCGGTCTTGAGGTTGAGTCTGCACCTCACCGGCCACCTGCCTCTGGAGACAGAAACAGAATACACACACGATGAGCACCTGCCTGAAACACCACATCACAACGAGCACCTACCGAGACAGAAACAGAACAGACAATGAGAACCTACTTCTGGGGATGGGACAGGACGGGAGCGAACGAACGCACACGCACTACACTACACTACGTCAAGTGCTCTACACGTCTGGGATTTGTCCAAGCCCACCGTGCCACAGGTTATTGAGTCATTGAGTTACTGAGTCATCTCTCAGTGGTCATCTTCTGAGGTCACCTGACACCTTGCCGCGAGCGGTTCAACCATACATCCCAAAGAAGAACACGTTCATTATGCAGACAAATTAGCGACACTCACCGTATTCATCAACACAGTTCTATAAACACCCGCAGTTTCAAACATGACCTCACCACTTGTGAAGATGACAATATTCTGAACATAGATCCTAAACTAGAGTGGCAGGATATTATATTATAATTCCTAAAAGAATATTAATATTAAGCCATGTATGATGGGTGGAATTCTCAGCTCTTTTCGGATTAGATCGATACATCACGCAAAACTATGGCACCAAGCTATGCACAGCTATATAATAATAATAATAATTTTAAAACAAGCATTAAGCATAGATGGCTACAGTCTACATTTTGCAAATGGCTACCTGGCAGGTAGTTATAATGCATTAGAATATGCCTAAAGGCCAGACTTAAGGTTTTTGCATGTGCAAAAGGAAAACCTTTAGTAAATTTGTCCTCAAGTGTACAAAATACAGAATGCGCAGGTGTGCCCTGCCAGGAGCATACCTGGAGACAAGACCATTCCTAACAAAAATGCAGCAATCCTCCCATTTCCTCTGCTATGGGGTGAGAATACACTTGTTCTACAGTTAAACACTAATATCTGTCTGCTCTTAAAATGAAATTATGACCAAATCCTGCATGTAAGCAAATATCTGATCCAACTCACATGTGGTCAATGGCAATTAATGAAGAGCAAAGATTCATTAGCCATTGACCACAGCTTCTGTGTCACTCTGTGCAGTTAGGACTGGTTTATTAAACATTTGGGGGGGGGGTGACATCAGCTCCAGGAACTAAATGTGTGTGCATTTCCCTGTTAGGTTGTCTGTCTGCTTGTCCCATTCCCCAAAACACACATCTACAGTCGGTCCTTTTTTAGACGGTGCCAAGTCAAGTACGCCACGTCGACGTAGCACTCCCTCCCATATATTCCAACGCCTGGGTTCAGAATTCTTGTTAGCAACCAAGGGATTTTGGCACGGTGGACCAGAGAGGCAGAACAGCATGCGGGACAATACAGAGGGCGAGACGGGACCGGGGGAAGGGGTGCTTCCGAAGCGGTCTTGGCCACACCTTGCTAACCAGTATGGTGAGACCAAAAAGTACAGCGTCCAGCCATCAAATAACTGACAAAGCATGTCCCACATTCGAGCTGCCACATTCAAAGACGCATGAGCTGGTCTAACAATTAACGCGCCACATGCACAGAGAAGTGGAAAACCCCTATATCTTTAGTGTCAGTCAATCACAACCAGGACCGCAGGAGTGAACTTGGGCAGATTGTTCTCGCTGGGGGGGAAGAGCTCAGCTGCTTTAACAAGCTTTTAACCTGCTCCTTTGAAGAGATACCCCAACGGAGAACAGGACGAGAACCAAAAACAAATCTACTAGAAGAGGACACCGATATTCCTTCATTAGCTTTTCAGTACTGAAATTGAGCCAGCAGCAAAGGTGTGATTATGAACGCTGACATCTTATAAACGGGCAGTGTATGAATTGAACTATTATTTACAAATTTACAGCAGCACTAGTGCATCCCAATCATGAATAAGAGGTAGGAGCCAGAGAGACCGTACAATACTATATATAATTTAAAAATATATATATTCGCGACAAAGCTCTGCCAAATGCCAGGAAGCATTGCCCACACACGTTAGCCAAAACGTTTCCAGCACGCCCTTCCCTTATCAAAACCTCACAGATTTGAATTCTAATTAAACCACTTCAAAGAAGAAAAAAATGCAAATCGCTCAGTCACAACTGAAATATGTGAGCTAGCGCATCCTATGTCAACAAGACTAGTCACACAAGCGTCTGTGCCAGCAGTTTTGTAAGCAGTGTTAAAGGCGTACACAGGCACAACAGTAGAGAGGATTTGGAGGATTTTAGGTGGGGTGTGGTTCTGGGTGGGATGGTTAGTGGTGCAAGACTGATTCACTGCAGAGGCATTCCCACCTGAGCCAGTCACCATTCGGCCATTCATGCAAATTAACAAACACACAATAAGTTCTAAGGGCTGGGTTTAAATGCACTCGTGCACTTTATACTTGCGTTTATGTTAATGGTTTAGGTGCTAAACCTAAACCTGCTACAACAAAACCTCAAAGCTACACAGCAGCCAGATCTGTGTTTCAACACAAGAGGATTAAGCCACCATGGCGGTGCCAAGAGAAGAGGTTTGAGAGAGAAAGGGGTCAATAAGGTAATGTCAATGAAAAAAAGTTATATAAAAAAACCCTTCAACTTCCAACATACTCTGCAACAGTTACGAGCATTGTGAAAACCCTTAACGACTGGAGGTGGCATGTGCCATCACCCGATTCAGAGGGCACCAATCAAGAGACGTTGCCCTCATACCGGCGAGTCACATGATCAATCCCCCAAATTTTGAGCTTTAAAAAAAACCCACAAAAAAAACCCACACACACCACACCCTCCATTGCTCTTTGGTAACCCCTTCCACCACCACTCCCTCCCCCAAAACGGATGGACAGACAGCGAGGCGCAAGTACCTGGAGAAGCCGGAAGTATCCTGGAGTCAGTCTTCCCAATCTGATGATCATGTCTGCTGTGTCTTTCTTCAGCGACGATGGCGGCGAGCCCGGCCTCTTTCCACACAGTCGGGAAGGCGCGGATGGACCTGCGGAGAGAACAAGAGCATTCAAGAGTCACTCCTCCCCGACCTTGTGCTCAAATTCACATTTACACCTTTTTACAGAGTGCCATACCCCAGGCTCTCCGCACGCAAGGCAAAGTGGATTTGTTTGCAGGACTGGCCCAAGTAGAAATGCCAACACGGTCAATTAAACATTGGCTGAGGGCGGGCAGATGGGCAGATGCTTCTGCATGGGCTCCAAACAACACTTCTCTTCAAGTAGAGCTTCGAGGGAAAAAAGACGAGTGCTCTATGCTCTCCCAACAAACTCAAAGCCCACTGATCCGTCTGGAAGGGAACACTTCTCACCCCAGGCTACGACGACAAAACCCTGCCCCTCTCACCACTGTCAGGACCCATTTAGGCTGACCAATCCCAAAACCGATAACAACCCATCGGCAGCATCTACATCTGGTCTTGTTTAGATCAGAACCCTTTGGCAATGCTTTCGCAGAATATATTTTTTTGAGGAATGTGCCGTTTATTAAACTAGCGTGTTTGAACTGGATTGGAGGCGGACAACAGGGCTCCTTTTCATAATCACAAACAGTACTGTCAGGGCATAAACTGCACAGTTACGGCAATTAAGCGCAGTCTTTGAAGGCAATTACAGGGGATTTCAGTCTCATTTCGGAGTGGCTGACCAATTTCAGCTCAGCACTTCCCCCCGGAGTCCATAATGAAGCCTTGTTTACCAAATCGAGGTCAACAGCTCATTGGCAGCTTTGCGATTCTAAACCAAACCAAGCCCCGAGTTTAATTTACTTTTACGAGGGCTGAATTGGCCATTGAGAGGCATTCTACGACGTACACAAGACAAACCACTGAGCTCTAGAACCATTAAGCAGAACCAGATGTGAGAGGGAAGGCAATCAATGAGAGTGTAGCGCACAGCCAATCGGAGGGCACAATTCCCTGCTCTGGCAAGACTCCTCCAAAACCAGAATAGAAAAGACGCACGCTAAAAAAGAAAACTGGAAGGAAAACAAGAGTGCAGGGAAGGGATTCTGGACGGACGGACGCACGCACTCACACACATAGATCTGCAGACCTGTTTGTGGTTGGACCTTTCGTTCAGGTGAAGGAAAGCAACTACCACTCTGGAAAATAAAATGTAATCCCCAAATCCAGACAAGATACTCAGGGAGCCTGCAGGGAGGCGAGTTTACCGGCCCTCCAGTCACAGCAACCCAGGACGGGGCTATTCCACGCGGCTGGCCGAGCCTTCAACCAACCCCCCAGATAAAGCTTCCTAGCAGTCAGACGTCCTACAAAGTAGAGGAAGCTTGCTCCAACAGAGAGCTTCCTTACTGCGCTCCGCCCCTTTTATACCACCTGGTCTCACCCAACCAGATCGGCGGGATCCCAACACACACACACACGAGCAGCTGTCAGTATGGATCATACTCTGCGTTTTCCACTTGCATGCACACACCCTCCCGGCTCCACCTCCGCCAACTGAAGAATAAAAGCGCTTGTAAATCTGCTCTCATCCGACCAACAGGAAAGCGCCCTCAAACGCCATTGCGGACAACACTCCAAAGAACATGCCTGTTAATGCGCTGCAGAGGGTTATGTAATCAAGTTAAAAGTCCCCTTCACCCCTCCCCCCCCCTTGTGAACTGTAAACAATAATGACTGGGGCTCCAACAATGCTTTGCATTGACATTGACCCTTCTCATTAATAGACAATTAAGAGGATTACAGCAACCAGGTTTGGTGTTTTAGTGGGTGGGGCGAGAATAAGGTGCATTCTTTATGGATTGTTGCGTGTAGTGCGTTTTGTTATGGCATTATGCATCCCTTTTTCCATGTCAGTGGTCTGGAAAACCTGCTTTGACCATGAGCGCTGCAACTGTTAGATGCTTGTTATGTGAACTTGAGTGAACTCACATCGAATCTTTATCACAAGTTAGGCGCAATTATTCAGTTACTTTCCAAACAAACTGCAAAACAAAAACAAAAAAAGAAATAAGTTTGTCTCACACATGCGCTCATTTAGGAAAAGGTTTATTGTGAGTCGATTGTTTGTTGTCGTGTCCGAAACCGGATTTCTACAGTTAATGGGAATTTGAAGAAGCGAATCAGCAAAGGGCTTCAGTTCAATTAATTTCCTCGTCATGAAACATCGCAGATTTATGCATCAGACAAAATGACTCCAATTCCTTCACACCAGTCGCTCAATATTAACTGCAGATTTGTCAGAGGCGTCAATCGAAAGACGTTCGCACCCCCTCAAACATTGATAAAATTGGTTTTACAAGCTTTTACAACGTTGTCTGTACTTTAATGGTCTTTATAATAATAATAAGAATATAATAAACGCCATTTAGCAGACGCTTTTATCCAAAGCGACTTACAGTAGTGAATGCATACATTTTCAGTATATGTGGCCCCAGTGGGGATTGAACCCACAACCTTAGTGTTGCCAATGCTGTGCTCTACCTACTGAGCCACAGAGATCCACATAAGACCATAAGTCTAACATTTCTAAATATTTTAATTTCTTTGCATTTTATGTTCTGTCAATCTTAAGATTAAAGTGATCTCTCCAGTGTATTATTTTTTTCAATAAAGTTTTTAAATGGTAATATAATAATGAAAGATATCATTATTAAAAACATGATTCTTGGCCACTGCTTGGGGTTGGTGCGTGCATTGTGGATTGAGGGAATTGTTTTGTTTTAATCTTTAGAGCAAAGCAGGGGTCATATAAACAACCTTAAAATACAGTAAGGCGATTTGTAGGTGCTCCTTAAAGCAATCCTATTAGGAGAATCAAATGCAGACACCTTTGGAGAGCTCCATAAGGGTTTGGTGTGACTTTGGAGGCCTTATCCTTCTTTGAGTAGTCATATATATATATATATATATATATTTTATTTATTTAAAAAATATATGTTTTAAACCTTCTTGGTACTGGGAAATAGGGGAGGAAGGATGTCAATAAGCAAAATGAGTCACGCAAAGCCAGTTTCACAAGCAAACCAGAACCCATTCTGAACGGTTAGGTCAACAGAGGGCAGGTGTTTTCCATTCCCATATCCACCCTTAGCACCACGGAGGGGAGTGGGGACATGGCCACGGGTCAGGAAAAACTCTTAAGTAGGTGCAGGGCTACAAACGGCAGGAATGAAAAGGCCGCTGGCCTGAATTCAATCAACATTAAGTAACCTTAATCAGCCATAGCTTTGACTTAGAAATAAATGCAAGTATCCTTTGTTATCCACCCCACCCCACTCCACCCGACCCCCACCCACCTCACAAGCAGTTTGGGAAGTTAATTTTGCAGTTCTTAAAACCCATCAAACTTTTTTTTTTTTTTTTTTACTAACAAAAACAAAAACTTGCATCTTATTGGGTCAAAGTTAAGGACAAATGTTGATGAATCCATGCCATAGCCTTGGCAACAGAGTTGGGCCCCCATGCAGGCACCGCTGCCCTCAGACACGTGCACAAAACCCAAGACATGCATGTAATTTACAGCTGTTGATCTACATTACACGCTAGGAGAAACGCGAACCCTCACATACCCCCACGACCCACATCTAGTTTATAACCCAAGGAGGCTACCATTGCACGGGGCAGTAATATACAGTAACCAGACTAGTTTGAATCCCAAACAAGATTTGAGGATCTTAATGCAAAACCCAAAATAGATATTGGGGGAAAATAAAAATAAAATAAAAAAGCATGTTGTGGTTTAACAAAGACACTCTCACCCCGCCCTCCCTTTCAAATGGAGCTTAACCTTTTACACAAATAGGCCATTTAAAACACATCCACAAATGCTGTGTCCCAACAGCTCGTTTTTATTGGTACCCAATAAAGGGAAGGAACGGCTGGTTAATGTGGGCGAAATGCATTTGCAACTTATTTCTCCTGCACCGTGCCCCTCTGTGTGTGTGTGTGTGCGTGTGTGTGTGTGTGTGTGTGTGTGTGTGTGTGTGTGCGACAGAAACCTGACGGATTTGGATTCCCATGCACAGACAAGATTGATCAGCCGCAGTGCTGATACGGCAGAGGACAGTCCGCTGAGGACTTCCCCTGCGGCACGCAGGACCAATCCCTGCCCCATCTCCACGTACGACATGGGGTAGCCACCACTATTGTACTGTAGCTGATCCTAGATCAGCCCTTGGGCTTCCCTGTCAGGGGTCACCCCAATGGCTGCAGTGTGAGAAAACGCAGTCTTAACACTCTTATGCCAACGTACAAATGCACACATCCTTTACTTGAATACTAGTGGGGCAGGCGTAGGTGTGCATCAACATGCCTGCCAAGGTGACTCACCCGTAAACCACTTCAGCACACCTGTGGCACTGGGTGTTCCGAAATCCAAGCATTGTTTCCAGCAAACACAAATGCCAGTTCTGCACTCTATGCGAGACAGCCCCAGTAAATCACGCATGTATATGTGTGTGCCAACTGATCTCGAATCATGGCATTCCACAGGAGTGTGTGGGGGGGGATTTTTTCCAGCTGTGCAATTTAACCAAAAGGTTTAGAGAACTTCTTGATGCATCAACTTGCCTTGTGCAAAGAGGCCAAGCTGTGGTGAGGAGACGAGGGGTCACCATGAAAACCCTCTTGGCCCCTTGCGTTGAAAATTTCAGCCCTCCACTTGCCCAAAAACAACATTCTCGTGGGAACTTGCGCCCCGTACCAAGCCCCTTTCTCCTTTACTTATCCTATGAGCGATCAAGGCCGGATGATAACATTTCCGAGTCCTTTGTTGCGAGAGCCCCTCTGCCGGCTGTGATTGTTGGGTAAGCGCACGCCGCGACGGCAGCTCAATCCCAGGCTGGGATGGGCCGACGATGGGACAGGACAGGACGGCGGGGGCGGCGGAAAGACTAGCGTCTGTGTGTAGAAACAACGCTCGCTTTGATTTGGCCCAGATCCACATTCAACACAAAGGTGGACAGAGCCAGCCAGTCACTCTGCATTATGCTCACGTTTCTGCACCGGCCGCGCAAGCACATGCTGCTGGCATACGGGCGTCCGTCACATTCCCCCCATCCAATCAGGGTCCTGCCACAGGAGGCCCCTCCTACGCCCATCCCCCTCCCTTCTAATGGGGAAGGGGCTTCAGGCCGGCTGAACAATGGTGGCTCAGCAGCGGCAGCCCCGCTCTCCAGCAATTTGAGAACCTCCGTCTCACCACAGTGGCTGAGAGCTCACGGGCCTGGCGGAGGGAGATCACATCTCATTATTGATTCTGTAGTCTTTCTGCATTGCGTGACAGCGCTACCCTTGGCCAGCTGGAGGGGGCACTGAGAGACACTGCTCATTTCACAAACGTTAAGGAAGCGCTCGTCGTGCTGTCGACTAATTTCGGCACCGCAGAACCACTCCTGTGTGCAGCGAACTGTGTCGGCTTCCCTCCCCCCTCCCTGGGGCGGACAGCCAATTGCCGCTCCGGTGGCACTCCCGGCCAGAGCTGACTATGGCGCGACGGGGAATCAAACCCTGTTCGCCATGGCCAGCGTCGGACGTTGAAACCACTAGACCACCGGGAGGCTAGTTTATCATTTCTGAGACAATAGGACAAGGCTCTTCATGAGGTTTACCATATCGTGGCCCTGCTCCGCTGTAACCGAGAGGACACAGAGAGAGCAGAGGCAGCCCCTCCCTCCTGTGCCATGGTGATATCTGTGTGGAGTTTGACTCCCATTTTCCAGACTTCTCAAGTGCCTGTGTGAAAGGGGTGGCAGCTCAAAACCAGATGACAGGACAAGAAAAAATAAATACAGCAGTGCATTGTGGGAGATTTATCACAGTAGCACATGCACCTGAGGCAACTGCTTTCATATGAAAAACGGAGCCTCCGTTTCCACAACACACTGCTCCCATGTTAACTTCCCCCTCACATTCCACCCAAAACACACTCAACTCTGGGTGCACTTAGATCAAGGTCCTGATCTTTGTCAAGACCATTACAGTACTCAAAGTGCAAATGAGAGTTATGACTTTTAAAACCTAGATCTGAAGCCTGTCAATCAGTCCCAACCGCCAGCTGCTCCAGCTGGCCACGCTTACCGTAGCCGGGGACGACACATTCATACCTACAAACACCAACGGCCTTTCTGATCCGTGATGCCGTTTACAGTTCCTGGGCCTTCAAATTTATAGGCTACATACACATTTTTTTTAATACACGTGGCAGTTTGAGCAAGAGGTGTGATAAATGACAACCTTGAAACTGAACAGAACAGCTGTTGACATTAACCAAAATTCTTTTGAAAAGATCAAATATCAATGGCATGTAAAAAAAATGTTAAAGAATAAATAAAGACTGATGCAAACACCAATATTACCAGGCAGTATTAGCACCTTTTGTTGTTTGTGCAAAAAGTTATCTTTATTAAAAAAGGACGTTTCATAACCTCAGTAGCTAGGCTGGGGGTCAACACAGCAGCCTCTGTCTTCAGATCCAGGGGAACCAGTGATTGGACAAGTCAGAGATAAGTTTCTAGACCTTGGGGAGGGCAGCAGAGTTTTTTGTATTTATCAGAAGGGTACAGAGCCTGTGTACGTGGCATATGTTGGGACGTTTTTAACAGAAACATCGATCATGACCAGGCAAAGCTGTACATGGGCATCAAGCATAGCATGCATGTATAGCCCTATGGGTGCGAATTATGGGTAACCTCAAAATCAAAAACAACAAACAAAAGATTTTCAAAGATTCAAGATCAGAAATGAAATAAAAATACGAAATTTCCTATTGAAATTTTCAATGTTGTTCCAAAGGTGCAGCTTTCATACTGGGCCCACGCAGACATATTTATCACCTGCACCATGAGCTATAGGCAAGTCAACTCCCCAAATGTCCAACTCTTCTTTTTTTGTGTGCCATTTTTGCGTTCCATTGTTCCGCAAGCCGTTTCTCCGTGTCTCAGAACACTAATAAAAAAAACCTCTTTTGTCACCATGGTAGAGCTTCAGACTGGTAACGCAATGGCTGAAAAGAACATCGTGTTCATTTGGGCCTTGAGCCATTTAATGCAGTAGCTTTAAAAAAACAAAACAAAAAACCATTTATAAATAAAACTGCGGAGCTTTCAGCGCCATTTCCACATGCACATGGCACGTTTTAATCCGAAAAAACAATTAACCAATGGAGAATGCGCTTTAGTTCACAATCAATTTAGTAGCAATGGGTGGTTCGATTCAATTACTCCAAAAAGTTCCTTAAATCCAAAGGCAGTCGAGCATGTAGGAGAATAAAGCGGTTTGTACGACATTTTGACACAAATAGAATCACTCCTATTACTCTAGATATTCAGTTGTAGTTGATCAAATTGTGTAACACTGCCAATTAACCAGCGCTTCCTGTCAAAATTAAAACCCAGCCTACCTTTGCGCCTGGCAAGTTATTGTTGCAGGACAATTACTAACCGATCATATAACTCAGAAGAACTTTAAAAGTGGTTTGCTAGGCACGTACCAATATTGTAAGAGTCCTTCTGAACAAAGCGAAGAGCAGGTATTACGCAACCCTCCCCTTGTAAGGTTATTGGATTTAGCCCGACCATCTGCAGTTATCGTTCAATCACATTAATCAGCGTGACTTCAGATCATTTCCAGTAACTAAAACCATAAAAATCTTCCATACCACAAATGCACCCAATTATATTTAATTGGTAGCAGCTCTTAATTGTTGCGGAATTAAACCTTTGATAATGACGTTTCCTTATTTTGCGCGCAAAAAAATGTTCAAGGAAATAAAGCATCGAGTTTGCACACTTACCTGGTGCTGTGCTCGGTTTTGTTAGCTCTGAGCGCGTCTTGGCGATTACTGATGTTGAAGACCACGACGTGCACGTATCTAGCTATATAGGAAGCTTGGCCAGCCTATACGTTCACCGGGAGGGGGGGAGGGGGAGTGTTAGCCATGGAGCATGCAACATACTGAAGGCACATTCACGCTAGTGAGTCCCCCACCAAGTAGTATGTGCCCGCTAACTGCTGCTCTGGCAACACTGTAGCCATTTGCTTTATTTTCATGAGTTCTATAATGTACCCCTCTAGAATAATTAGCCAAGTAATTATTGGCTTAATTTGGTGAAGGCGTCTTTTTTCCATTTTATACGTAATTTGCGAGCACGAGAAGTAACCATCTCTTTGTTATATCCATTACTGACTATATTTAGAATGGAAAAAAAAGTATATATATAGGCCTATATATGTTTGAATTAATCAAAATTGTGTACAGTTATTTAGGTTAATCGATCAAGCGCTTCTCTCTAAATTATAATTAATGTGGTTAATATCGGCCACCATAATTCTGCAATGTCCTATCTATGTGGAAACCTTCCGTTGGGTTTTGTACCAAATCGGGCCTTTACTCTCCACATGCCCAAAGAAGCAGAAAGTTGCAGAAAAGGTTTATGGTTTTAGGTGTCCATCAAATGAAGCGATCTGTTCTCGTTACAAGTGGTGAAGTAAGAGTTAATGTGACCTTTCTTTGCAGTCACAGTAAAATACAACTATCGGTGAAGGACATCAGCTATGCATTAAGGACAACTGCGGAACTGGTAAGCTGCGTTCTCCTCCATGTAGGTTGTCAACACCTCACTAGAACAGAAAACAAAATCTTTCCCCCACCCAGTTCAGGTATTGTTACTCAAACACAAAATACTGACGCCTCCCCGCCTTTGAACTCCTCTTTCTCCCCTTCCTCCGAACTCAAATTCTGGAGTGGTGGCATCATTAAAACGGATGTGTATGGATTACACTTATTCCTCAAAGCCTCAGTTTCACCTCATCCCCCCTTCATAATGTACAGATGTCGTGACCCTCAAAGGAACTCCAAACAAAATGGCTTTCACAAATGAAGCGAGAACTCGAGTGTGTTCAGTAACGAGTTGCTGAGCTTCCAAACCAGCTCCATACCTTCACATTTCAGCTTATTGTACTCTTGATATAGTAACATTCACTTTTTCTTCTGTCAATCTCCCTCAGTAAAGTAAATGTTTCCTTGTTCCAGAGTAGCCTTTCTCCTACCTAAATTTGCATGGGATGTCTGCCTCTCATTAACTACAAGTATCTGTTGCAAGGCTGGGATATGCTCAAAATGTCCCCCCAATATATAGCCTAGCTGATATTTTTTTAAATGTCCCCCAATATATAGCCTAGCTGATTTTTTTTTTTAAATGTCCCCCAATGTTGACTCCATGGTTACTTGATCTGTTGTCTGAAGACATTTTTAACACAACCCCCACCCCCCCAAAAAGTAAAAAAAACGACGACAGGAGAACATGGACAAAACTGAACGACACAGACCCTCATTGTCTGCCGGGGGCCTTTGAAAAGTTAAAGACATTGCACCAGGTCACCTTGAAAACCTACATGTTCCCCTGCACGCACACACATGCTGTAAACTCTCTCCACGCAGAGAGCAGTGACCTATGGGACACCATAGATACAAGCGCAATGTGGGGGAGGTCTGCACTGTAGAATCCCACCCACTTCTGACCAAAGTCTAAGGGAAGAAGCGGCTACATAACATTCCCATGCCAGCTGTTCTACAAGGGACAAATGTTTAACAGATTGAACATATTAGCGACCTGTGTCCAGTTTGTTCCCGTGTTCCTTTTCTGTCTCGTACCATGAGTGTGTCATGTGAGGGGAACGTGCCTCTTCCATGTACTGCGCAGAACCTCAGGGTTTGTTTTCTGCCCGTTTAACTTGTGTTGCGAGTTGGGACACTGCAGGTTTTCAATCCATGCGGAGGGTCTGTGAAATCCGATCTCAGTACTGCTTGAGACACAATAAACCAACTGGCTTCAGATTTCTTCGTTTTTCTTTCTTAATTCACCGATACGTTAAGACGTTGCTGTTTGCTATTCCTCATTTCATATACCGTGTAAGAATGAGGTAGATTTTGTCCAGTGATCCACTTTTGCAAATCGTTCAGAAGCTGTCTAGGCCTCTGCTAAGTTCTTGGAAACTTTCTCCACATGTAGGCTATTTACTGTGCACAGTTCTCGAGACCTGTTTTAAAAAGTGCTAAACCGGATTTAGTTTGAATGTATGTGTGATGGATTATGGGACATCTCACATGTCTGGCAAATTATCTCCACAAACCAAAAACAGAGTATTTTTTATTTACAGCAGGTAATCGCGAGCTACAGGCTGAAGGGTGGAGAGGGAGACATCTGCTGGATGGAGAAACTACAATGAGCTCGAGCCTCAGTCGCGCGACGTAGTGCGGCGTAGTTTGGTCAATTCCAAATTCTAATCCTACTCTTCCCTCTACTGGACACTATAGGTACACAAAATGAGTGAACGTGTAATATTGCATTACTATTACTACTTCTACTATTATTATTCATAATAATAACTATTATTATTATTATATTAATTGTATTATTATATTAAGTCCCGGAAAAGCATTGTATCTCTATTTTACCAACTGTCATTTAATTGCATGTAACTTTTTATTCGATTTGTTCTCATTTCGATTTTAGCTGTTGACATTTCATTGTGTTGATTTTGTGTTCAATTTGATTCGATCTGTGTAACAGCATTTCCATTCGGTGTGATTGCTAATCGGATGATTTCAGACTTGAGTTTAGTTTTTTTACCTACAAAAAACTGCAACAGCAAAGTCTTTTTCACTTTTGTTTTTAGATTAAATAAATTGGGAACTTTTTTGAAGACCTGACTGTTGTATACTTACAATATCATGTCAAATTGAAGATTCACCAAGTATTAGATTCTGAGTGTGGTTTTCACGGGCCTTCTTTAAACAATGCCCTCGTTTGCAGTGTTTTAGTGCCCCTTAGTTGTTTTAATCACTAGATTTTCCTCATTCCTTCCTTAAAAGCAATTATTGAGTATGTGTTAGTATAGATGCCCCCACCAACCACTTGTCCCCACTTAAAATAAATACTGAATGTATTATTTCATAGGTTCTGCCCTGTGATTTTGTATTCCATATCTCATCACACTATTCAGCTTGATGTACGATATTGTAAGCGTAGAGGCTGGTGAGGTATTGCTCATTGCCATTTCCAATATCATAAATGTGAAAACAGTGAGGCAATTATTCGGGAATTATGTACATTGGTGTGAAAGAACTGGACCAAAGAGGACTGATGGTTTGGTGCTATATGTGGGTTAGCTGTAAAATATTTGTCGATAGTTGATTTAAGTACTGTACAACAGATCTCATAAAACCTCCAAGTGATTGTTTCCAATACAATCCTGTCCAATACAAAGTGACTATGTTGACTTGATTTGCTGTGTGTTCAGTGACCAGTCAATTCACTGTGGTATTCTCCAATGAACCCCAAATGAACACACACACACACACACACACACACACACTCTCACTTATGCACATGCACATACACAACATTGGAAACACAAATGTACAGTATCAGACTTAACCGGTCGAATTCAATCAGGAACGAAAAACAAAGTCAACTCAGACAAGCTTTTTTTTTTGTAAAAAAAAACCAAGTGGTCTCTTCTCTTAACCAGATATTACACAGCAAATGGCAAAACAAAAACAGGATATAAACAAATGCACATGCACCGTTACATACATGTCGAACAGATCTTGGTCACAGGAGTTATTCATTTCAATTCATCAGTAAATCAGTTTATTTAAAACCACCAGTCAAACAAGACAAATTTAAAAGTGCTTTGTTCAAAATATAAACTTTTTGCCGGATTGACCATCACAAGCATAACCATTTTCACATTATGGCTGCAATTAAACCAATCCGTCTACTCTCAATTTAAACACACAACCAGCACCCAGCTGTGTGTTCAGGAGCCTGAAGGCTTAGGATTGTCAGTGGTGACGTGTCCTCTTTTGGGACACTTTAAAAGGACAGATTCTGGAAGCTATCTTTTTTAGAAGCAAAGTTGTTTTATTTCTTTTGGAAGCAGAGTTGGGTTTTTAATGGATGCATCATATAATAATTATAATGCAAACGTTCCATGACCATGGGGCCGAGATGTGAACTGAATGTTTCAGTTTAATTACAGCCAGTTTGAACTACAAACACAGCCGTCCCCCAAGAGGCCCCTTGAAATAAGGCACTGTAATAAAAAATGCGCTGTCCTTTTAATTCAACCATAGTTCGTTATGCAAAACGCAGTCCCAATTCAGAGCAAAGGATCTTGAGAAACGGTATCTGTGTGTATATGTATATATTCTACGCTGCTGATGTACAACTTTTGAACAGCTCAGAAGCACACTGGACAAATACATGTATAAATGATCATTCATTGTAATACATCATGTCCCACCCCAATCAATATTTTTTGTGCATGCTGTTCCATCTACTAACTGTATAACAGAAGATAGGCAACCTGGATCCTGGAGTACCAAAGATGCTTTTTTCCACCCAACCGTCCAAAACCCCATTCTACATAACTGGATGAATTACTTGTACCCTGTGTTTCCTAAGTCTGAAGATTGTGAGACTCAAACTGTGCAATCAAGAGCCCGGACGGAAAACAGAAACATCTCCAGCACCCCAGGGCCAGAGTTGCCGACTCTTATCCAACGATCCTCACTAGGTTTGAATTTTCCTGTTTTGATCTAAATACAAAATGTTTTTACCTCCATACCAAGAACTTTCCCTGCAAATGGGTTACACATAAAACAATAAAAATGCAATGCATATATATATAAACAAACAAAAAATATATATTCAGCAAAGCCAGCAGTTTTTATGCCATTCCATAAGGACCGTTTCCTTATAAATAATCAAGCCAACCAAATGATTTTTGTGCTGTCCTTTATTATTCACGAAAACTACAAAATAACTTTATTAATTTTATGAGGACACCACAAAGGCTTCCAAAAGTTTTAAACATTAATTTTAGTGGAAAAAAGCAACAAAAAAATTATAATAAAAAAAGAACACATTTTCATCAGTTTAAACAAATTTGAAGTTCACATTTCGAACGTAATCATAAGGGTTGACTTAATTTTCATACTTTTATTACATATCCAAATTTGTTTTCAGTGAAACTGTAATTCAAGACTGGTATGCCTTCATAATATCAGAATGCTCACCTTGTTTCAAAACATTTTTAACTACTCAACTGATATTATTTATATTATTAATTTATAAAAAGAAGAAAAAAGGGAAAATATTTCATTCCCACAACATTTTACAAATTTTTTTTTTTTAGCTGCCTTGATGTTTGGTATTTAAAATTGTATTTTAAAAACCAAAATGCAGGAAATAAGATCGTAACATTCAGAAGTTTAAATTTTAAAAGGGCACATCATTTTTGACAGGATATGGACGGAGATAAGAGATCAATGGCATAAAAAAAAGATCTGAACACGAGAAACCCCTTTGCACAGCTTCAATACATCATACGCAAGCTAACAATGGAACTAAAAACCGCATTTCTCTTATATAAAACTTGGTAAAAAATAGTTATTTCGAACTGTACAGTCACCAAGTACATAGAATGATGAAAAATGTGAATGCTCTTCATTTGGTGTCTGCTGCAGCCTCAGCCTTTTGCGCCTGAAGAGACAAATGAAGAGATTGGATCACATGACATGGGTGCACACGACAAAAGTGCTTATAATTCCAATGACACGTAAAAGTAATCTACATTCAGAATAAACTGAACGGTTTTGAAAAGATTAAACAGAAAATCAAAACACATAAAACACCTCATTTAAATAAAAATACTACATTTGGTCATTTTGAGTGCAATCAATTGGCTGTGGCTACAGTACACCTAGATTCTTATATTTTTGTTTTGCAGTAAAACTTAAGAAAAGAAAAAATACAAGTCACTGCTCGAATGAAAAATATATCTGTAAAAAATATATGATAGGATTACACAAACCTGACACTGAGCTCTGATTAAGGTGTTACTCCTAAATATTTAAAATGAAATCTGTGAGCTACAGCTTCCCTGACAGTTGTATTAAGACATGCTCCTATGGCAGGTAAGCCTACCGCTCATACTCAGGTCCCTATGTATAAAGCATCTCAGAGTAAGAGTGTTGATCTAGGATCAGGTCACCCTGGTCCATATCCTAACCTTATCCTTTGAGCTAATAAGGCCAAACTGATCCTAGACCAGCACTCTTGAAATACTTTATAAATATGGGCCCAGATCACATATTTGAACCTTTTTAATATTTTCTCTTTCTGATGTTTTCCCCCCATTTTTCTCCCAATTTAGTAGCAAATTATACCTTCTTTTTTCATGTGAATTATCCCCCTCCCTCATATTGAGAGCTCGCTGCCGTAGTACTGAACATCTGCATATATCTGATATCATCGTTGTTCATGCCACTGCACAGTTTCATTTAAATTATACATTTCTTGATGGAAATGTATATCTTAATAAATCTAAGATATACCAGTCTTAAAGTTCCTTGTAACCCACCAAATTAGCAGTAATGAGAGCGCATGGCCTCGCAATTGTTTTGTAGAAACGGATGAGCAAAGCCTCACACTCCCATCATGACTGAGCTAATTACGCAGCCCCACTATAAGGCCACCCGGCTGGCTATGAACAAGCAAGAAAACAGTGCCCCAAGTGAGCTCACACTTAAATTCTGCCCAGTATACACACCGGATCTGTCTTGGCATCACTGTTTTCAGCAGGGTTGTCTTTGGCCTTCTTTCCTTTGGTTGACTTCTGCAAAATAAATTAAATAAAAGGCATGAAAGTGACTAGCTGAACCATGGATGTTAGACATCCAGCTTGAGGTGGGTGAATGAGGCATCATGACACCAAAAATGGGTGGAACCTCAATATGCTACCAGTAATTCTGATTTGTTTGCGAAGAGGCAAAGACAAGCCAAGTAAACATTTTGATTGGTTCAAACAAGTGAATGGCTGACAGCAAGTTATAGCTCCAACCACTTTTGGTGTCATGATACATTCTCCCATTAGTACAGAAATCAATATTTTAGAGGGTTTCTCTAACGTGACAGAAATAAATGTTGCTGTGCTGATTTGTTAGTATTGCCCAAAGGAATACAGAAACTTAATAGACAAACCACAATCTGATACCTTACAAAAAGTACACATCAAAAAAGTGTATCCCACAACAATATTATGACGTGCAGTAATCTTAGAAGCATAAGCCACATTTTCTTTTCAATCATTGTCTGAACTTAATTTTTTCACTATTAGATTGTCTTCCATACCTTGGGCGCTGCCCCTTTTTTGGGGTCCAGTTTTGGAAGAGGTCTCTAATGACAAACAAAAAGATATTTCAGAGGCACACAATGACTTCACAGCCTAATACAGATGCAATCAGGTGAAATTAGAAATATGTTTAAAATTATTGATGTGAAAAGAGGTACTCACGTCCGACAACCTTAAAGAGCGCCTGGGCTAAATTGTATAAAGAAGGGGGAAAGTCATATATATACACACACACACACACACACACATATACATATAAAAAAAGGGCTCTTCACTAATATCAATGAGAAATTTCAGAAAATAAATAATGATTAAAAAAATTAAATCCAAAAAGCAAGTCAACTGTATATAACTTCAAATAAAGACAGCAAATTAAAGCAAATAAACTTCAAAAATATAGCTAGTTATCATACAAACCGTAGTGGCTGTGGCACTGTTCTCTCCAGTAGCCTAGAAAAAAAATACAAAAAATTCAAATATATCATGCAACGTAAACACATACACGATGTTGAGGTTTCCCACTTTTAATAATCACCTGTTTACATGTACAAACACAACAAAGAAAAACCCCATTCCTCAAGAAAATGCCACAAATACAGATGACAAACAAAAACACAATAAAACATCCTTAAAATGACATCAGGTGTACACACTTCCAAGCTAACGTTAACGTCGCTGTTAGCTATACTGGGCAATTTCATTGTTGGCCATGTTTTTGACAATAAAATTGCCCTGCTTAGCGAACTTTACTTTGAGCATGAATATTTAAAATAAAGACAAAGCTATTAAGAATTACTGTCCTGTCAACTATGTGGTCCCATTGGACTGATAAATGTATACATTCACTAGTAGATGGGTGATCAAAGAACAGTTAAAATCACTAAACTATAATTCTCTTGTTTAAAAAGTTTGGTTGTTAGCTTGTTGAGCTACACTTCCGTAAACTCCTTTGGCGGTTATTTTGTTGGCAGTTGAAACTCTCCCGCGCATATTCAAATTCAAATTCAAATTTGGGCTCGAGCAGTCTGCGCGCTTCCTTTCATTTTCTGACAGTAAAAGGCGCGCCCGTGACAGCTAGCAAGCTAGACAGCTAGCCACCCACCCTTGAAAAACTAATCACAAAAAATAATCACGTCTCTGTAGTCGGATAATTCTGTTTTAGAAAATATCATATCATCTGTGCGTCTCGCCAGATTTGATCTGACGTGTTGATATTTCTGAGTGGTTAAAATGGCTTATTTGCTTTTTGTCTAGCAAATCAGCTACCTGGCAAGCTAGGAAGGTCATGGGAGGAAACCGTCCACTTGAACACAATAACAAGTTATTACGTTAGCTAACGTTAACCAGCGATCTCGCTATAGTAACTTAACCAAGTTGGCTAACTAGGTACATGTTTCATGTTATAATGTTAACATCTTAAAATATAATATAGCGTCACAGCAAATCTTGTCTGGTTGAACTACGCACAATCACACCCCGGGTTGTCTTTCTTGTGAAACTGGGCAATGGACACAGTAGCTGGTTACCGTTAGTCGTTGCGAACAATGTTTGTGGAGTTCACCTCACGTTATCCTTTCGCCAAGTTAGCTACCAAAGCTAACTAACCAGCCCAAAATAATAGATAACTCATCCATGTTTTACTTGGTGCTTCGATTACATTGAGATAACTTAGCTAGTAAAACAAAGATGGCACCTTCATAACTAGCCAAAGTATGATGGAGCGGGACAAACAAGACATGGAAGAATTGTTCACTTATCGGTCATGCTAACACGCTGCTTCGTTCTGGAAATGCTTTTGCCTACGAGCTACACATTAGCTATTATTCACAAATATTTGCGGACTAGCAACATAGCTAGTTTAAAAATCCGTTTATTTGATCAAGTGGTACCGTTAGCTAAAAGGTATAACGGCGATATTTTTGCAAAGCTTCCACAGAAACGAAGCTCAATTGCCGAATAAAATAGAGCTACCCTTTAGCTAAGTCACCAAAAACACGTTAACGCTACGACCGCAAGCTAGCTAATCATTTATCATCACGTCAAGTGCGTCTGTTAACTATGCAGCAAGCTTGCCTCGGTGATGTCAAGCGGAGCGCGCCAATACCGAAACGCTCTGCTAGCTGGAGCAAGCCATCTTAAAATACATACGACGAAGAACCGTAACGAATGGTCACAACGCGAATTTGTATTACACAAAGCACCCTTTTGTTTAGATGTCAGATTAACAACTACCAAGCTTTTTCCCCTCTAAGAGGGAGCACAGCTGGATTCCAGTTGCAAAAGAACAGCCATTCTCAGCAATCCGTTTAACGGGACTTCGCGCTTTAAAAAGCTCAACCACCCCCAAAATGCTAAATATATAGCTTGCAAGCTAAATCGTATTAACATATGCCAAGTAGATAAACAGCTAAAATGCATTGGATATTTCCTTACCTTTCTTTTAGGCATCTTGACCGTTTGAAATCTGAAGCTGTCTTGGCAGGCGGGATAGGCTTGTTCACCACTACACGTTTGTGTAGAAAACTGTTAAGCAATAAATGTCAAATAATAACGGCTGTATGTTTTATAAAGTTTTTATATAGAAAAATAAGATGGAAACCGGTTTGAACCAGATTTTACGCTTCGCACAACAGCATTGGACACAAACTATCACGTGATGGGAGGCGTTACACGTTTCTTAAAGACACACGAGACTCTGCTCATATTCATCGCGAATTGTAGTTCTCCTCTCGCGACACAAGCCTTACCGTGGCGTTGTTTTCCCTTTCTGCTGGAGTGGGTATCATACATTTAATTGAGACGGTAATAACGAATGTTTTCGATGCATTGTGCACAGCTACACCCCTACACAACTACCACATATGTAGTACACTGGCACTGCTAATCTTATTTTCCGCTGATGAATTCAGAAATTACTACATTTTCCCCACCAACATACCAGTAAGGATTCAGTTCATATCATGGTGGGTGATGACCAATTCCATTAAAACCAATGAAAAAAAGAATGAATTCAGTCTTTGGCTATCCTTTGAAGCTCCTTTCAATAGGCTTGAACATTTAAACTTGAAAGCGCCAAGACATTTTGAGTAAAATGCAACACAACATATGGCATAGCTGGTCTACAGACTTAACATTTTAATACGTTTTTCATTACTTTTACAGGACCACGTGACAACAGCTGGCTGGTTGATCACCAAAATAAATATCTCCATTGCATTTCCTTTATCAAGTAGAATTGTGGCAGTCACAAAAATCAAGCAGTCTCACATACAAAAACAACAAACAAAAAACCGTTAAGTGAGAATAGTATACCAAATGCATTCTTCAAGTCAAAAGAGAAGTCCAAACAAAATCGTATGCTTGATATGTTGTGCAATATTTATGCCAAATTGAGACTGGTTCCAAAGCAGCATATGAATGAATATGAATATATTTGAAACAAGAGTTCCTGTGGACAAATCTGCCACAGCTTAAAGATATGACAAGCATCACATCAACCTAATTATTTTTTAGCATGGACAGGGTTCAGACCACAGCTGAAACACTCAAAAGGTTGGTTTTATGCACATCATGTTCTTATCTTATACGTGTTATAAGTGGGTGTGTGCATATCCAACATTTCATTAATCATTTATTTCAATAGAAAAATTATATATCTATCTATATATGCGAATAGACACACACACACACACACACACACACACACACACACACACACACACACACACACACACACACACACACACACACACACAAATGATAGATTTTGAGTAGACTTATCCAGTTACCTTGTAAATTATATATTCCAATGCCCCACAGGGGTAAAAGAGCCTTCTCATTTCACCTATATATACATATCTACAGGGATGAGGGACCCCCCCTTTTGTAGTGGTGCATTGTTGGCTAGGCAAGAGCGGCCTTGCCGGCCAGTTCAGTGAAGTAACTGTCCCTCCTGTGCTGAAGGGTGCCCAGGAAGCCCTGCACCCTCTCCTCCCGATCAGCCGCGTAGTTTAGCAGGTGCTCCTGTCGACTGTGGGTGTCCGCTGCCTTCCCGTTCCCCTTCCCATGATGCATCATGAGGTCGGCCACACAGTTCCGGTCAGCCTCCAGTTGCTGCAGAGCCTGCTGCTCCCTGTGCAGGTCTCGAGCTTTCTGGAACATTTATTAAAACAATTAAAAAGCATTTTTTAAACCCAGCTGCAACCTCATCATCACGTGACTTCATTCACTTGCCTTCCTGGCTGAATTCCCAAACCCGGCTCTCTCAATCTGGTCACTTCATTATCCCCCCCAGCCCCAGTGTAATTGGCTTAACAATTCCATCCTTCTCCACCTCAGCTGATGCACGATGAGCATTTTGGCTCAACATGGCTGCCACGCATCACACAAATGGGTACTGTACATTGGTGGTAGTTGAGCCAAGTTCCCCCCCCTCACTGCAAAGTGCATTGAGATCGTGAAAGACTCTATATAGATAAGATCAATTGTTATAATCCTTAGTGGCATGTGCACTGTATGATTGCGTATAATATGGAATGCGGTTTCTGAAATCTGGGAAGGAAAACATCCAGTTATACAAGGTTCTGTGTGTCTCAGTAGGTAGAGCATGGCGCTGAAGTTGTGGGTTCGATTTCCATTGGGACGACACATGCTGAAAAATAAATGGATTCACTACTGTAAGTCCTTTTGGATAAAAGCATCTTCTAAATGGCAGATGGGGTATAAGCAGGGGTGCAGGGTATAAACAGGGGTGCACACAAGTGGTACGCCAGTACGCATTCATGTCCTCAAATGTTAATCGCGTCCTCAAGCATTAATTGTGCATCAAGCAAGACAACAAACTTTTTAAATATACGCGACTTTAAGTTTGATCAGTCCATCACTGGTGAGTTAATTAAGTTAGTTAACATTCGCGTCCTCAAACGTTAATCGTGTCCTCGAACATTAATTGCGTATCTATATTTTAAAAGTTTGTTGTCTTGCTTGGTACGCAATTAACATTTGAGGACGCAATTTACGTTTGAGGACGCAAATGCATACTGGCATACCACTTACGTGCACCCCTGCTTATACGCTCGGGTGTAGGGTAACAAAAAATATTCCTAGCGGAGCCCAAAAAAGACAAAAAACTGCACTGTTTCAATGCCACAGTTTTAGTTACAAACAAAAAGTGTTTTGATCTGCATGGTTTTCACGGTCTTCAACCTGAAACGCTGGGTGGAAACGTTGCTCGTTTGTAAAGAAATCACTGGGCCCATTGAAAGTGTGTGGGTAGTCTTTCTTCCTCATATGCTGTGATCCTGGGGTGGAGAGCCGCAAAGTGCAGTGTTTTCGTTGTTACTCAGTTAGGCACTTAACTGATCAATGAAAGCAGTCGATTCCATAGTTAGATCACCTCGCCTGGTTTCTTGGCTCTACATTTGTTATCGCTTTTAAAAGGTGAAAACAAAAAACAGCAGATTCCGCAGCTCTCCGGGACCAGGGTTGACCCCATCCTGCCGTAATCTGTATATTTAAGTAGGACCCTTCTGAGTGATGCAACTGGCTGTATGCTACATCTGGCAGCATGGAGATGGTCTAGAATCTAGCACTGAAGTACTGAAAGAAACAACTCACTGGAAGGCCTAAATTAGAAATGGACAAACAAAAAAATACTACAAAAAGAATGAGAGTAAGAAAACACTTTCTCTTGACTTCTCGACCTAAACCCAGGGTGCTGACATGCTGCATCTGCTGTGCATTTGCCCAAAACTAATTCGCACTGGATTAGTATTTTCAGGCGACGTCTTGAGTTTGTCGGTTTTCTGGAAAGGAATCATTGCCGGTGCGCTCTGTGAAAATGATACAATGTTGACACATTGGACTACATTTACAGATGTGCTCTGGTAATTATCACATGACTAGATGTCCTCTGGTTACCAACTGAAAATATAAAAAAGTTTAATGAAGATGGCTTCGTAAATCACAGTACATGTGTGCAATGGCAAAAACGTTTTCCTGCTTGACCTAAAAGTGCCAAAAGTTGAAAAACGCATTAACCTACAAACAGGTTTAACAGAATGTATCCGGTGACATCTGTTACAAAAAAAGTTTGTTCAGATTCTAAAAATGAACAGATGAACGAATGAATGGAAAGATGGATGGATGGACGAAGAAAGGGAGTCACCCATCTTCTGCCACAGTCTGAAAACGCACCTCTTTAGACTTCACCTTGGCTCTTAATGCACCCACGCCTAATAATTTTTTTTTTAAACCTACTACTACTACTTGTACTTGTACTTTCATTTTAATTGTAGTGAACTTGCTTTAGCACTAGTGTTGAATATGGCCGTTTACTTGAGGGAGGGATGCATTTGAATTTGTAGTGACGTGTGATTACTCTTTACTTGCTTAAGCTGAATGCACCTTCTGTAAGTCACTGGATAAAGGCGTCTGCCAAATGACTGTAATCTAATGTAATGGAAAGGGACGTACCTGCAGAGACAGGTAACTGAGCTGGTACTGTAGAATGGCTTCACACAGGTTCCAGAAGGAATACTCTGGCCACAGCACTGACTGGAACACCAGGCAAGAGTAGGAGGTCTAGCAAACAGACAACAAAATGACTTTTTGCCAGATTTTTCATCTTCAGCTAAGAACACCACACTGCTACCAGGGATGCTCTGGAGGGATAGCCCTCCAGATGCATAGCAGTTTTAGCCATTCCCAGTTAATGGCTCAAACTGCACGAGTGCAATCTCCACCCTTGTAGGTACAGCATGGCAATATAACGACCGAAACAGGACGATTCTGGTTAAACAGGAGGTGGAAACGGATGGTGGCGCGTAGAACAGGAAGTGGACCTGGCTCACCTGCCACAGCAGGAAGTCGCTGAGTCGCACCTCCCCGGACGTGCGGATGAGTAAGTCAGGGTCGGGGGAGCTGCTGCTGTACAGGCACTTACTCAGCAGCGACTCCGACACATCGCTGAAAAGAATAAAAAATAAAAATAGATATAGTATAGTAATAGCCCGTCTTCAGAGGGCTTTCGTCATGTGATAATGTAAGATTTAAATTGTATTTATTGATTTGTGACGGACATAGCAAAAGCATTGGTACAACGTTACAAAATACAAGCATCAGATTCATTGCATTTCGTGTTTATAGCCAAAGGCTAATTCCTAACACCTGTCCTCAAACTACAGGAAGAAAAGTATGCATCAAAAAATAAAAACAAACAATGCAATACAATATATAGCCCCTTTAAAGTCTACACTGCGTCTCCAAAATGTAACCTTTTGTTGCCTTACAACCTGAAATTAAAACATATCAGACCTTTATTTACAAATTTTACCCTACAAAAAAAATTCTCAATTTCTGAACATTACTTAAAAATAAAAAAATAGAATAACTTTGATAAGTCTACACCCCGCAAACCAATCATACAAATGGTAAACTAGCTCAGGGGTAACCAATCACCTTCCAGATTACACACTAAAGGCCTCCACATGCTTCTGCGTAACTTGTACATTTACATTACATTTTATAACTTGTGCGACATCTTCGTGGTTCGCGCAATGCAACATGTCACAAGCACTCAGCAATTTATACTTCTGCACAACCTATGCGACATGGTGTCCTTACACTTCTGTACACTAGTAGGCGTCAATGTATTGAACAAGGTCGGTAAAGTTTTCATGAAAGCAGGGAAACTCCTGTACCTTCGAACTTCTTCAGTCAATCTTTCCTGAAGCTGTATCATTTTATACCGTGTCGATGTGCATAAATACATGGTAGGAACAATCATCGTTAGCGCAAGAGATGGTGCAAGAGATGGCACAAGAGATGTGGTTCTCTGTGGCTCAGTAGGTAGAACACGGCGTTGGCAACGCTTAGGTTGTGGGTTCAATCCCCACTGGGGCCACATATACTGAAAATGTATGCATTCACTACTGTAAGTCGCTTTGGATAAAAGCGTCTGCTAAATGGCGTGTATTATAAGAGATCAGTGCAGTAATACAGCGATAGACATCATTGCAGGCAGCTGCATACCATACCTGTAACACTGGGAAGGAAAAGGTTAGTAATTAAAAATATTTTTTTTTTTTACAGACAACAAGTCTTAATGTACCACTTGGCAGGGGCGGGTGGATCCCAAGTTCAACCAACCATCACCATTAGCTAGGAGAACGTGTGACGAACAACAGGCGGAGGCCATTACTCAGAGGCTGTGTAAAATATTCTGAAATAAAAATCAGTAGATACACTACCGGTTAAAAGTTTTACAACACCCCAATTTCCCAGTTTTTACTGAAATTTAAGCAGTTCAAATCCAGTGAATAACCTGAAATGGTACAAAGGTAAGCGGTAAACTGGCAGAGGTTAAAAATTATTAACTGAAATAAAAATAAAAACTGAAAAATAATGTAAATTTTTTGTCAGTGAGTAGTTTCCTACACCATCAAAAGGCACTTGGAAACTGGAGGAAACTCCAGGAAGCGGTCTGGCAGACCCAAAGCCACAACAAAATCAGAAGACAAGTTTCTGAGAGTCAACAGCTTGCATGATGGGTGGCTCACAGGACAACAGCTTCAAGCACAGCTTAACACTGGTTGAAGCAAGGAAGTCTCAGTTTCAACTGTGAAGAGAAGACTTCGAGCTGCAGGTTTGACAGGTCGAGTGGCAGTAAGAAAGCCATTGCTAACATGGCAAAATAAGAAAAAGAGGCTTGCCTGGGCCATGAAGCACCACCAGTGGACTACTGAAGACTGGAAGTAGGTCTTATGGACCGATTAATCAAAAATTGAAATCTTTGGTTAATCACGCAGGGTTTTTGTACACCGTTGAGTAGGCGAAAGGATGGTTCCTCAGTGTGTGACACCAACTGTCAAACATGGAGGAGGAACAGACTTGCACAGAGTGACTGTTAACCCACGTTAACCCATTACTTGTTCCCTGAAAAGGGCCTTTTTTTTCAATCTGAAATTTACATTATTTTTCAGTTTTTGGTAACCTAAACTTTTTCTTTTAACCTCTGGCAGTTTACCTTTCTACCATTTCAGGCTATTCACTGGATTTGAACTGCTTACATTTCTGTAAAAACTGGAAAAATGGGGGTGTTCTAAAACTTTTGACCGGTAGTGTATATGGATTTGCCGGTTATGAGGGAGGGGCCTTTTCATTTCAAGACAGAATATATTTTTAAGTTGCTATACCTCAGCTATATGGCCTTTTCATTTTGTTAACATTGTTCAACTGCAAGATGGTGAGGGCAAAACTTACATTATTTAATTCTCCAATGTTAGGTTCCTAATTAAAGGTCATCTTTTGAATCTGTTGTCTTGTAGCATGTTAATTTTAGTAGAATGATTCGCGTGGAAGGGGACAGAGCAATTGCCCATATTATCCTACCAAATCGGCCTTCCTACTATTTTTTGATATGCTATAAAATATGAATACTTCTCACATTTTCACTAAAGGTTTTATTCAGGAAAAAATTGATTTCGTATTTTTATGTCATAAGCTATATTTAGTTAAAGATTAATCGATTATTGTTCATTAAGGGCTGGCGGCAATCAATCAAGGAAATTCCTGAAAATGTTCATCCCTAGTTAAACATCAATTGGGATCTTTAGTATTACTGATAATATCAGTGATAATATATGTTATGATTAGTGATGACAGATCTGATTTTCCTTAAGCCTACTTCCTTAAAACTACTGCACCTCTTCAACGAGTTGGTAGTGAATTCCTGTTTATGTTTAGAGGCTTTCATAGAAAATGCTGACTGACCAAATTTTGTAGTGCGTTTGCATATAGTGCAATCTCCTCTAGAGGTGGCTCTTGAAGATCTGCTGGAACAGTCGGCTTGATGAATTCATTTAGAGGTGGGAGAGGCAATAACGAAACTGCATCACAATGGCATTAAGTGTAGTGATGGCCCTGTTAGCTTCATGCAGTCCTGGACTTTGCTCTGTCCTAGTTGCAGCGTCCTACTTTGCCGTTATCGTTATCTTGCCATTATCTAGTTGGTGGTAATGGGTTTCTCTGCTGAAGGACTGGACAGAATAAAGCAATGTTTCAGGGTCTAACAATTACATTATTTGCATTGTAGTCACCTGGCATCACTGTCATTTTAACATTTTACATATGATCTATTCAAACACCTGGCTATTTCACTGAAGTAATTCAGGATTAATGTCACCACACCAACCACCAAGGACAGACATGGGTGAGAGCATAAAAGTGCTGATCTCTAAACCCTATATTACTATACTATCCCAGGCTCCAACCATATAGGCCTAACTGCTCTTTGAACACATTACCCTCTGATGTGTCACCTAGGTCTAAAACAGGATTTTACATGGGTTAACTGTATTTTAAATAAATAAAGGAAACAAAATAAAGGAAACACTTGAGTAAATTAAGGTTTCTAGCCGCTTTGTTATGGTGTGGGATGCATTTTCCTGGCATGATTTAGGCCCACTCAACCCCTTAATGGGCAAGGTAAACACCAATAACCACAAAGGCATTCTGAGTGATCACCTTCATCCTATGGTGAAGCATTTCTATCCTGAGGGTAGTGGTCTCTACCAGGATAACAACGCCCCATCCCCAGGGCATGAGCTTGCAGAAATGGTTTGTATAGTAGAGTTAACTCGTATTCAGACTCTAAAATCAACAGATTTGAGCTGGAATGGAATGGATACAAACACTGTATTCAGTGCGTGGCCTACACCTAACTGGTAATGACATGAGGTTCTTATCCGTTACAATTTCATTTAATTTGCAGTAAAACTATACATGTAGGCCACAAAATATAGCTGTATATAGAAAACTAACAAACATGCTCAAGACATACATGATGCTGACTCAGTTCTATGGAGCGTTACTATAGTACATCTAATTCAAGAAATTAGGACAAACAAGTACCTTCCTTGTAAATTAATTGTTTTATAACATTTTATACTTTACAAAGAAATCTGACCTATTTAACATAATAACAATAATAATAATAATAACATCAACAACATTACATACTTATTTCTGGAGAGCTAATAGATGTAGAAAACAGTCATCCAAACAGGGGTGTCATACTGGTGCCCTGTGTTAACCCCTCACGACTGCAGTGCCTACCTGGCTGGCAGTGTAATGGTTTGGGAGCTGGGCTTGTAACTCAGAGGTTGCAGGTTCAATTCCCAGGTTGGGCACTGCTGTTGTACCCTTGAGCAAGGTACTTAACCTGAATTGCTTCAGTAAAATATCCAGCTGTATAAATGGATTGTAAAGAAATGTAAACTGTGTAAGTCGCTCTGCATAAGAGCGTCTGCTAAATGCCTAAAATGTAAATGTAAATGTACCTGGATTTAAGGAGGCCCTCTTCCACCCCCCAGGCCATCTCCTTGACGGCGTTGGCAATTTCGTGTCTGGAGGTGTAGGCGAAACACACGTTGAGGAAGCAGCTGTTTACAGAGAGAAACACGTGGGCATGAGGGTGGCACACCAGCAGAGGGAGGCACAGGCTAAAGGCTACAGCCATCAACACCAGGCACAATATTTCATATTTATTCATTATTCAAATGGTCTTTCATTTCCTCAAAAGGTGAAGGCCATACGTTTGAAGCAGGCATTATAACAGAAACGATATACTGTAACTGAGAAAAACACTATAATAGACAGTGGTCCTGCCTAGAATTCATGTATAAGGTACAGTAACATAACCTGGTGGCACAACTTCGATTGCAATGCATCCTGTCGCTTAAGGTGTCACTTAAAAAAATCCTGGACTCCACATGCTACAGGACCTTCAGTGTTTCCACTGTATCAACCCCAGCGCTGACTTGCACATACTACATGGCTTGTTACAGTATGTTCTAGAATAAACATCATAGCGCCACAGTACTCCTCAAAGGGTTAAGAGGAAGCTGGAGGAAGAGCCTACTTGTTGTGCTTTCTGGTGGAGACCACGGCCTTGGCAATGACCTCCTGCAGGTCCAGGGGCAGCAGCGTGAGGTCCCCCAGCACCCTGATACACACCCCGTGCTTCTCAAGATTCTCCCTGGGGGGGGGGGCAGAAGATGAGAGGGTAAGGTCACACTTTGTACATTCTGCATCCACCAGGCTGTTGGGATCGATGCCATTTCAGCTCAGTCAATTCAATTCAGGAAATTAATTGAAGTTCAATTCATGAATTGAAAAAGGCCCATAATGTTCAATGGGGATTTCTCAGTTCTTTGGGTACTTCCTCAGAGAGACTGAAGCAATTAAGACTCTTGTGAAACAAGCTTTATTAGGTCATGAAAAGTGCCACTGAAATCCCTCCAGACACAACAGCCAATAACACGGTGCCCTATTGGCCACAGTCAGCACTGGTATGGCCAAGATTCGATACTAGGCCATGGAGTTCATCCACACTCAAACAGTGCCTTAACAGGGTGAGCCATCCAGCAGGCCTCCCGTTTTATTTTTTTAACATTTATTTCAGATTTTTCTCCCAATTTGGTTCCAATTGCAGCCTCTACTGATTCCACTATTCCCCCGCAAAACCGGCCGTCCACAACTACGAGCCAACCACTACTCTGGGACCGGCAGTGACAAGGGTGCCAAAACGCCTCCTTTGAGACGGAACTCGCCTCCTTCCCCTGGGGCAGACAGCCGATCACCACCCCCAAACGGGACTCCTAGACGGCAGTGGGCAACATGCACTTAGTGCCTTTACTGGTTGCACCAGCCGGGGGGCCCAGCCTGCCCCCTGTTTTAACGTGGCTAACTCTGTTCCCCACTCACTGCTCCTCCAGCAGCCGACTGAACTTCTGCTTGGCCAGCTCCATCAGCCCATCCACCTCCTCCTTGGAGCGCTTGAAGTTCTCGATGCTGAAGGCGTATACCGTCACCTCCCGGATGTCCAGGTTCAAGCACCAGCGCAGAGTCTGCCAAGAGGGTCAAAGTTCAACTTTTCAGTTCCATTTCAATTCAGAAAATACACTGAAATTATATTAATTAATTGAAAAATTCCCATAATGTTCTATGAGTAATTAATTTTTGAATTGACAGAATTGTATTTATTGTTTATTAGATAGATTGATTGATTGTTTAAATTCAATTCCATTTGACCTGTACAGTGCTTTTTACAGAACACGGTCACAAAGATGCTTTACAGGAAAAAGAAAAAGTGAGGTAAAAAACTCCCCAGTGGCAAGAAAAAAACTCCTGAGTGGGAAGAAATCTCAGGCCAGTGCCGCCGATAGGAACCCCAGGGCCCGGGACAGAATTCCCTAATTATATCTTTGAAGTTCAAGTTGCGGGCCAATTGGCTTTCAATTGAGAAGATGGCCAGACTGTTAAGTCTCTCCTGGCCGACTGCAGAGTGCAGATAGTTTTTGATCAGCTTCAGAAATTTGCTGAATACACGCTCACCCTGGCCACTGTGACCGGTACGGTGAGAAATATGCGCAGCAGGTCTCCGTAAAAGCTCGGGAGCTGCATTTTATATATTCCATTTAGTAAGTCCAAAGGGCCCAAATCCTCATTGTTCTGTAGATTTTCTTAATGTGGTGTACTTGACTTTCAAGTCCATCTGTTACATTTTTCTTATACATGTGTAATCATTTCTGACACGATGTGCTGATCTAAGAGTGCATGTCAGAGTAAAAACCAAGCCATGAAGTCCTAGGAACTCTCTATAGACCAGTGATGGGAGAACCTGGCAGAAGGACAACCATCTTGACCTTTAGGGTAGTGGCTAGACGGAAGCCACTACCAGCCCACCTGGAGTTTGCCAAACGGCACCTAAAGGACTCTAAGAGCATCAGGAAAAAGATTCTCGGGTCTGATGAGACACAAATTGAACTTTTTGGCCTGAATCCCAAGCACTATCATAAAGGCCTGATTGATGTAGTGCTGCAGAGATGGTTGTCCTTCTGCCAGGTTCTCCCATCACTGCAGAAGAACTCTGAAGCTCTCTATAGTGGCCTCTAGTGTGGCCATTGGCCCTTCTTGCCTGGTCATGGTGGTTCCAAACTTCTTCCATTTCACAATGATGGAGCCCACTGTGCTCCTGGGGACTTTCAATGCTTTAGCAATGTTTTTATGCCCTTCCCCAGATCTGTGCCTCAACAAAATTCTATCTCAGAGGTCTAAAGAGAGTTCCTAGGACTTCAAGGCTTGGTTTTTACTCTGACATGCACTGCGAACTGTGGGACCTTATATAGGCAGGTGTGTGCCTTTCTAAAAAGCATGTAGAATCAATTGAATTTGCCCTAGGTGGACTACAATCAAGTTCTAAAGACATCTCAACAATGTTCCCTCTAAGCTGCGCGCTTGCGCAATCGCGCACTGCTCCCACGTTCTCCGCGCACAGCAAATCTATGCAGCGCATACAATAAAATTAAACCTGAACTGTAAATAAAGTGAGTGACAGGTGACAACAGGCGGTGACTAACAGTGTCCAGCTAATGATATGATGCGGTTCACACGTATTTACTTACGCAGCCAATCAATGTCATAAATAGCGCTTTATGCGTACGTGACGTGCTGTTGATTTGCATGTTAGCTTACAGCTAACGGTGCTGCGGAGTACAGAGAGGTAAATGCTGCTAAGTGCTAACCCCTTGCTATGGCGAAACGAACGGGCAGTGGCACATTCACTCACCAAGCCAAAATAAAAAATAAATGCGGTTCTTTTAAGATGGAATGGCTGTCGGAGTATGTGCGAACAGAGGAACAAGAGGTGAAACTGGGCGAGATTTTTTCTTTTTCGAGTGAGAAAGGGCTGCTCTGCAAAACATGCTGCGAAGCCAAAGTAGCAAGTGAGTTTTCGGAGGAAAAGTGTGGACTGAATGGAAGTTGGATTACCTCAAGCGTCACATTCAGCAGAAAAGTCATTTGAATGCTGTTGGAATTGTACGGAGACTCAAGACGGGAATGGGGATCGGTACATTATTGCAGGAGAGCGCAAAAGATCGAGAGAAGAGGAACGAGCTGTCACACAAAAATAAATCCGACCCGAGCAAGTTAAAATTCTCATCGACAATATATTACTCGCCATCAAAATGAATGCATCAATGCTGGCGGTTCAACAAATCCACGATCACATGGGAAAATATGTGAGTATTCCAGAAAGCTGGCGAAGCAAAAATTATGCCTTTGAATTTGTAAACTCAATTAATGAAATAGTGCAGAATGAGACAATGTGCAATGTTAAAAATGCACATTGGCATACCCTGATAGTGGATGAGAGCACAGACATAACAGTGCACAAAATGCTAGTCCTGTATATTAAATACAGGGAGGAAAATGACGTCAATTATAAAACTGTGTTCGGCGGCATCATCCAGCTGACGGCATGCACTGCTCACGATATTGTGCAGGCAATCACTCAGTTTTACTCCAAGCATGGACTGGACTTGCAGAGAATGGTGATGCTGACCTCAGATGGCGCCACAGTAATGCTAGGAAAGCACAATGGAGTTGCAGCTATATTAAAGAGGCAAATACCACACCTAACGGAACAACATTGCGTGGCACATAGAGAGGACTTGGGCATTGATGATGCCTGGAAAGATGTGCCTTTGATGCGAGATGTGGAAACTCTTCTTAGAACTGTATATTCCACTTTCTCTCGATCCACTGTGAAGAGGAGCAAAATGGAGGACCTAGCAAAGATTCTAGATGAGGATACACTGTCATTCAGACCTCTGAGCGAAGTGCGATGGCTGTCGCGGCACCAAGCAGTGAATGCTGTTCTGAGGAACTACACTGTGCTTGAAGAATACTGCAAGAGAGAATCCAGTGATAATAGAGATCCTGTGGCAAATTACTGCTACAAAAAGCTAAGTGATTCAAAGTTCAAGGTTACTCTTACTGCTCTGGGAGATGTTTTGGGCGAGCTGGCACAACTCTGCCTTTCTTTTCAAAGACGCAACCTGACTGTTATGGAAGGGCACTGCTTTGCAAGAGCAAAGATTGAGAAGTTGCGTTCCCAATACTTGAAGGATGAGAAGGATGTTCAGTGGAGTGAGCGTGTCAAAGAGGTGATGAGGACCTCATCAGCTGATGGCAGAAATACCAGTGAGATTACTCTTTTTTATTCGTAAGCTCTGTGATCACTTGGATGCTCGTTTTCCAGAGGATGAATTAAAGGAGTGGTCTGCATTTGACATTGAAGCACTGAGCTCAGACATCAGTTTTGAGTATGGATCAACAGACATTGCTACACTGGCAAAGAAGTATGAGGCCATTCTCCACCACCCACATTCCATGGAGGCTATGAACAGTGAATATGCTGAATTCAAGTACATAGTGAAGCAAAAACTTAAACAAGGGTCAATCAGCACATTCTCAGATATGGTGGCTGCAGCACTTAGATGTGAGGAGCTTAAGTACATCTCACAGCTTGTGGATATTTGTGCTACATTTCAAGCATCCAGCGCAGATTGTGAAAGAGGCTTTAGTTTAATGAATCATATCAAAACAGCATCCAGAAATCGTCTTGAAGTGGCACATTTGGACCAGCTGATGCGCATAAAGTCAAAGCAAGAAGCAAACGGGGCCATCAACCTGGACAAAGTCTACAACCACTGGAGAAGTGAGAAGGACAGACGGGAAAAATAAGGTAAAATCTAAGTCCCTGATCAGATTTGTGCTTATTCTAGTGTCATTTATTAAGAATTTTCATTTATGGATATTAATCATTAAATGCTGTTACTAGATTATAAGTAGTAGAAATGCTAATAAAAACTGTGTAATTATATATTTTACAGACAGAGTTACAGAATTTTACACTGTATCACATGCTTGTGCTACAGCACACATTTCATTATGCAAAATGTGAATGTTTTAATGTGAACAAAATTTGATCTCTGAAATGTGTACATGTTTCAATTCTTTCAGAGCAGGACCCCCACACAGACCAGAGCAGGACCCTCACCCTGACATACAATATAGTACACAGTGTTACGTCTCCGTCCCGTCCTGTCCACCTCCCTTGTGTTTCCTGCCAGTTCTTTCCTTGCGTGCCATGTCTTGTTTTCGCGTTCACCCTGTGTTATGTGTCTTGCGGGCGCGGCTTCGCGCTCCCGCATTCTGTCTTGTGTTCCCTCGTTATGTTTTCAGCCTGTCACAAACCATTCCCTTGCACATTCTGCACGCTGTTCCAATTTAGTTATTTCACCCTGCCTATTTATGTTCAGCACGCACTCACTCTAGTGCCGATCCGTACTTGTTTCTCTCGTATCACTCTCGTTCGTTTCCCTAGCCTGTCAGCCTTGCCTGTTCGTTCTCTGTCTGTTTTATTTTTCGGTTTGTTCGCTTGTTAGTTAACTTGTTCTCTAGTTTTGTAGCCACCCGGCTAACTTTGTTTTTGCCAGTGTTTTGACGGTGTTCTCCGTCACCTTTTGTTTATTCCGTGCATTAAACGCCTCCTGTGTGGAGCGCAAATCCATCACGCTTGAGTCTGCATTTGGGTCCACGTCTGCATTCACTCATCGTAACACACAGCTCGTGAAAAACAAGATTTTTGACTTTTTCATTGTTAGTGGGCCTAATCACTTATATTAAAAGTAATCTAATGGAAATTACTGCTGTAATTTGATTCTTTTAATAAGCTACGTGACTTGTTATGATCTCAGGTTTTGGACAGGTGTAATATTGGTGTGGCCACAGTGTGCACGTCTGATGTTGCTCACAGTGGTCCAAGGAATTCTCAGGGAGTTTGTGCATATGCTCAGACACATGAAAAATTAGAGGGAACGTTGCATCTCAAGGATGATCAAAGGGAAAAGTATGCCACCGAGCTCAATTTTGAGTGTCATAGCAAAGGGTCTGAATACTCAGTTTCAGTTTTTTATTTTTAACAAATTTGCTAAACTTTCTAAAAATCAGTTTTCTTTCCCCGTTACTAGTGCTCTCTGTGTTTGCAAATTGTCATGTAGGATGGTGTCATATCTGGCCAATTGGGCCTAAGGGGTCAGGGTCATCGACTATGTCTGATTTGCCTCGAAAGGCCAGATTCCTGGAAGCCAGGTGATGCTTTACATCCAAAAGTCTCTCTAGTAAGGCTATATTGTTTTTTAGATTTCTGACAGCAACAAATTCTGCAATTTGCTCTCTATCCCTGATACTTGCAAAACAGAGTACTGCAATTTTTTCCACTTCCAGTAGCAATGTTAATGCGCAGGGCTCCTCTCGTGCTCAAGGAACCTTTCATACAATTAGTGCCACTTGATTGTTGCTATTTTCATCCCCTCCTTCGTTAAGCACTAGATTACTTTTTCCCTAACTCAAAGGAAAATAAAATACATGGGCAGCAAAACAAAGCCTGCTTCCTTTTACTGTAAGTCACCCAGCCTCATTTGCTCACGCCCGTTTGCTGATTTAGAGTGCAATAGATAGTTAGGTATTGCCCTACCCTCAGTGTCTTTTGGCATGTCCTTAATAACACCTGCAGGGATTTCTTTCCTATTTTAAGCACTATTTTCTCCCTGTCAGAATCCATCATACATTCAGGCCATAGTCCTGGATCCTCAGAAATGGAATCTGCAGTAGGAGCTTCTTGAATTGTTTAATGCGCAGGGTGGGAATCAGGTTCTGGATCTGGGTCCAACCCTGTGTCTGGGTGTGGGGCTGGGGAAGGGGACCTGCATGGGCTTTTAACATGGCAAAAAAATTCTAATGTAAAGAATGGCGTAAAAATATGGTGTTACGTAACGTGAAATAGAACGTTCTATCGACCTGTGTATGCTTTAGCTGGCTGGCCTCACCTCACTCTCCTGCTTCATCAACCCCGGTTGCTGGTAAGGGGACCGTAGGATCTGTGCTACTGCTGTCATCCTGTGCCTCGATAACCTCTGGCTTTTTAAGAAATGTGGTCACCGACTGACTTGCCAAATTATATTCAATTAATTTCATTATCTTTTCTTTTCATTTTTGGGCGCCGCACTTTTGGTTTGCCTTCAGCATTTTGACTAGCTAGCTAACTATAACAGGAAATTCAAATAATGTTAGAGGTTAGTGCACGTACGGTGTATAAAGCAACATTAGACAACTTTGACATTTGCGTGGATGCTGATTGGCAATAACTTGATCAAACCATTTCACAATAAAAATGGGAGAAATGCAATCAGACTATCAGGTAAAAGTGCTTAAATCATTATAGTAAAATAAAATGTTGTCGTGACTCTACATGTAGGCTATAAATATGTTTCTCAGCAGAGTAAATCAGTTTAAAAAACTGTGACACAATTGTGGTTCCAATTTGTGCCCCGGACAATGATCCCGGTTGTCCCCCCTATCTGCGGCCCTGTGCAGCGCTCTCACCTCTGCCAGTTTGTCGAAGCCTTGCGTGTGACCCTCCTGGCGTTCCACGTGCCGCTTTCGGGCGTAGCGACGGTTTCCGTCCATGATAAAGGCCACGTGTTTCGGCATCGGTCCGGCCTGCAACACAGAGATCGATTCGTTATAATTGACTGCAAGACCAGGCTGGACCGACATCAACGACTTACATTAAATTAACCCCCTGAGGTCGGCTGGATCGGCGCCGATCCAAGCAGCAATACAAGTATATTACTATTTCTAACCTCGCGATATTTTATCATACACACGCGACAAAAACATTGACAGAAACCTTAGAATCGCGACTTTCCGATTTGAGCACTGGCAAATCAAATGGGATTTTTAAATTAGGTTAATTAGACCAAAAGTAAACCTTGCCTTTTACTCTCTTTTTACCTGGTAGTAACGTCCCCCTTCTATTGACATGGTAACTAGGTGCGAGTTTCGGGGAGGTGTGGGGAGGGGCGTGGGGCCATGTGTGAAAACGCCGGCGTAAACACATAAACTGTCCCGACAATTTGAAGCAAGATTTTATACAGACATACAATTTTATTCAAGATGGAAAGATTTTCTGCGCTGCAGTGTTTGAGAGTATTGATGAAAAGCGACGAAGACAATAACTGACGAACAGTAAGTAACTATATTTGATTTGCCATGTTATCAAATACTCGTATATATATTCAATATATGAATTCCGCGTGTTGCAACGTAACAAATTGCAATATGCACACAAGATCTATGGAAGAATACTTTTCTAAAGAAGAACAGCCTAAAATGTTATTTATTTCGCTTGTTTTCAAATACTCGTGAAAATATATGAATTCCGCGTCATTGTGACGCCAAACATATTCCGCGTGTTAGTAACTTAATCTAAACCCCTAACGTTAGTAGATTAGTTGGTTAGTACTATACACATCTACCTAATATATACAAAGTGCAATCTAGAAAGTAAGAAGGAAGAAAACGAGATAATAAGCGAAGGCGGAAAAACCCCGAAAAGTATAAACTCCCGGGCGTGCATGACACGACAAGGAGTGGATCTCGAAATAAACGGAACAAGGACAGACAGGGAGCAGAACGTGACAGAACAGGGAAAATGCAATACTGGATAAAGAATAATGAATAAGGACTGAATGAAAAATAAACAAAGACCAAAAAACAACAGAACAGGAACTCAGAATATAACACTGATGGCCCAGTGAGATGGCCCATCTGACAGGTCTTAGAGGTGTGGACAATGAATAATGAATATTCAGGTATTTAGCATTTAGCCCTCCCACAGCCTGAAATAAATGTGACCAGTTCTGATAAAAACAGGTTTTTAGCTATTTAGATCTCAGATGTGCTAAACTGTTTTCACACCCTTACATAACCAAGACCTTGATGAACAAACGTACATTGGCAAAACAATTCGTCACTATAGTTTAGTGTGTGCTTTCACAACTTTTGTGACAGCAGAAAAATTTACTATTTTTAACTTGTGTGTTTGTAGATCTATTTACAAGCTGCATATGATACTGACCAAACTATTGATGGCATACAAATGTAGCTGTGATTGTCCTTCAAATAAAAATATCAAACACTTTGGAGTAAGTGTGTGTTAAATTGATGAAATTGAGATAAATATCAGACCATGCCAAAATCAGAAAACATCTTAAAGCTTAGCACGGACCTCAGAGGGTTAAGAATAAGGAAAGCAAAAGTGCATTTAGATCGCGTATGAACAGTCTATCCAAAATTAAGCAAGCTGTGGTATATTTTGGTCATTTTTGAGTTGCCAAGTTATTGGGCAGCTGTCAGTTGTCAAGATGACCATGTGGCCACATAGCAACATTGGTTCAGTGGGAACCCCAACCCCAGATCAACATGTGACATAACTGTTAAAGTTCACCTGCATTTAAATGTATATGGTATGTAAACACAGATCACAGGGGCATTATATGAGAAAAGCATTTCTTATTAGTCTCACTTTTACTATTAAAACACACTAGGAATATACAAACAAGTTAATAACAATATATTGTCAGAATCAAAAGGAGAACAAAGTCAGGGCAATAAAATAAAAACCCTGGTCGTGTCACGTGATTGCTTAACCACTGTGTTAAATCAATTTGTAATGTGATCACTTTCACATCTGTTGAAGAAAATAACCCTGCACTTTAATTAGTCTACCAGTTAAAACAGAGCAACATTTATCAAACCAATGCTTCAACCTAATACTGAACTACTTAACAGTGAAATTCTGAAAATGACTGAGCCATGTGGGTGTGATATCTGCGATACCATGCCAAGCAGGATTTAAGAGGCTAGAAGAAATTCACTGACTTTAGTGCCGTCACCCAAAACAAACAATCATTTTCGATTAGATTAGACTTAATTATCAACACTTTTAAATGTCAAGCGAAAATACCTTCAGTATGTTAGCGGTGAGCCTCTCGATGAGGCTCAGTTCCCGTTCTCGTATCCATGACATCGTGCGTTTCTAGTACCTCCTGAAACAAAAATAATAGTTTTTTCCCATTCTGCCAGACCCAGTGCCAAATCAAAATATAAAATTGCAATCGCAAAGAAACTGTGGCAGAAGCCAAGGAGTGAATTAGAATATATCTGTCAAACATGCACATAGCCACTCACTTGAACAGTTCTAGAGTTAAATAAAGTAATGTTAAAACGAGTTTTCTTCGTTTCCACGCACCTCGTTTGCCAGTAACAGCTCTTAACACAAAAGAAAGTACACATAAATAATTACATACAGATATATGCCAAATACCTTGCTGTTGTAGCTGGCATTAGCTAACAACACTGCAAAACGGACGTGAGTCCGTTCATGTGACTAGTAATTCTAGGCTTCGGTTAGGTACTTTCTACGCTATATTCAGCTATCTGTTCATTTGAAGTTAATTTGCACGTTAAATGAATTGCACACCAAACTATAGAGCTAGATAGCTTCCCAGGCTCGATTTAGTGTCAATTTAGCTAACGCTGCCTCGCGACACGGTGTTTACATTTTGATTCACAGATATATTGATAGACAGTGCATTCCTGTAATGTGTTTTAAAATGTCACAGAGTTAGCAACGCCGAACAACAGTTTTTTTCGCCATAAATGTTAAAAGCTATCTTCCAACTCACACGGCTTATCTGTAAGATGACGTCTTCTTCCGTATCGAGTTTGTGACGTTTATATAAATGCGACTTCTCCGACAGATGTTCAACGTGACAGAAGATGTTTTACTGTCTCGCAGTACATGATGTGCTAGCCTAAGACGGTGAGTTAAATACAGTGATGCATTGTCTTTTTGGGGGTAACTAAACTATGTCACCTGTAATAGGAAAGCATGTTTCTAACACTGGAGCTTACACTTGTAGATGTTCTCAGAGGATTGTAGACTTTCAAACCGGCCCAAATTTGTTTTCACTGATGAACAAGATCTTGAGTCCCCAAACTCCCCATTGATCGAATCAGTTTGATAAGGTGCCGTTTTAGATAGATTTTATAATCGATATTTATTTTTGGAGGGTGGTGCTTGCTGCCAAATATGGCGGACATAGGCTATACATATAATAAATCATTTATAATTAATAATAATGTGTCATTATTTACCGCCAACATTTGGTGTTCTTTAAAGTATTTGGGGTTGAATGGAGGGTACACCTACTTGTGAATGTGCAGTAACTGTCTCTAAAGATCTGTGCTTTCCTCTGACGTACAAAGTACTCGCCCGCAGAGCTTCCGTTTGGTTGTTCTCAGCAAAGATCGTCCATGGACAAGATTATGAGCTTCAAACAGAATTAACACAGCTACCCTATTGGGTAACTCGCCGTATTTCCTTCTGTATGTGAATTGGAGCGTGAATGCATCTCGTTGTTCAAATGACATACGACAACAAAAACAACAAAAATCATAAACAATCCATACGATTTTTGAGTGGCAATGAGTTTTGCATACTTGTCAATGCTTGAAAAAGCAAGATGTAAGGGGAGAGATATAACTTGTCAGTTCTGCCTTCTGCTGTGCTTGAGTATGACATTAACAGTAACACAAAGCAATAGTATATCATAGTGTACACATATATACATTATATTCCTATCCACCTCAAATCAGCAGAAAACTGGGGTAAACATAGTCAGCAAGCAAAGGAAACGGCAGTGCAGTGTAATGGTTAGGGAACTGTAACTTGTAAGTGGGGCTTGGGACAACCCAAATTCCTTCAGTAAATATCCAGCTATATAAATGGATTTCATGTAAATTGAGTAAGTTGCTCTGTATAATAGTGTCTACTGAATGCCTGTAATGTAATTAAATTCACAGGTAAATACACAATGCAGCTCTGGATTCCCCCATCAATGTTTTTTCTGTTCACATATTATTAGCACAGAAGGTAGTGGTAATAAGCCACACATTAAGTTGTCAACTGACAAAAAAACTGAGGAAGAAAGGTTAGCCATTAGAAAAATCTGAACCTTTGTTGGTGAATAAAACAATCCAAGAAATAAAACAATCCAACAATCCAATTGTTGCACTTTAGTTTACACCAACTTCTGCAGAGCCATATTTTTACAAGATGTGAAACAAATGGGTGAAATCTCAGACAAAAGATTACTTTTGACAGTTTAAAAACAGAACTAACACTTTGGTAACCCGGGTGTTGAGAGGGCTGGGGGCTCGTCTGAAAGGGGAGGGCCGGGCCTATCTGCCGTTACCAGCCGTGGCACCCACCAACGGATACTCATGGTGTTGCACCCATTTAAAAGGCCCTCTCATTTACTCAAGTGTTGCCTTTATTTTGGCAATCACCTGTATGAAACTGTAATAAGTCATCTTTTGTCTGAGATTTTACCCATTTGTTTCAGGCATCTAGACACAGGTATTTAAGCAATCCACTGACAAACACACCAGGACTACATGTGCTCTGAGACAGACTTTTAAGGGTTGCTCTTTGACCCTTGTAAACATTCAAAGTGAATGGTTACCTATTGTATCACAAGGGTGTTTACCCATCACTCACCAACCCCCAGACAGTGTCATTCATTATTCGTGGTCCATTGTAGGCCATGGCTTTTGTACCTAGAGAAACAATATTGATCCTTTTTACAAGCTGCCTGGGTTTTGGTCTCTTAGTATTTGCAGGGTTTCCTAAGAGGTTTCTGACCTTATTGAGAAAGGGGGGTGTGGTACAGGCACAATATTTTTAGCTTCTCTTTAACTTGACTTTCAGAGAGCAAACTCTCCCCTACTCCTGCCTTAAAACTTTTGAGTAGTCAGCAGGTGTGGTTTGAATTCCAGAGGTGTGTTCTAGTGTGCCTAGTGTCAAGACTGGCCAAGATGCTGAGTAAGCAAAAGGTTTTTTTTGTTTGTTGGTGGGGTCAGAGTTTTAGAAAAAGAATCCAAGAAAACAGCATAGAGCAGGGGTTCCCAAACTTTTACATCTCAAACTCCCCCTAAAATGGCTACCCTGTGGCTGAGGATCCCCACCTAAAATGGTTAACGTGTGACACCTTTATCCAAACACCCTATAGGCAGAGACAAAAAATAAATCTGCATTAAAGTGCTACTTTTTAAATTAATCTCAATCTTAGGAAATGTGAATTTAGCCTGACCCAACATAACCGGTAGACTATATCATACGTACATATTCAGGGCATAATATAAATCGTTAAATCACCTTCAACCACCCATATACCATCACCCATATATGTGATGATGGATGCATGTGCTATCAGATCAATGTATTTTTAGCCTGGCCCAACTTGATTTTCCATTTCAAAATGGAGGCTAACCTTGTTACCTATGGCAATGATTGCAGTCATTCATACACATATCAGAGTTTCTCAATTTGATTCAGAAACATGGCAAGTCCTCCATCTAACGAAATGAGCAAAATGTCCACACACTATTTTAATGCTCCCACAAAGTGATTTTATTTTAAAGAAACAATGTTTTGACCACCGGTTTATCTTCATGTTCTCCATCTCTCACTCAGCTCTTTCGGCCTCCGGTTTGGCACATGGTACACCACCCGTCTTGCTCCTGTAGAACGCAATCACCACAGCAGTAGGGACAGAGCCAGGAGCATTGTGCCCAACTTATCAGAAAACTAACACAAGAAGGCTTCCCGGATGGTGCAATGGTTAGAACGTCCGACCAGGGTTCACTGTGACCGGGGTTCGATTCCACCGGCTGCGCCAATTCAATTCTGGACGGGAGTGCTGCTAGGGGGCGGCAATTGGCTGTCCCCAGGGCGGGGGGAGGGAAGCCGATATGAGGTCACTGCGTATAAGAGTGGCTCTTTGTGTGCTTGGCGAGTGCCGGCTTGGAGGAGACCGGCTTTGTCACTGCCAGTCTCAGGACTATGGCAGCAAGCTCACAATACAAGGGGGGGATTGACATGGCAAGAAGGTATAACAACACTGGCATTACTCTTTTATCCACAACAGGCACGAACCGACCGTCGGGCTAACCGGGCCAACCCCCTGCCACCCCTGGTTGATGCTCGCATTGACTTTGATACAGAATCACAGTCAGAGACTGGAATTTTGCTTGTGTGACAGATAGCAGCTTAGCGTTGACATGTACGTGCTTATGATAGGATGGCGGTTTCCCCCATTGTGTCCAGCTTATTTTAGAGTCACGCTCGTTTAGCATAGCCGTAAAGGCTAGGGAAGTGTTATTAAATGTGTGTTCCCCCATTCACAAGACGCATATGTTTTAACACTAGCTTTAGCCTATTGTTTGTACACATTGTTGTTTATTCATTGTACATTAACTAAGAAGAAAACTATTTAAGCACTCTTCTGTCATAAGACAATAATAAAAGATTAGATTAGCGTACAAGTTCTAACGTCCAGTTAAAAACTTGCGTTTCGGCAAAGCCTTCGCCAGGGAGTGTCATCCATTGTACCCTGTTGCATTTTATCACTTGAGAAAAAAGTTTATTTTTCCATTAATGTGTGCAGTGCAGGCAACTTCATTTTTTGGTGCCCACACTGTTTGAATGTGCATCATGCATAAGGGTTTTAGTGAAAATATGAATGCGGTAAATACAGGTATTTTGAATGAAATCGGGTGATTTGGCCTGTCAGAAGACACAGAAATGTAGTGAATGAGCCAAAAAGCGACAACAATGCTCCTAGGTGAAACAAATAATTTCATGCATTTAATCCAAGGTTTGTTGACAAAATTGAGGATTTTTCTTCTTTGGGTAGTAACAAGGTATGTAGAAGTAAGCTTTTACCTGTGTTAAATTATACTTGGTTGTCTGTATGTTTAGCTTGCTAGGCAAAATAAATTCTAGTTTTATATTTTGGGCTCTGGTGATTTTTTAAACAAAAACTGGTTTTGTGACAGTATGACTGGTGTAACAGTATTGGCCCAAGATAAATGTCCCATTTACAACAGCTCTGAAAATACTGGCCAGAAAGTTAGGATTTAACATGGAACGGGAAATGCGAATGAGGAGCTGTGAATAAGTAACCAACTTCAGCCTTGGGTAGTAGGCTACTTAGAGGAATCACAAATGGGGCGAACTACTTATTGGAGGTGTAAGAAAATAAGAAACAAAAATGAAGGTGCTGTTTATTGGGCTAGGACTAGGTATATTTGATAAATCATACAGCAAAAGGTTCCAAAGCACTCCCCTTACGTTAAAATGCCTTTATTTACAATGTCCATTCATGATTTATTTCAAATTATTTTTGAATAAAGGGGGTGTGATATTGATTTTTAAATAAGAGGGGGTGGGGGGGGGCTATAAATGTCTGAAATGAATGTATTTATTTTATTTTTACAAAAAACAAGGCTGATTAAATGCCTTAGTTAATGTTGAAACTTAATTGCCCTGCCCTGCACATATGCAAATAGTAGCTGTGTGGCATAGAGCCAAATAGTGAAGATTAGCTAGCCAGCCAATTGATAGCTGGGTAGTATTTAACGTTGCCAGTAGTTTTGTCTTCTGTGCATAGTTAAGAAATGTGTAACCTTTGTCAGTTGACTCTTGAAAGGTCATAAAATATTTTAAATGTGTTAAATATGTGTTCAGTGTCCTCATCATCAAAATCCATTGTAACTCCTAACGGTAGTGTGCAGCGTCTTTGTTTTAGCTACTGAACATGTCTGGAAATTGGACTGACTCTGACACAAGGTAACTTTTCTCTATCCGTGCAGACCACAAAATTAACCAGCAGCTCTATGGCACCTTTCAAAACTTTGAATTGATATCTCTGAATAAGTGTAGCAGTGGAGCTCCTATACATACATACATACATACATACATGTGAGCGTCCAGTACAGAATGTGACATCAATAAGAGAATGATTAGTTTCCTTGGCTGGGGACTCTGGACTTTGGCTCAGTGAGCTAAACGTGTCTCTCGTTGCATTGGGATCATCGGTTAGAAACTCAGCGGCAGACCAACTCCCTTACATAAGGTTAGTCCTACATACATATTTCTGCTTACCGGCTGTTGCAGCGACCATCAGATACACCATAGATGTACAAAAATACATCTATGGTGTTTCTTAATAACCAAATCAATCTATTTGTACAGCACATTCAATATAATAGCATAATATATTTCACAACATGTCACTGAATCACTGTATTACGTCTGCCCAATGGCCCAATGACATAGTCTGTCCATAAGCACCTTCAGTGTCCACTTAAATCCTTACTCTATGTACCCTACTCTTCCACTTTGTCACGTTGGTTGTCTTTCTTTTAACCTTTTGTTCTTCTGTCCTAGCATTTACTGTCCAAACATATTCACTCTCACTCTCAATTTTGATTAAATATTTTAAACTCAAGTTTTAATAATATTGAAAAATATAAGTCAATGAACAACTATGAGTTGTTGACACAGGGGGAACCGAACCCGGGTCTACCGTCTAAGAGGGCAAAATCTTATTCTCTACACTGTACGCACCACAGATCGGTAGTCCTCAGGTTTGTTGCGTTACATTAATTTAACCAGCAGATGGCAATGTGCATTCTCTCATACGAAGCTCCGAGTACTGAACCCATTTTCGACACAGTGTGTTGGAAACCCGCAATGCTTCAGAAAGCCTCATTTCGCCTTCACTATTTATGAGTTAAGGTGCACATGGGAAAGGGGCTTAAATCCCAAAACAATAAACTCCACTATTGATCCTGTCTCACAACAACTCAATGCAGCTCTCTCTTTTCAATAGTGAAAAACACACTTCTCTACCAAAATGGATGTTCTCCTCCCATAACCCCTCCCCCATAAAAACATTACCCTATCTAAATCGGTAGAGGCTAGATGCCACCCTTGCAGATGAAGAGATGTAATTGGCCTGTTGTTTTATTTCGATTTTACAGTGCGTGTGACCGAACAGTGAACTGTCACTGCACCATAGAGGGGGGCTGCGGCGCTAATCTCATTGGCCAAAATCTAGTGTGGAATCACTGTGCACTATTTACATTTACATTTTACATTTACATTTACATTTTAAGCATTTAGCAGACGCTCTTATCCAGAGCGACTTACAAGATGTGCATCAATACATGGTAGGAATAATCATAGTTGGCGCGCGAGATCAGTGCAGGAATACAGCAATAGACATCATTGCAGGCATCTGCGTACCATACCTGTAACACCGGGAAGGAAAAGGTTAGTGAATTCTTTTTTTTATTTGGTTGTAAAATCCTGTCATATGTTTTATCCCAGAGTCATTATGGGGCAGGAGCTATAGGTCCTGTTTTTTAGTGTGTTATCATACCTATGAATCGCAATGTGATTTATTTTTGTTACATTTTTAATAAAAGTTCATTGTTGTTTTTAATTTCCCTTATTACTTTTGCCTGAATTTAACTAACAAGTATTCTCTTAATAGATGGCATTATCTGTATTGACACCACCCTAGAATGCTCAGCCTTGGATGGAAAAACTCAAAGAAAACTGTTGGGGGCTCTGAGACCCTTGTTTGGTTTCGTTTGAGAGATCTAACAAGGTTTGAAAGGGGTTAAATAGTTGATGCCCGAATTGCAGGTGCGTCAGTCACAGAAACAGCTACATTATTTAATTTGCCAAGGGGAACAGTGTCTACGCCAAACAAGAAACTGCATCAGGAAAGAGGAACAGTTGTTGAAGCTCACCGACAAGGATAGACGGACACTTCTACAGTCTATTTGACTCTTTTTCCTACATCTGTACAGGTTTATGCCTGGAGAAAACTAAAGGAAGCCTTCAACCGACATTGCCTGTTCCCAACTGTTAAACGTGGTGGTGGATCTGTTATGTTATGGGCAGCCATCTTGTGGGAGTCATTGGGTCCGATTATTACTCATGCATGGTACATTACATTTACATTTACATTTACATTTACAGAATTACAGCCCTATGGTGAACACATAAACGTTGGTTCTTCTTCTCCTTTTTTGGTTTCACAGCGGTTGGCAAACCAACGTGCCAGACAACTTAGAGGAGAAAAATAGGAACTTATGGCACAACATGTTACAAGAACTTGTGTTGTAAGAACACTCAAGGTCAGGTGGACATCTAACTTGACATTTTGCAGTCTGAGAGTCTGCTTAGCCAAATCATACATCATCTCGTTGCCCGCTACTACTACATGGGCACACACAGGACACAGAAGGTCATGCCTTGATGATGAAATTTATAGAGTAGGCCTACCTGAAATAATTCTATAAGACTGGAGAAGACCCACTGGAGAACAAATAGGATCGCCAATAGGTCTACTGTACCCCCAGGTGATTTGAGCCCCTTTTTCTAATAGAGACCCAAAACTCAGGTATGAATACCTCTGTTCCTGTTCCTGTCCCAGACCCATTCGTGAAGATTGGCAACGAGTCGTTTCACTGCTAAATTTAGAATAACATGCGCTTTGGGGCGGATCACACTCCCTGCCACAGCCTACTTCCTGCTTTCTGCTTTAACAGCCAACTAACAACGCTATCAGTAAAGTTAGCGGTATTTGCACATGTTGCGTCCAGACCTCCACCAGATGAACTGGTTTCTAAGAGTTACGCACCAAACAACGCAGATTATTATGCGAAGAATGTGGCGATATACCTAGCCTTTCCGTTAGTAGCTCGGTAACTTTTCAAAGTTGGTGAAACTCTTTGTTACTCTGGTGAACACATTAACAACGAAAGCCAGGATGTCAGTTAAACAGGGCTGAGGGCGATTCTTCACAGAGGTAACGCTCGATACGTTTGGTTTGTTTGATGCATTTTTATCGTCAATACTTTTCACTGTACCAGATTTGCACCAGGAAGTTAGCAGAAGTGGGACATTTCTGTTGTAAAAATGAAAAAGTATTTCCATTTCATATTGCACGTTTCAGTGCATTAACGTTACATATATATATATATATATATATATATATATGTAGGCTACTATAGACCGACCTAGATGTGTGTGTTTAAACCTAATTTTGATAACAGGAAAAGTGATTGTAATGTGTGTGTGCGCGTTGATTCGATGGCTCATTATGGCTGGCGAGCAACTCCCCTGAAATCGGTTAACAGTACAAATTACCATGTGCTTTTCCGCATACCGGGCAACAGATAATTGCGATATTTAGCATACCCGTGAAACATTGGCATACATGAAATGACACGATAAACGTTTTCTTTCATTATCTGTTATTTGAACCTCATTAGAACGAAGAAAATGAATAACTCGAACCATTAAATAACTCCATAATAACCAATAAGTCGAAATGTCATTTATATGAAGCAATTGAACTTGTATTTCATGAATCGGCTTTTATAAAATGATAATGCCATGCAATGAACGAGCGTTGAGTATCGTCAAGAATTGTCAACAGTATTTGAGTGTTAGTGGCAGGGGTGCGGCAGGTTTCCTGGTAGGGAAATGACCCTTGGACATTTTGCAAAGTACCCAAGAGAATGCGATTGCATGTGTCAGAAATCAGCTGCAATGTCTACATGTAAATCTAAATTATACAAATTGATTAAACAATGATTTTTAAAACTCTGTTTTTACCGTTTCTACAGAGAATCAGCCTCAGAGCCTATGCTTTTTTTTGCGGACTGACCATAAAAAATGGTATTCCTGACCAACTCTAATCAGCAGGATCGATAGAGCTAAGTGGTCGGATGTTAAACCACGTGAGATTGCACCATGGCCGTCTTGCTGATTAAACTGTGTCGACACACCTCATGCTAATCCTCTCTCTTCCACTCCCTCTCTCCCTGTCTTCTCTCTCTCTCTCCCTCTGTCTCTCTTGTGGTTCTCTCTCCCTTCCTTTCGCTTCTCTCTCTCCCTCCTGTCTCACTCTTTTGCTGTCTCTCTCCCTTTATCTCTCTCTATGTCTGTTCTCTTCATCCACAGGAGCAGACATGGCACGGCTGCCATTTGGCTTCACCCTTATTCTCCTGTGCGTGGCTGCGTCCCTGTATTTTTTTGTGCTTTACACCAAGGATGACCTCCCCAGCTACTTCCAGGCCTTCAACAGGCGGCTGGAGACACCGCAGCCACCGCCCTCTGCGGAACCGGAGCTTGCCTCGGTCAGCAATGGGACCGCCTACCCCGAGTCATCCGAGATGGGCATCTGGAACAGGCCGTCCGAATGCGCACAGAACACCTCGGCCTTAAGCTTCAAGGGCTTCTCCGAGCTCAAGCCCCACATCCGCAACTTCCTTCTGTACCGGCACTGCCGGCGCTTCCGCCTCCTGCTGGACGTGCCGGAGAAGTGTGGCCGCACCACGGAGGACTCGGCGGGGGTCTTCCTGCTGTTGGTGATCAAGACATCGCCAGGAAACTACGAGCGGCGCGAGGTGCTGCGGCGCACCTGGGCGGCCGAGCGGCTGGAGAATGGCGCCAGTGTGCGGCGGGTGTTTCTGGCAGGGACGGCGGACGGCGAGTTGCGGCAACGCACCGACGAGCTGCTGCAGTTGGAGAACCGTATCCACGGCGACGTGCTGCAGTGGGACTTCCTGGACTCCTTCTTCAACCTCACGCTCAAGCAGCTGCTCTTCCTGGGCTGGATGCAGGAGCGCTGCCCGCACGCCCGCTTCATCCTCAACGGTGACGAGGATGTCTTCGCCAACACCGACAACATCGTGCGCTACCTGCAGGCCCAGGACAACCTGAGCGATGGGGGTCACCTGTACGTCGGGCAGGTGCTCCGTGACACCAAGCCGGTTAGGTGGACCCAAAGCAAGTACTACATCCCCCCCCAGGTGTACACTGCTGAATTCTTCCCTCCGTACTGCACCGGGGGGGGGTTTCTTATATCCGGGTACACGGCCAAGGTCATTTACAACATGTCCTCCTCCATGCCCATCATACCCATAGATGACGCCTACATAGGCATGTGCTTGGATAAGGCGGGGCTGCAGCCAAAGATGCACGTGGGGGTTTTGGCTGTGGGTGAGAAGGTCGACCCCAAAAGAATTTACAACATGGACCCCTGTCTTTACCGGGACATTATTTTGGCTCATGGTTTCATGCCGTATGAGATCCTGGTCCTGTGGGAGAGAATTCATAGCCCAAGCCTGAAATGTGGAATGTTAAATATTTCATAACAGTAAGGTGATGAATGCATGTGATTGTTAGGGTTATTGTTTAATTGAAATCCTGTCTGGGCTGCTGAACTGGTAATGTGTGTTTTTTCAGTAAGTATCAGGAAATAAATGCGTAGGTTCACAATCACTGACAAGGTGGGTAAAAAAATTACTTTTTTCAGTTTGTTGTTATGAAGGAATTCTTTCTTTTTATTTTTTATTTGGGTTTAAAAAGGCCCTGACAATTCTTAATGGAAGTCTAAAGGTTACCAGTTGGGACCGCATTCATCTTTTTACTGTTACAGGTGACAGGTGAATGTAGTTTGTATTTGTGTGATTTGAATTTGATTTGTATATATTTTCAATCTTTTTTTTTTTTTTTTACATTTTAGAAACATTTTGCTGAGCCAAAAAAAAAAAATTCTTTCACTGTATTATTCCAACCACAGCAATCATTTAAGCCCTCAAAAGCGGCCAGTGGCTCAGTGTATTGCAGCTCCTTGTGTCTTGGATAGGTGAAGTTCTTTGGACTGATATCCATGTTGCCTGCATGTGTAAAGTGAGCCACACCTCCATAGAATTAGCAGGGCTCTGCCCTCCCACAATCACCCTTGATCTGTAGCTGCGATCTCAAATACCAGTCCTGGAGTGGTTGCAGCTTTTAGTGTTTTTTTCTGCAGCCAATGTAATTTAATAATAACTTTGGTGGGGACAGTGAGGTACAAACGAGCAGGGATCCAATGGGTGGGGAAAAGGTGTTTTAAAGCCATTTTTCCAGGGCTTGTTCCATGCTTCAGAGGAACCATTTCAGTGTGTCTCAGCTGTTCCCACACCCTTCAAAGTCTCCAGCAGCAAATTATTCTACAGCTCTGTTACTCCAGGTATTGCTTTACCTGCACCTCAGGTGAACTAATGTCATATATATATGCAAATATAACATGTATATACAGTAGGCTCTGTTTTTATTCATACCCTTGATAAAGAGCCTACTGTATATATATACAGGAAGTAATAAATAAACGTCAGGCCTGTGTCTGAAGATGTTTACTGCATATTTATCTTGTTTGTTATGAAGTAATGCAATTAGTTTAGTTGGACAAGTCAGCACCCAGAACTCAGGGGAATTCTCTGGGACTCAACACTAGAGCCAGAACCACTCAACACTGGAGCCAGGTGTAGCTATTCAGTAGATTAGCTTATTTCACTGATTTATTTATTTATTTATTATTTTTTTCACATGTTATCAAGTGATGGTCCATGAAAATGTAGTTTATATATATACACACACACACACAGTATGGATTAGTGTGAAGGCAACTGTTTAAAGATTGTACTGTACCTCTACATGACTGTATAATATACATGTACTGTATGTATATTCTTCTTATTGTTTTTCTTGTCCTCTCTTCTCACATGTTCTTTCTCCCTTTAGGTGTTAATTGTGGGATAATGTAGGCAGCACTGAGAACACAGAATAAAATTAACTGAAAAGTGGGAAATTTAAAATGTCTGTGTTTTTTTTAATGCACACTCAAGTCTGTTTGTGTACAGAGATGCATACTCTGCAGCTTCTGCCTTGTGGCTTTCACACATGCCAAATTAGGTGGAAGTTCTTTAGATGATAAGTATATCTACAGGCAACTGACAAAATAAAGGAAACACCAACACAAAGTGTCTTAATAGGGCGTTGGGCCACCACAAGCCACCAAAACAGTGCGCCTTGGCATATATTCTCGGTTACCTGGAAACAGGTGTGGATTTCCTCATGAAAATTACAGCGGCCCTTTTCAGTTCTCCTAGTCCATTGTCCTTGAAACTCTAACCATTGCCGCAGACACACACAGGCGTCACGTGACAGACCGCAATTAGGCCCACCAAAAACCTTTACATTACAGGCATGTAGCAGACGCTCTTATCCAGACTAATTTTTCGCATACAATCCATTTGTAAAGCTGGATATTTACTGAAGCAATTCAAGCAAATCAAGTACCTTGCTCAAGGGTACAACAGCAGTGCCACAACTGCAAATGGAACCTGTAACCTTTGAGCTACAAGCCCAGTTCACTGACCATTATACTACACTGCCGACTTCTTCCCAAACGAGAGAGTTGGTCTCCCATGGGAGGCAGGGCTAAATGTTTCCCCTAACAACCCGGTGTGTTTACCTCATCCAGTGCTTGTAGACACGTTTGTGGTGAAATGCAACGCTTGACCCTCAGCGGAGTTCCTCCTTCAATTGTTTTGCTAATTGAATGTTATTGTTGTCATCCAATTACACTCAATGGGTGTTGTGAGGGAGGGACTAAATGTGAGAATGGAGAAGTCACTCTTATTTCAAACAGTAATGTAATGACATCAATCTTTTAAAAGTGATGTCATTTTATCAAACATTAATCATAAAGGCAGCAATATTTATTTTTATAGCACTTTTCAAAAACAGTTACAAAGTGCTTAAGAACCAAAGGAAATAAAAGACTAATAAAAATGAGACATAAATAATACACATAATAAAACACATGAATTAAAGCAATGAGATCAAATCAATAGTGAAACTTTTCCTGGCCCTAGGATGAAACACATTTACATGAGAATAATATACAAATAAAATAGACAAGACAAGAATATAATGATTGGTTGTTTTATTCTAGTTCTTGGCAAGTCCCTCTAGCAATGTGTTTTATAATGTATCTCTTTTGTCTTCATGGCGATACAATCTATGCCTGCCCTAGCAAGTGGAAACCAGAGATCCGAGACCTGATTACATACAGATACTGGCCAGCAACCACCAGCTGTCAGACGTTGTACACATTTGATGTGTTCACATTATTGAAACAAATGAAGGTCACAAGTCCAGCGTTGTCCCGACAAGCTTTTGTCAGAATGCTTGAAAACAGATCTCTTCAAACTGGCAGGGTAAAATATATTTATGGAGCACATTTTTTTACTTTCAAATTCCTAAGTCCTTCCCGTGCTACAATGTTTTGTTTTCAGACAAGTCGTTTTCATTTAATAAGCTCAAAAGTTAAAGAATAACCTGTATGGTATTCAACAGGATTGATGAATCATCCCTTTTTGTTGACAGTTGAAGTGTCAACTTTTATTGACCACATTAAAAGTCAGATGATAGGCGTAAGAATGTTTTTTGAATTGGTAGTTACTTTTTCCATGTCTCAGATCTGTATCTAACAGACTATACCACATTTACAAGATCTGGGGCCATATGTACAAAGATTCTAAGAGTAGAAGTGCTGTTTAGCCTTTTAGCTCATAATGGATATGGTTAGGATATGTACAAGGGAAACCTGATCCTAGATCAACACTCCTACTCTTAGAATCTTTGTACATACGGCTCCTGGTCATTGTAGTATGTGGGCCAGCAATATTCACAGCTGGCAGGGAGACATTATTTCTCAAATCAGAACAACATGGAGAAAACGGTCCCTTTAATCTTTTTCATCTGATAATTGTCTACCATTTTTGAGATTGGGCATCTTCATTGTACATTGTACATTTTAGCAATGGCAGGTATGATAGGTTTGTAGTCTTCATGTAGGAGGACATCGGCATTGGGCATCTTTATGCCGTAACTTGCCATTTTCCGCTAGGAAAGTACTGACGATTAGGAGGAAAATGGGGAAAACAAAGTGAATTGCTGTTGCACAGATTGCAAAGTGTGAGGATGAGTCTGAATTGCAATCAATGGCATTGAATGTTGTTTATGCAGTGGTGCAGGTGAAATGGGGTGGCAGAAGTCAGGATGGTGCGGGCAACACCATTGGTGAAGAGGTGGAGCAAGTGAACAGTTTTCTGTCGAGGGCAGCTCTCACAAAATATATGACCATGTCGGATTGGTAGTAGTACTAGCTTTGAGAATACCTTGACACACAATAGCAGACCATCTCAAACTTCAAATCTTTTCTGCTGTGTCTTCATAGCCAGAACAGACATGATAATATTGCTGGCCATGGGATGGAATCACAGAAAGGTGGAGAACCTCCATAAGGCACTTGCAAAGAGATACATCAAAGTAAGTAACAAATGCATTAACTTTTTCCAATTGATATATCAGTGTTTGTTCTTGTTAGCAGGATAAGGGCATACACCTGGCCCTAGTCTATGAGAGTATGCCTGTAGACCTTTCTTGTCTTTCAAAAAGACTGCAGAGAGGACAAAGTTGGAAGCTGCCAGTCTTGAAACTCTCAAGGAGGAGCTCAACCTTAATGTGGAGACCCTACAGCAGTGGGTGTGTGATGTCAGGCAATGGGCAGTCACTGGTATGCTACATATTTTTCTATTATGTTATTTGTATCTGTTAAATGGTTAACTTTGTACTCTGCCAGTGAAAGAAAACAAACATTTCTCTTTTTCAGAGAGGGTTGTGGCTCCTAGCAGCCAAGAGGAACTGCAGACTACAACAGTAGTACGTTTGTAAAAATATTATTGATGCCTACAATCAGACACTACTAATGTTTGTGTTTCCCATTATGTCCATAGCATAAATGATTTTATACAACAGCTTGGCTGAATACTTAAATGTGATTGGTTGAAAGATGGCCTTTTATTCCTTGAAACTGCAACCAACGTTGTAACCACTGGAATATAACGGGCTATCTAGCTCATAATATAAATAGAAACATGAGCTGTACATGACAACACATAGCAAGCATCCACGGAGAATGCAAATACATGTCGCATCTATACATATATCTACACACTAGTGTTAGCAACCTTATTGGAAAATATCCAACTACCTACCTTGATGAGCTAACTAGCTAACCAAATACCTTAGTTAGTTGAATTCGCTAACACTTGGCTTTCCAGCTAGAATCAAACAATTGGGAAATCTTTGGTCATAGCGGTAGCCAGTTTACAAGGTTTTCAATAAGCATGTTCAGCAACGGCTCATAAAATTGAGCCACACATGTTATCTAGCAACTAGTTAGCTACATTAGCTATATCTGGCATAAACCAACAAATCTGTAGAAGGGCCGTGTGTAGAGGAACAGCTGGAGGCGACGTTTACAAGATGTAAACCGGAAACACGCGGCCCAAACGACATAAATTAAAAAACGCAACAAATCATCTGACATTGTTGACCAATTGCAAGCGGCGGTGTATTGGGAGAGGCTGTGCAAAACGTTTGACAAGTTCGCCTTGCCAGCCTGCACACACTGCAGCGATCGAAGCCAATTGCGGTGCTTCATTTTGGTCACAAACCCGCCATCTTGCCTGTACGAACGCGCCAAATTAGATTTTGTTTGAAGTATACTGAGGCCTTGTCTCCTCTTTCTTTTCCATACTACCCTCCCCCCCATTTCTCTATCACTCTCATCCATCCCTCCACCCTTTCTCTTCCCTCTGTCCACTCTCCTTTCAACTCCCTCTGTATCTTACTATCCATCCCTCTCTTATCCATCCCATTCCTTCTCTCACCTTTGCACCCCTTTCTAATCGAAGGGCTTACTTCCTAAACCTGTTAAGTCCATTTTGCTTGTAAGGAGAAAAACGCATTTTTCTGAAAAGTTGTTACCACTAACAGCAATGTTCATTTTATGAAAACTATGTTTGGTTACCATGGCAGACTATTTAAATAAAGGGTGTTTTTGAAATCTACTCTTCTTTGTTCTTATTATTTTGTCACTTTTTGTGCCAAAATGTCATGAAATTAATTAATCGCGATTACCGTGAGTTTCACACCAAGCATTATGCATGTGTTATTTGTTCTTACTCAATTTTCCTGTCACTCTGGCTTACTGGACTATATTTTTTATAGTATTGTGGCATAATAGATGGATGATATAACACAAAGACAACGGTTATAAGAGCTCTAAAATGATGTTGGCACTTCGGTAAAAACAAGTTGCTTAGAAAACTTTTACTTTATTTTCAACATTTTGTTGTCTGAACGAAACATAAAGAGTACAGTCTTTTGTATTGGCAGAACTGTTAAAACGTACATTGGAATAGAGAAATAGTAAATGTTGTAGGAAAAAGAAACTAAAAAACTACATAATACTGACTTCAGACTGCAGACATATTATTTTGCAAGGAACACAACTAAAACGAAAAAATTAAAATGTTGATAATGATATCACAGAAACCGATAAGCAGATGTGTAAACAATAATGCTAATGGTTGTTTATGTTAACACAATCTAAACACACGCATCATTGCCATAGTCAAATAACCATGTCACATTTTCATCTTCCCCGTCATCCACGGACTTGTTATCAAAATATCACGTGACGTTGAAAACCTCACGCTATTGGTTATCGACTTTAACAGGTTTTGGAAATGAAACCAGGTGGGACTTAATCGCTTTTGGAAACAACACAATAGTTTTATGGGCAGCTTCTATGGGACTAAACCGCTTTTAACGCTCAATTTACAGCAGAAACATGCGTTGCCATATGTAGTTGCAGGTGGTGCTCAGAACCATTTTTTGGCAAAAATTGACTTAACAGGTTTTGGAAGTAAGCCCTTCAATCCTTCCCAACTCCCTGTCTCCTCCATTCCACTCCATCCTCTCTTTTCCACCCACCTCTTCCTCCTCTCTCATGATTCTCTCCTCCTTCCCTCTCTTTCATCTCTCTCCTTAAATCCATCCTTTCATTCATGGCTCTCCTTTACACCCCTGTATCTCTCTTCTTATACTTCAATAACACTACTTGTACAGTTAGCTAAGAGATAGTGTCCGCATCCCTATTTCACTATGGCATTTGCTATTTAAACAATGTGGACAAATTATGCATTTCTATGGACAAGACTATCCACATTTTAACATATCCATCAATACTACAAAGAGAAAGCAAATTTTAGCTATGGTCAACATTATCCCATAGAGAAAATAAACATAACTCCCTCGCATAATTTAAATATGCAGTAAATACAATTTTAAGCATTAATTATCTCCAAAATATTACCAGGAATCCTCTGTGAAAAGCCAACAAGACGGAAGCTCAATACTACAAAAAGTTGCTAGCTAATTTTAGATAACATCAATGTTATTGCAGAGAAAATAAACATAACTCTCTCACACTATTTAAAGATGCAGTAAATACAATTTTAAGCATTATTTATCTCTAAAATTAAATTTCTAAAATGGAATTCTCTGTGAAAAGCCTCTGTAGAAGCGCTTTCACATTTTGAATGATAAAATGACTTACCTGCTCACTTCAACCATGTTAAGAAAAAAATCATATGAGTCATTTTGATATGGGGCGCTAGACCGGCGAAATTCTCATATGAGCCATTTTGCGTCGTTTTGACAAACAACCTATACTGTTGTGTAGATTTCAATGAGTTCTTCCATGAGTTTGGATGGAGATGTGTCAGGAAGCATGATCTCAATATTCTCTGTAAAGGGGTTCTATATCCAGAGGTAGGAAGTTACTTCCTACCCACTGAGTTCAGGGAAATAACTGTTGAACTTAATTAACGCCATTTAATATATACTTGACATGTGTCCTGTTACCTAGCAGTTGATGGTTCTGAAATCCATATTTTTCTCCCGAAGGAAGGCATGCAACTGTTCAAACATATCAGTGGTTCCTGATGAGGCTCAATTTTTCCACATTTCCACTTTTGAAAGCCTCCACTTTCATGCTGGATAGTGATGTTTGTGTTCCACCCTGCATTGTGTTAGGTCAGAGTTCTTAATTCACTATAAGAAAGAAGAAACAATACCTGCATACGCATCCGAGGAAAGACCAATACAACACTCTGTGAAAATTTCTAAACACAAAGTACTTACTATACTTGAAAGCAGGCACACATACAGCTTTGCTAGAGCTCAATATGATATGCAAAGAGAGGCAGTTTCTCTTTGCTCTTTATACAGTTCTTTCTCAGACGCGGGGGCGTCACCTAACATTCTCTTGGTTGGAACAATTGGTTGGAACAATTGGGTTGAAATTTAGATCTGGTGCAGAATCAGTTGTGGTTTCCTGCAGCCTCTGGTTGACATTCAGATCAGGTGCAGTCCCAGGTGTGGTTTCCTGCAGCCCTGGGTTAACATTCAGCATCTTACAAGCCATGCTAAAAAGTCTGTTACCCGCAACCGTCTCTTGGCAGTTTCCAGAAGCTTTACACAACAACCTCTTTCACAATCATGTTTCTCTTTACCAAGCTTACTTCAAGACAAACAGAAGTACATAGTTTAATCCTTATTTCGTTATAAAATGTATACTTATAAACTTTTAAAACATTGTTTTTTGAAATTTCCCTCACAATTGTTTTGTTGTGTTTGTTCGTTTCATTAAAGATGTCCACAAGGTAGCTGAGTTGAACCAACTGTTTCCCATCCTTGAGGAGCTCAGCCAGTTCAGGTTATTTGTCTGAAACAAAGTTATGCAGTTCCTCCCTGAGGCTGAACAGGCGCATCAGTATCCTTCCCCGGGACAACCATCTTACCTCAGTATGCATGAGAAGGGAGTGATAGTCAGAAGCTGAATCCATCTCTTCACAGAGGGCAGTGAATAACCTGGAGTTTGTGGCTCTTGTTTTAACAAAGTTCACAATGATCACAGCATTGTTCAAAACTTTGTGAAGCCTTTGCGGCAAGCGCGTCTCTGTGCAGATCACAATTTGCTGAGATGACACAGTGGGATGACAGCTTTTATTCTTTGAATTACTCCGGAGTGTGTGCCCGTCATCGCCGCGGCTCCATCTGTGCACACTCCAGTGCAGTTGATCCAGCTTATTCCATTTGACCTCATGAAATCATCCAGTGCTTCAAAAACATCTTTTGCCATTTTAGTCATCTTGAGCTCTTTACAAAATGACGTATGCAACATTTTAGACACGTCTGTCGACTTGTCTAAGGCCTTAAATATACTTCACTTAATCACGCATACACGTGCACGTACGCGTATGCCATGCGAGTAGCATTGTTCACATACTCCAATGTGTACTTTTTGTCTGTCTGGATGTTTAAAAGCTATATCCACTAGGGGACAGGTCAAAGTCAAAACAAAGTTGTCTCTAGCCGGCATACGTTGACATCAGAAACAGCGGCAGCGGCACCAAAAACGGAGATTGTATATTAGACCATTAAACGTACCCTAACTTAACCACAGAGATTATGTTTCTCTCATTCTACCGACAATTGAAATTGATGATGAAAAGCATCATCAGTATTTCCGTATATCCGACTTGTTTTCTTCTCCTTCTTCGTTTGTGATGTCCAGTCGCAGACGTGGGATACTGCCCCCCACAATTTATGTCGGTATTCCACCTCACGGACGCGTAACATCCATTTCTTGAGGATGTGCACAAAGGACCCACCCAACAATACGAGTGGCAGCCATCTTGTGTACGCGTATGTGTATTTAAGCCTTAATTGGATGGCGAAGCCATTTCCATGAAGGCGTGCAGCGCACTGTATCGTTATATCCTCTGACACTGATGAGATGTGGCGTTCAACTGTATCATTTGACATCAGAATTTTTGCTGCTTGGCTTTCTCCTCTCCAAACAATTATCTCACTATCCAGGGGCGTCTCCAGGGAGGGGCACCTGCCCCCACAGAAATTTGGTTGGCCACCCTGGGTGCCACCCTACTTCATCTGGCTCTTGATAGGTTATTAGGTTGTCAATCACATCTTTTCAAATGTATTATGTTTTGAATGTCCCCCCCTGTGTGGTTCTGTGCCACTCTTGGGCCACCCCTGTTAAAAGTGGTCTGGGCCCGCCACTGTCACTATTTCAGTTGCACAAGGCATAACCAAGGTTTCCCCTATAGCAGGGGTCGGCAACCTGCGGCTCTTTCAGCCTTATGTTGCGGCTCCGCGTGGCTTGGGAAAATAAATAATAAGTATCGAATTGAATCGGGCGCAAAATTGGGCGCAATTTTTTTTTCGCGTTGCCCCGGTCCGCGAAATAAATGAACTGGTCGCAGCTTTTTTTCGCGTTGCCGACCCCTGCCCTATAGTATGAGTTTTTTGCTTCTGGGCCATGGCGTATGATATTTTAAGCAGTTTCTTATCCACAGCGTTAGCCACTTTCATTTCCGCTTACCACTGAGCTCTTTTGCCTTTCACTCAAAAAATACCTTTGGTTTGTCCTTGGAATGTTTTGTCTGTAAAATGTCTCAAATTTGGAGGGTCTCAAACACTCATTGGATAACACTTGAGAACAAATCATACATTGTGGTTGTGGTGAGCCTTTGCTCCCAGGGAATACGACAAAGCCATAATTAAGGTAACTCTCTTCGTATTTCCGACATTTTGCCGATTTTGTTTTAGCCAAGCATTTTTGCTTTTTATTACTTGCAGCTTTTGTGTTGTCACCATCTGTGTTCGAGACTGGGGCACTCTCGGTGGTCAAATTGGCACTGGAAGTTGATGGTTGATTGATCAGATCTTGATTAACTAACTTGTTTCGATGGACGAGTTCAAAACCTGTCCATTTTGTATGAAAATGCACAGCAACAGTTGAGATAGAAGAGGTTGGTGAGGTTGGTCAGATGCAGAGCTGCATGAAGCATGTCTGTAATGTCCCTATTTTCAGAGCAAGAAATTGATTGGATTTTATTTAGCCAATATTAGATTAGGCGATTAAATTATACAAATGAAGTACTACATGGAATATTTGTTTAGTTAAATTGTTGTTTATATGATTTTTGTGTCATGAGTATTTTTCTATATTTTTAAAGAAACATTCCCAGCCATCTCAAGGCCCCCCTCACAGCTCTCCTGAAGTTATGTTTAGTTTGCAAACAAAGCTGTTGACATAATTCAAACCGTGACGTAAATGGCAGCCCATCCCATTCGTCATTCTCTAGTCACACAACATTCTGCACAATGACATTTAGTTTGTTAACAGACCATTGAGAATAAAAGGACCACATATTTGTGGAGGGTGTTTCTGGCAGAGATGGCGGTGCACCGACAAGTTGCTGTGGGTGGAGAACCCATTCCACAGCGACGTGCTGCAGTGGGACTTCCTGGACTCCAACCTCACGCGGCTGCTCTTCCTGGGCTGGATGCAGGAGCGTTGCCCACTTCATCTTCAACGGCGACGAGGATGTCTTCGCCAACACAGACAACGTGATGCACTACTGCCAGGAGTTGTGAGCTCCCTCACACTAACCCATCTACCTTTTCCCCTTTTTACCTTGCAGGTGACCCATCACTCTTCAACACGCAAGGAAAAGGATGGAACACAATGACTTTATTTTAACAATTCATTAAAAGCACACTGCACAAGAGGACTAATTCGGGGTTTTATTCCTCCCTCTCCTGCTGCACAACCTCCCAGGACTCGCCAGGCAGTACAAAAGCCCCCCTCGGGGTAAGCCTGCCCGTACACACTACACTCTGACAATCACATGCTCGAAGAGACTTGATTTTACATGCAAGGAGGAACTCTGCACACATGTCCACACTACACACCCACTTTACTATCCTCCCGGCGTGGCCTACCGCCCGGCCCACCTCATCAATCCAAGGGGGAGAACTAAACCCGTATTGGGAAAATTCACACTACACCCATCCAATGCCACAGTCACACAACACGGAACAAAAAAACGAAATATTTGTATTTAGTCCCCAGACACACCACAATGCCACACAAAAAACCTCCAGGCTGGTCCGTGAAGAGGTATGGTGCCACCTCCACTCGGGGTTCCCCCACCTCACAGATCTCTTCACCACTCTGACACAGCTCTCATCCCTTTCGCCCCGGTCAGATCTACAAAACATGGTTTGGATTCGGGGGGAAATCTCCAACGCCATCCTCGGTACCTCGCTTCCCATCTGCATTGGCTTGTCCCATGGTCTCCACAGTTGCAGAAATGAAAGTGACGTTGTGTTTGTGCTCCTTCTCCTTCCCTGGTCGCCGGGCTCCATCACGTACACACCGTTGACAGACAGGTATCCCGCCATCACACAAACCACACAAACATTCACACACATCCACTAATAAACCCCCCAAAAAAGCAATCTAAGCAAATAAAACTAACAAACTAAAAATAATAAATCATGAGTGTCGGCCAAAAGCAGGTATTACATCCCCCCAGGTGTACAGGGCCAAATTCTTCCCTCCGTACTGCACCAGGGGGGGGTTTCTTATATCTGGGTACACGGCCCAGGTAATTTACAACATGTCCTCCTCCATGCCCATCATACCCATAGATGACGCCTACATAGGCATGTGCTTGGATAAGGCGGGGCTGCAGCCAAAATTCCACGTGGGGGTTTTGGCTGTAGGTGAGACGGTCAACCCCAAAATAATTTATGACATGGACCCCTGTCTTTACCGGGACATTATTTGGGCTCATGGTTTCGTGCCGTATGAGATCCTGGTCCTGTGGGAGAGAATTCATAGCCCAGGCCTGAAATGTTGAGATCTTCAAACCCTACACACCTGCCAGACCACTCCGTTCTGCTACCTCAGGACGCCTAGCACCTCCCCCCCTCCGCACCTGCGCTTCCCGGTCACGTCTCCTGTCGGTTCTGGCTCCACGATGGTGGAATGACCTTCCTGTGGAAGTCAGAACAGCTGAGACCCTGGCCACCTTCAAGCGACGACTGAAGACTCACCTCTTCAGGGTGCAACTCTCCCCGTAGTCCGTTTTTTGTTAAACTTAGGGACATAGTTGCTTAGTTTTACACGTCTACTTGTTTATGTATTGTATTAGGCTTAGGCATTATTTTCTGCATTGATTGCTTTATTGCTACCGTTGAATTGTGGCTACAGATTTACCTACAGGGTCCAAGTTTAACTATGTGGTTGCTCCTAGCACCCAGGAACTGTACTTCCCACTAGGGTGGCTTTCAGCTAAACTGTTCTTTACTACGGTTAACACTTTGTTGTACGTCGCTCTGGATAAGAGCGTCTGCCAAATGCCTGTAATGTAATGTAATGTAAAAAATGTGGTGTGATGAATGCATGTGATTGTGAGGGTTGTGTTTCATTGAAACCCAGTCTGGACTGCAGAACTGGTAATGTGTGTTTTTTCAGTAATTATCAGGAAGTTATTGTGTAGGGTGGTGAAGACAGCGGAGCGCATCATTGGCTGCCACCTCCCCTCTGTGCAAGGCATCTACCACACACAATGCCTTAGGAAAGGACGGAAAATCATAAAAGACTACAGCCACCCAGGCTATGGACTGTTCTCGCTGCTGCCGTCTGGCAGACGTTACCGGAGCATCCAGGCACGGACTACCAGACTCACTAACAGTTTTTTCCCCCGGGCCATCAGGCTTCTCAACCAGCAACATTAATCTCAGTGATCACATTGATCACATCATCACCCCAATGTATACTCTAGCCACTTTGTATGTACATTAAATGTACACCACCTCAATTTTAATGTACCTATCCATCGGCACTTCTTCACTTTATATTTACAATATTTAAAACTCTTATTCTTACTGTCTATATTCCCCATCTTACTGGTTCTGGAACTGCTGCTAATGTTTTATTGTTTTACTGCTCTGTATATTTTTGCTATTGTCTACTACGTAGTTGATGCTTGCCATGTCCTAAGAATTTCATTGTTCAGAAATACCTTGTGTTATACTATGCATTTGATAAACAAAACACTTTGAGGTTCACATTTTACATTGAGAAGGTGGGGAAAAAGGAACTTGAGCTTTGTTGTTGTGAAGGAATTTTTTATTTTTTATTTTTTTATTTGGGTTTAAAAAGGCCTCCACAATTCTTAATGGAAGTATAAATGTCACCAGTTGGGGCCACATTCAACTTTTGACTTGAACTGATCACTGTTACAGGTGACAGGTGAATGTAGTTTGTATTTGTGTGATTAGAATTTTATTTTTATACTTTTTTTGTTTGTTTTCATAACATTAAGGTGGTGAATGCATGTGATTGTTAGGGTTATTGTTTAATTGAAATCCAGTCTGGGCTGCAGAACTGGTAATGTGTGTTTTTTCAGTAATTATCAGGAAGTTATTGTGTAGGGTGGTGAAGACAGCGGAGCGCATCATTGGCTGCCACCTCCTCTGTGCAAGGCATCTACCACACACAATGCCTTAGGAAAGGACGGAAAATCATAAAAGACTACAGCCACCCAGGCTATGGACTGTTCTCGCTGCTGCCGTCTGGCAGACGTTACCGGAGCATCCAGGCACGGACTACCAGACTCACTAACAGTTTTTTCCCCCGGGCCATCAGGCTTCTCAACCAGCAACATTAATCTCAGTGATCACATTGATCACATCATCACCCCAATGTATACTCTAGCCACTTTGTATGTACATTAAATGTACACCACCTCAATTTTAATGTACCTATCCATCGGCACTTCTTCACTTTATATTTACAATATTTAAAACTCTTATTCTTACTGTCTATATTCCCCATCTTACTGGTTCTGGAACTGCTGCTAATGTTTTATTGTTTTACTGCTCTGTATATTTTTGCTATTGTCTACTACGTAGTTGATGCTTGCCATGTCCTAAGAATTTCATTGTTCAGAAATACCTTGTGTTATACTATGCATTTGATAAACAAAACACTTTGAGGTTCACATTTTACATTGAGAAGGTGGGGAAAAAGGAACTTGAGCTTTGTTGTTGTGAAGGAATTTTTTATTTTTTTATTTGGGTTTAAAAAGGCCTCCACAATTCTTAATGGAAGTATAAATGTCACCAGTTGGGGCCACATTCAACTTTTGACTTGAACTGATCACTGTTACAGGTGACAGGTGAATGTAGTTTGTATTTGTGTGATTAGAATTTTATTTTTATACTTTTTTTTGTTTGTTTTCATAACATTAAGGTGGTGAATGCATGTGATTGTTAGGGTTATTGTTTAATTGAAATCCCGTCTGGGCTGCAGAACTGGTAATGTGTGTTTTTTCAGTAAGTATCAGGAAAAATCACTGACAAGGTGGGGAAAAAAATAACTATTTTCGGTTTGTTGTTATGAAGGAATTCTTTTTTAACATTTTTTTATTTGGGTTTAAAAAGGCCCCGACAATTCTTAATGGAAGTCTAAAGGTCACCAGTCTGGACCGCATTCAGCTTTTTACTGTTATAGGTGACAGGTGAATGTAGTTTGTATTTGTGTGATTTGAATTTTATTTGTATATATTTGTAATCTTTTTTTTTTTTTTTTTTTTACATTTTAGAAACACGTTTTGCTGAGACCAAAAAAAAATCATTTCACGGTATTATTCCAACCACAGCAATCATTTAAGGCCTCAAAAGCAGCCAGTGGCTCAGTGTGGCAGCTCCTTGTGTCTTGGATAGGTGAAGTTCTTTGGACTGATATCCATGTTGCCTGCATTTCATGGTGTACATTGAGCCACACCTCCATACTATTAGCAGGGCTCTGCTCTCCTTGAATCACTCTTGATCTGTTGCTGTGATCTCAAATTCGAGTCCTGGAGTGGCTGCAGTGTTTCCAGATTTTTGTGGTTTCTTTTCAATTTGTGTGTGCATTGTATCTCGGTTGGAATCGTCTCATCGCGTGCTAGAAATGGTTAGTTATCCGGCGTTTGATTTGGTGTTTAGCTTCTGCGTTCGTATCCTGTTCACTGGTTGCAAGTAGCACTTAATGCTACTTTGTTATCTTAATTAGTATTGTGTTGTTGATGTCCAGCGGTTATTAGCTTCTATCGCTGCTTAGAAGTTTTATTTCAAAATTGTTTGGTACTTAGCTGTTTTCAATCGGTTTTATTATATCAGCCCGCGTCTGTAGTTGAGCGTTCCTTGAGTAGTGGAAGGAACCTGTGAGTTGTTCATTAGTCTGTATTGTTGTCAGGTGGCACTCGCCACTTATTGCCTAGCATCACTCGGCTATATAAGCAACCATAGTTGCGGAAAGCGGCAGCTTTTCGCGGCAGCCTCATCTTCCTAGCCTCACCTCACCGAAGACTCGGCGGACAAAGACGTAGGAGTCTACCTGCAGGAGTCCACCGAGGGGGGCCAGCTAGGGAGTGCTAGCCACACGGAAAGTATCATAGTCTTTTATCTCCCTGTTCTTCCTCTGCATCTAACACTACATGCTACCTCCCTATCCCAGTCCATGTCTCCTCTTCTAGATTGCCTAGAAGGAGAGATTCTACCCACACCCGAAACCTCTCCAATCTCATCCACCCTCCTAGATCTCCCGGTGTTGACGTGGTGGTAGCAGGTGGACTATGGAACTGCCAATCCGCTGTCCGGAAGGCCGATTTCATCTCGGCCCAGGCCTCACTACTCTCCCTGCAGTTCCTGGCGATCACGGAGACGTGGATCACTCTGGAACGCTGGAACACTGCCACCCCTGCTGCTCTCTCCGCTGCCTACACCTTCTCTCACACTCCACGACCCTCAGGTAGAGGTGGAGGGACAGGTATACTGATCTCCCCGCTGTGGAAATTTGGTATTGTTCCTCTTCCTCACTCCTCACCCCCCTCCTTTGAATTTCATGCTGTCACTGTCCCATGTAAACTGCACATCATTGTTCTTTATTGCCCTCCAGGTCCACTGGGGAGTTTCCTAGATGAGATGGATGCCCTACTCAGCGCCTTCCCTGAGGATGGCACTCCCGTCTTACTCCTCGGTGACTTCAACCTGCCGCTGGAGACCTCTCAGGCCTCTGCATTCCTCCCCGCTTCAGTCCTTCGACTTCACCCTGGCTGAATCCCCATCCACCCACAAGGCCGGTAACCAACTGGACCTGGCCTTCACCAGGAACTGCGCCTCACCCAACATTACGGTATCACCTCTACATGTGTCTGACCATTGCTTTCTGCCTTTCTCCCTCCCCCTCCCCTCTGTGCCTAAACCATCTTCACCTACTCCCACTGTCCTTGTCCGTCGCAACCTCCGCTCTCTCTCCCCCGCTGCCCTGTCAGCTACTGTTCTATCTTCCCTTCCCCCTACTGATGCCTTCTCTCAGCTACCTGCTGAGGAAGCATCATCCACCCTACTCCACCTCTCTCTCCTCCTCCTTTGACTCACTCTGTCCTCTATCCACTAAACCTGCTCGTCTCCGACCCCCCACCCCCCTCCTCTCTAACCCCGGATGACTTCGCATCCTTCTTTCACGAGAAGGTCGATGACATTCGCAACTCCTTCCCCCCAACCTCTCCCTCACCCATCTCGCTACCTAAACCTCCCACCCCTCTGTCCTCCTTCTCGTCCCTTCCTGACTCAGACATCCTTCAACTTGTTCTCTCCCACCATCCCACCACCTGCCCTCTTGATCCCATTCCTTCCCCCCTCTTCCAGTCCATTGCTATGGACATCCTCCCCTTTGTCTCCAATGTCATTAACTCCTCTCTTTCCTCTGGCTCTGTCCCCTCTTCCCTCAAATGCGCTCATGTTGTCCCCCTCCTCAAAAAACCCTTTCTGAATCCTGCTGTCATCTCAAACTACCGACCTGTCTCTCTCCTCCCATTCCTTTCCAAAACATTAGAGCGGGCTGTCTATAATCAACTGTCTGCTCATCTCTTACAGAACGACCTGCTTGATCCCAACCAATCTGGGTTCAGAGCAGGCCACTCCATAGAGACTGCTCTCCTTGCGGTCACTGAGGCTCTTCACGGGGCTAAGTCCCAATCCCTTAGCTCCGTCCTCCTCCTCCTCGACCTGTTGGCGGCATTCGACACCGTGGACCACCAGATCCTGCTCTCATCTCTCGCCGAGATGGGAATCTCTGGATCTGCGTTGACATGGTTCGAGTCCTACCTGGCTGACCGGTCCTACCAGGTGGCCTGGAGAGGATCCCTCTCCTCTCCCCACACCCTCTCTACCAGAGTCTGCCAGGCCCCAGGTGGTCAGGGTGGGCAGACACACCTCCAACCCCCTCACCCTGAACACAGGATCCCCCCAGGGTTGCGTCCTCAGCCCCCTACTGTACTCCCTGTACACACATGACTGTGTGGCCAGGTCCAGCTCCAACTCCATCATTAAGTTTGCGGATGACACAGTGGTGGTGGGCCTGATCTCCAACAACGACGAGAAGGCCTACCTGGAGGAAGTTGCTGATCTGTCACTCTGGTGCCAAGACAACAGCCTCCTCCTGAATGTCACCAAAACTAAGGAGCTGATTGTGGACTTTAGGAGGACACAACAACAGAGGACGTACTCACCATTGGGGATTAATGGGACCACTGTGGAGAGGGTGAGCAGGTATAAATACCTGGGGGTCCACATCACCGAAGACCTCACATGGACAGCACACACTGACACTCTGGTGAGGAAGGCGAGGCAGCGCTTTACCACCTCAGGCAGCTGAGGAAATTTAAAGTCTCCCGGAGGATCCTTCAGTCCTTCTACTCTGGAGCTGTAGAGAGCATCCTGACCGGAAGCATCACCGCCTGGTTTGGCAACAGCTCTGCTCAGGACAGGAAGGCTCTGCAGAGAGAGTAGTGCGTTCGGCTGAACGCACTACTGGAACTACACTCCCCACCCTGCAGGACTTATACACCAGGAGGTGCAGAACCAGAGTCCGCAGGATCATGAAGGATCCTCACCACCCCAACAACGGACTGTTTCAGCTGCTGCGGTCAGGCAAGCGCCTCCGTAGTCACGCTGCCAAAACAGAGAGACTGAGACGGAGTTTCTTTCCTCAGGCCATCAGGACTGTGAACTCTGACCTCACCAGGGCCCCCACCAAGACACACACTGCCCCTCTTATGCACACCCACACACACACACACGTAATGACCACACATAATTTCCTCCATTTCCAAGTGCTCTTAATGTATATATTGTGTTGTTGTTTTTTATATAAGAGCTCTTGCTGTACTTATTGTAATAATTATATATATTGTATTGCTTTAATTTTTGTAATAATTCTATTGTCTTTTTACTGTAAATACTGTGTACTTTTGCACTTTTTTCGTTGAGCATTGTCACTTTCCATTTCACTGCACACCCCGTGTGTGTATGTGACAAATAAAAATCTTGAATCTTGAATCTTGAATCTTGAATCTTGAATCGCAGGGCTCGGTGCTAGGCCCCGTCCTATTCTCTCTGTACGCCAAGTCACTTGGCTCTGTTATTTCTGCACATGGTTTTTCCTATCACTGTTATGCCAATGACACTCAACTCTTTCTCTCCTTCTCTCCATCTGATACCCAGGTCCCGGCACGGATCTCTGCATGCCTGGCTGACATCTCCGCATGGATGTCCACCCACCACCTGAAGCTGAACCTGGGGAAGACAGAGCTGCTCTTCCTCCCTGCGAAGGGCTCCCCGACGATTGATGTGTCAATCACCATGGAAGGCTCCATAGTGTCTCCTTCCCAGTCTGCCAGGAGCCTTGGAGTGACCCTGGACAACCAGCTGTGCTTCTCGAGTCATATTGCAGCGATCACTCGGACCTGCCGATTCTCCCTCCACAACATCTGGAGGATCTGACCGTTCCTCACCCAAAAGGCCACTCAACTCCTGGTCCAGGCCCTGGTGATCTCACATCTGGACGACTGCAATTCCTTGCTGGCAGGCCTTCCGGCCTGTGCCATCAAGCCACTGCAACTAGTCCAGAACGCTGCCGCTCGCCTGGTGTTCAACCAGCCGAAGTTCACCCACGTCACCCCTCTACTCTCCTCTCTGCACTGGCTCCCCATCGCAGCACGCATCAGATTCAAGTCACTTGTGCTTGCTTTTCAAGCGGCCAGAGGTACTGCTCCCCCATACCTCCAGTCACTCATCACTCCCTACACCCCTCCCAGACCCCTCCTCTGGCAAACTGACTGCCCCATCCCTCCGGGCGCCTGCCAGCCGCTCCTCGCGATCTCGCCTCTTCTCTGTCCTGATCCCTCGCTGGTGGAACGACCTTCCGCAATCGGTCAGGACCGCGGAATCACTTGCAATTTTCCGCAAGAGACTCAAAACCCACCTCTTCAGACTCCACTACCACTGAACACTGTCCATATAGCCAATCTGTCGTCACCACTGTTTACTTGTTCTACACTCTTTAAAAAAATAATAATAATAAAAATAAAAATAAAAAAACCACACTAACCTTTTCTTTCCCAGTGATACAGGTATGATACGCAGACGCCTGCAATGATGTCTATTGCTGTATTACTGCACTGATCTTGTGCGCTATGATTGTTCTTGCCATGTATTAATGCACATCTTGTAAGTCGCTCTGGATAAGTGCGTCTGCTAAATGCTTAAAATGTCAATGTAAATGTCAATTTGCAGCCAATGTAATTAAATAATAACTTTGGTGGGGACAGTGAGGTACAAACGAGCAGGGATCCAATGGGTGGGGAAAGGGTGTTTTAAAGCCAAGTTTTAAAGCCAGGGCTCATTCCATGCTTTGGAAGAACCATTTCAGTGTGTCTCAGCTGTTCCCACACCCTTCAAAGTCTCCAGCAGCAGAGTGAATCTTATCCATGCCAGGGAAATGCACCCAACACCATAATAGAGCTACCAGAACCATTAATTTACTAATTTTCTTTATTTTGACAGTTACCTGTACTATAGAACTATACAAAGCATAGGCCTATTCTGTGACATTCTGTATTCACTCATCCTATGCTTTCATTTTCAATAACAAGGAGTATGAAAATGACATTATTGATGTAAAAAATAACAAGGACAGCAGGTTGTTAGCATTTGTTATTATTTGATTGATTCCACAATGGCATCTTAGCAGTTACATTGTCATTTTGGTATTTAGCAGATGCATAGAAAATATGTTGGGGGCCTCCCGCGTGGTCTAGTGGTTTCAACGTCCGACGCTGGCCACAGCGACCAGGGTTCGATTCCCCATTGCGCCAGAGTCGGCTCTGGCCAGGAGTGCCACCGGGGCGGCAATTGGCTGTCTGCCCCAGGGAGGGGGGAGGGAAGCCGACACAGTTTGCTGTGCACAAGAGTGGTTCTGGGGTGCCAGAATTACAGTCGACAGCACGATAAGTGCTGTCTCGGAGGAGGCAGCGCTTCGCCATTGTCACTGCCGGTCACAGGGCTACGGCAGTGAACTACAAGGGAGGGGATTGAACTAAGCATAGCGGGAGTAATTGGCTACCAAATTAAATCGAAAAAAAGAAAAAAAAAGATGTTGGGGAACAAGCAGCAAATATTCTGTGACATTAGTTAGACTGCCAAAAGTATGTGCCATTATGTAACTCATCACATTTATTTAAGTGCCATAGGTGTCAGGAGAGTTTGAGGGAATAACTACATTGAGCCAAGATGCAGTTTGAAGATGTGGCTGTCTGCGGAACAGTGACGGATATGCACAGTGACTGGGCTGTCCTGACTGAAGACATATCAACATACATAGGGTGGAGGCAGAGTATATCTTGGACCATTTGTGTCATTGATGGCCTTTTTATTTTCTAATTCTGGGATGGAGCATTTATTGTTGACTCATAAACCAGCAAGCAGAGATTGATTGATGTAATTTAAAACCAGAATATTCAAACTGAAATGTACACCAGTGTTTAACAGGGAAGAGTTGTGTCTATGTCTATGTTAAGTTATTGTTGTTTTTACTATCTCAGTGTTGGCAGTTATTATGCTGTACCCCATGGAATGCTGTATACTGGTAAAGTAAAGGCACTTGTTCTGTTCTATCTCAGAGGTGGCGGGTTAGTACACCTTCATCATTTTCCCAGAGTTGCAGTGGCAAACTCGCAATTAAAAATAAATGTATCACGTGCGAATGGAATAACAACATATTTATGATTTAAACTTTTAAAAATAGTTCATTTTTTTCGGGTGAAAACTTAAATCAGTATATGTAATATCAGTGGCGGGTCGTGCATTTCACACCTAGGCCTTCAGTGGTGTCCTACCTGAATTATTCCACCTCTTAATACCATCATTATGACGCCATGGTTATAGAAACCATCAATATTATACAGAAATGCAGTATAACAGGGCGTTGCATCACACAGGTTTCTCATGTAGCGAGAATTAATGCCATTACTAAAGTAAGAAACCCAATTAACACAATTCAACAAGTCTCCTTTCACTGCAGCCACAGCTGCGCCACATACATCATCTCAAGCAGAAGCATCAATTTTAAACTAATAAAATGACAAAAATATTTAAAAAAATACATAAAATTCATTATACTCACCAAAACTTTTGATTTACCGCTCGTAGTTACTGAATTGAAAGTGGCGGACAAACCCTTTCCCTGACTGGGACAGGTTTGCTAGCTTCGGGGTTGGCCGACCTTTCCTCACGATGTCCAGCTTTTCTTGAAAAGTCCGTCTTGAAAATGGCTTTGTAAGTATATCTGCGACCAAATCAATTTCTTCTCCTCTGTCAGCCATTGTGGGTTGAAAAAACAGCTATTAAATCTACACAAATATATTTTAGCTTGTGCAGATCACTACAGATGAAGTTTGCTAGCTCTGGCTAGTACGCTCTCTGACCATCCAATCAAATGACGTGAAAATGCTGACGTTATTGTACGCCTGCTAGATGGCCCCGGTGTCGCCAACTCGAAATCTTATTGGTTAAAGCAACAGTTTCATTGCCATTTATTTTAAGCTACAGGGGCCTGCACTGTTGATTCTGAAGGCCTCAAGGCAGATTTATTTGACCCTGGCAACACATGATGGCTGAAATATGATTGGATAAAAGCTCTAACATAAACATACACTACTGGAAGCAGCGCAACCAAGAGAAAAGCTATGAAATGAAGAGAATAGACTATTGGGAATAATTTAATACATATTCATGGAAAAAATATATTAAAACGTAAGTCAGTGATTCTGATAGCGTTTTGGCCAGCAGAGAAGGCCTTGCTGACCCTGACGGCCCACCACTGTGTAATATACATGAAAACCCATTCGATGCATTATGGGAATGACAGACTTTTGGTTAGTTATCCCTGCTGTGTGTAGGGATAGGATTATCATAAGGATATACATTACATTAGATTACATTACAGGCATTTTGCAGACGCTCTTATCCAGAGTGACGTACAACAAAGTGTTAACCGTAGTCAAGAACAGTTTAGCTGAAAACCACCCTAGCGGGAAGTACAGTTCCAGGTGCTAGGAGCAACCACATAGTTAAACTAGGACCCTGTAGGTAAATCTGTAGCCACAATTCAAAGGTAGCAATAAAACAATCAGTGCGGAAAATAATGCCTAAGCCTAATACAATACATAAACAAGTAGACATGTGTAATACTAAGCAGCTACGTCCCTAAGTTAACAAAAAACGGACTACAGGGAGAGGTGCACCCTGAAGAGGTGAGTCTTCAGTCGTCGCTTGAAGGTGGCCAGGGTCTCAGCTGTTCTGACTTCCACAGGAAGGTCATTCCACCATCGTGGAGCCAGAACCGACAGGAGACGTGACCGGGAAGCGCAGGTGTGGAGGGGGGAAGGTGCTAGGCGTCCTGAGGTAGCAGAACGGAGTGGTCTGGCAGGTGTATAGGGTTTGAAGATCTTGTGGAGGTATGTTGGGGCTGATCCCTTGACTGCCTGGTATGCTAGGACCAATGTTTTGAATTTGATGCGAGCTATAACAGGCAACTAGTGGAGGGTAGTGAGCAGGGGGGTGACATGGGAGTGTCTAGGAAGGTTGTAGACCAGACAGGCTGCAGCGTTCTGGATGAGTTGCAGGGGTCTGATGGCAGATGCGGGAAGGCCAGCCAGGAGCGAGTTGCAGTAGTCCAAGCGGGACAGTACCATTGCTTGGACCAGGAGCTGGGTAGAGTACGTGGTAAGGAAGGGACGGATTCTCCTGAAGGAAGAATCTGCACGCCCGGCTTACCGCTGCAATGTTCATTGATAGGGACAGCCTGTTGTCCATCACCACACCGAGATTCTTCGCGCAGGGTGATGATGTCACCAAGGTGTCACCTAGAGTAATGTAGAAATCAAGGTGGGGAGAGTTTAGGGCAGGAATGAAGATTAGGTATACAGTATATAAGGATGGATTAGTCACAAAAATATGTGAAGGCAACCGTTTAAAGATTCTACTGTACCTCTACATGACTGTATAATATACATGTACTGTATGTATATTCTTCTTAGTTTTTCTTGTCCTCTCTTCTCACATTCTTTCTCCCTTTAGGTGTTAATTGTGGGATAATGTAGGCAGCACTGAGAACACAGAATAAAATTTACTGAAAACTGGGAAATGTAAAAAAAAATTTTTTTTAATGCACACTCAAGACTGTTTGTGTACAGAGAGATATACTCTGCAGCTTCTGCCTTCTGGCTTTCACGCATGCCACATTAGGTGGAAGTTCTTTAGATGATAAACATATGTACAGGTAACTGACAAAATAAAGCATATACCAACATAAAGTGTCTTAATAGGGTGTTGGGCCACCACAAGCCACCAAAACAGTGCTCCTTGGCATATATTCTACAAGTGTCTGGAACTGTAGTGGAGGGATGCAGCACCATTCGTCCATGAGAAATTCCACCATTTGGTGTTGTGTTGATGGTGATGGAAAACGCCATCTCAGGCGCCTCTCCAGAATCTCCCATAAGTGTTCAATTGGGTTGATATCTGGTGACTGAGACGCCCATGGCATATGATTTATATCATTTTCATGCTCATCAATCCATTCAGTATTTTTAGGTGTAATATGTGGTTTATACACTGCAAGCTGACCATAGTATTCCTTTCTTTGAAGCTCTCAACAAACTATTCTTGATTAAACTATTTATACTCAACGGATTCAGTAGCTCGTCTGTTTTGCCTTTCATCTTCAACCAATGCATGGACATCATGGTCGAGGAGTATGCGTTTTTGACCACAGTTGCCCTAGTTGATGTCTCTACCCTAGTTGATGTCTTTCCCTCAGACTTCCATGCCAACATCACCTTATTCGCTGTTCCTTGAGAAACATCAGAAAGTTGAGCGGGCTTTGCCACTGAAGCTCCTGCCAAACGTGCCCCAACAATCACCCCCTTTTCAAAGTCATTGAGATCTCTTTTTCTAGGCATGGTAGCCTAAATAATGGGCAACTTAGACCTGCCCAGCATTTCTATACATGGCCATAAGACACCATGGGGTGTTAATTGCTTTATTAACTCAGTAACCACACCTGTTATGTGTGAAAGCATCTGCTTTCAATATACTTTGCATCCCTCATTTACTCGTGTTTCTTTTATTTTGGCATTTACCAGTATATTGGTTTCCTTAAAGTTTTACGCATAACCTAAAATATGTCTATGATTCTTAGTGTGTCTGTGTATACAGGGTCTTTTCGGGGGGCCCCTACGTGAACCCCCCACCCCGAGCACTTGCCAGATATGCATTGTGACACCTATGCATAAAGGAGACCAAAATCAACATTTTAAGAATACATATTGTATACTATTAGCAACAAATTGTTATAAGGCCAATATATTAATCATTATAAATAAGGAAACCCAAATCAAGACATACATGAAAATGAAAATCATAAAATAATACCCTATCCATTACAGCAGTGGTTCTCAACCTTTTTGCTGCCAAGCCCCCCTGTGTCCAATAAAGTATTCCATGGCAGTATAAAGTATTCCTTACATATGATAAAGACTTTTCCGCTCCCTTTTTTGCTACAATGATGACAAACGTGTTTGCTTTCAAAATAATGTTTAGGTAAGTGCTTACTGTTGCCATTACACTGCTTGTAGTAGTAAAGCAAATAGCATCTTTGGATAAGTTTGACCATTTCTCGAAAATAAAAATCATAATTCATTAAAAAAACATAAATACAGAAAAGGATCACCAAGTTACCATTTCTCAAAAAATATAAATAAATACAGAAAATAAGCACTCATTCACTCAGTCGACATTTTTAACTCAGTGTGAGGTCTGTTGCTGCTGCTGGCTAATAATATGGTCGATACGTGGGGAGATCTTTGACAAGGCGACACGCATGTCATCCTCAAGGCTCAACCTGGCCCTATTATTCATACCCTTGATAAAGATGATCAAAAGAGATCATATAAAATAAACGATATGAGTAATGAGGTATATTTTATGCTCGAAGAATTGAGAAAATTCCAAACCTACATTACAAATACGATTGGTCAGAAAAGCATATATATATTTTTTTTAATTCCCAGAAAACGTCTGGATCACAATTATTCATAACCCTATTATTTTAAATGTAATCCAACAAAAACAAATCTTCATAAATATACAACTTATTTGAGGTTCATTGGAAGGTTATGGAACTGTACAGTGGCCTACAATGGTTTCCTGTGTCCCTTGGGTATAAAAAGGAGGGAACACACATTTGAAATACTGTGGTCAACAATCATCATGGTGAAAGGCAAATAACTCCCTGAAAGCATCAGACAAAATGTTATTGACAGATCAGGAGATGGCTACAAAAACCAAAAAAGTTAAAAGATCCTGCTTTCCACTGTTGTGTCAATTATCAGGAAGTTTAAGGCCACTGGAACAGTGGCTAACCTGCCAGGTAGAGGACGCAAGTCTATCTTGCCCCCACAGTCTATCAAGTCTATCTTGGTGTAGTGAGACGGATGGTTCAATAGGCAAAAAGAAGTCCAAGGCGCACAGTTCCAGATCTCCAAAATAACCTGGCATCTTGGGGTTACAAGGTGTCTAAAGCTACCATTCGATGATGCCTACAAGACAATGACCTTATGGCAGGAAGCCTCTTTTGAAGACAATTTACCCAAAAAGGTGTCTTGAATTCATCAAACTACATCTGACCTACAATTAGAACTGTGTCTTGTGGCCGAATCAAGCTTTTTGGACATGCACATCAGCGTTATGTTTGGCGTCCAAAGAATGCAAGTAATGTTGAAAAGCACCACATGCCTACAGTAAAATATGGTGGTGGATCTTTAATGCTTTGGGGTTGTTTTACATCCATAGGCCCTAGGGCCCTTATTAAAATGAATAGAACCATGAACTCCAGCATGTTCCAAGAAATTTTGCCCAAAAACCTTGTTCCGTCTACCAGGATACACCTTGGCCGCAGACTGACCTTCCCTACAACAATCCCAAACATGCGTCCAAAGCAACTAAGAAATGGTTGAGAGAGCACAAGATCAATGTCCTGACGTGGGCATCTCAGTCTCCAGATCTGAATCCAATTGAACAAATGTGGTTTGAACTCAAAAAAGCAGTCCACAAACGTCAATCCAAGAATCTGAAGAAACTAGAACAATTCTGCATGGAGGAATGGTTGAAGATCCCCCCCAAGAAGTTCCATAACCTTGTACGACACTACAGAAGGCGACTACTTGCTGTTATAATGGCCAAGGGAGGAACCACATAGTACTGATAACAGGGGTGTGAATATTTGTTATTCTTGATTTTTCTGGGGAAATAATTATAATTTGTGAACCATACGATTTTGGTTTGTGTCAATGCATTATTATTAAAGAATGTAATTTCCTCCTTGTGCAGGGATTGCGTGCTGTTCATTGCATGTTTATGTTCAGGAAAAAACGGAATTGTAATGTAACTCAAGTGAGGTTGTATAATTGCTGTGTACAATGCTAACAACTAATAAAAACTGATCATAAAAAAAGAATGTAATTGTCTGAATTTTATGAGCATAAAATAAAGCTCATTACTTATATTGTTTATTTTATATGATCTCTTTTGATCATCTTTATCAAGGGTATGAATAAAAACTGAGTCTACTGTAGATATGTGGTGCTGAATGGTGTCAACCTATCACTTTATCTGCTGCATCATGAGATAGATGGTACTCAGCACCAGCACCACCTATTTCTCAGGACATACAAATACGCCATGCCATGACACATTTTGCATAAAGGTAAATTTCTCTCTGCAAGGAAAACAATGCAGTCCAACACTCTCGTCAATATAGCTTTCCATCGTGCCTTATCTGCTGTGATAGCATTTTGAAAGTGACTGTCAATGCATTTTCCCAGTAGTAACCATGATTCAAATTCCTTCCAGGCAAGGTAAGCATCTATATGATCAGTCCCCATCTCATGGAGTTTTCACAGACATTGGCAGTTGCTATATCCTACAACTAAGTGGCTATTGTGTTTTTTGGCTCCACCCAAGGCAGTAAACTTTGTTTTATTAGAGAACAGTAGACCTTAGAAAATCGCCTGTTGATTTTCTGTCCTGGGAAATGGGGCATCTGGGCCCGTTTTATATCTTCATTTGACGAAATGAGTCACTGACTTCACTGGGCGGAGGCCAGTCCGATGGCTCGGAGTGATAGGGCAGGTCTCAGCTAACCGCCGCACTGTCACAGGTGGCTGTAGCGTCAGCTTGTTTGTTTGCCTCTCTGCCCGGTGCCTCCCTATATGAATCGGTCAGGTGAATTCGAACTTAGCAACTCGCTAAAAATGCAATTTAATATCTGATATTTTACTCACATGGCCTTATTATTGACAACAATATCCACTTTAGTTTACCTGCCAGCCTCTCCACTAACGTTAGTCTCAATATGGTCAGCAGCTCTCTGTTCCTCGTTTGCTTGCCCACCAGGAGCCCCTTGTCTGGTCTGTCCCTCGCTGGGGATATTGATAGATGAAGCTAATTAGCGTCCCTCTAAAGACACTTAATGCAACTTAGGCGATACATATGTTACTTGAACTAATCACTATACTTATTTCAGTATCAGCATCAGCTAGCTAGTTAGCGTTACGTTAGGTAACGTTAGCCTGTCTGCTCTGCCCATCACCGTCACTGGCTAATACCGTTGGTAACATATCCTCTCGGTTCGGTCCTGCTTCGCTGCGGATATGAAATGAATAAGCTAGCTAATAGCCAACACTCAATGTAGCTTAACGTTTGTTAACATTACTTGAGCCAGCCTATCCACAATAACCTATTTATTTTAGTATCAGCTTTCATTGCTAGCTAACGTCAGCTATCTATCAGATTCTGCCCACTTGAGACAACACTGCTCTGACCCTTCTTCTGCGGTGGTAGAGGTGGTGGGGGCATTGGTTCGCTATCGAAAGGGAACTTCTCATTTTCCCTCTCGATCCTGTCTATTTGTTTTTATTTAGCAGTTTTGAGCACCTGAACATTTTCTTTTTTGTCCGTCCATTCTTCTTTCCGCCTAGTTGTTCGAACTTTAAAAATAAAAAATACCTTTCTGCGCCGCTCTTTTGCGCCCCTCATGGTCTGGCGCCCCTATGCGTGGCATAGTCTGCATCCCGCCTAGTTGCAGACGTGCTCAGCACCACACTTAGAACAGAATGTTTCCAGGGGCACTTCACTGAAACAAGCTCTCCAGGTGGTATCAGATGAGATTTCAACGAGTTCTTCCACGAGTTTGGATGGAGATGTGTCAGGAAGCTTGGTCTCAATGTTCTCTATAAAGGGGTTCTATATCCAGAGGTAGGAAGCTACTTCCTCCTCGCTGAGTTCAGGAAATAACTGTTGAACTTGTTCAACATCCCTGACAAGTGTCCTGTTACCTAGCAAACTGTTGAACTTGTTCAACATCCCTGACAAGTGTCCTGTTACCTAGCACATGGTTCTGAAATCCATCTTTTTTTCTTGAAGGCATGCAACTGTTCAAACATATCAGTGGTTCCTGATGAGGCTCAATTTTTTCACATTTCCACTTTTGAAAGCCTCCACTTTCATGCTGGATAGTGATGTTTTTGTTTCCACCCTGCATTGTTTTGTTGAGTTTGTTTGTTTCATTAAAGATGTCCACAAGGTAGCTGAGTTGAGCCAAGCATTTCCCATCCTTGAGGAGCTCAGCCAGTTCAGGTTATTTGTCTGAAACAAAGTTATGCAGTTCCTCCCTGAGGCTGAACAGGCGCATCAGTATCCTTCCCCGGGACAGCCATCTTACCTCAGTATGCATGAGAAGGGAGTGATGGTCAGAAGCTGAACCCACCTCTTCACAGAGGGCAGTGAATAACCTCGAGTTTGTGGCTCTTGCTTTAACAAAGTTCACAATGGTCACAGCATTGTTCCAATGTTAAGCCCGGGAGCAATGTCCTTTGCGGCAAGCGCGTCTCTATGCAGATCACAATGCGTTGAGACGGCACGGGGAGCGACAGCTTTTATTCTTTGAACTACTCCGGAGTATGTTCCCGTCATCGTCGCGGCTCCATCTGTGCACACTCCAATGGTCCAGCTTATTCCATTTGACCTCATGAAATCATCCAGTGCTTCAAAAACATTTTAACCATTTTAGTCGTCTTGAGCTCATTCCCAGCCATCTCAAGGCGACCCCGAGCAGCTCTCTGAGGCCCCCTATCGGGCCGCGGCCTCCCTGCTGAGAACCATTGCATTACACTATCATAACAATCCAGCGCTCTCAGCCAAAAAAATATCTAACCTAGCCCTTAGACACATTTATAATTTGAACCGCTGCGAGCTTAACATGTGTAGCCTACAGTGCATTCTTCTAGAATAATAGGCCTACGTCTTTTGAAATGTAAAGGCGTTGCTTTTGGTGAATTGCGGTTAGGTTTAGTTTGCAAACAAAGCTGTTGACATAATTCAAACTGACGTAAATGGCGGTCCATCCCATTCGTCGTTCTTTAGTCGCACAACATTGTGCACAATGACAACATTTCGTTTGTTAACAGACCGTTGAGAATGAAAGTACCACGGTTGGTTGGTCATGCAAATGTGATCATGCAAGTTTGGACATCTGTGAATGGTTTCCTAAAATAACTTAAGAGATGTAAGAGATTACCCAAAAAAGCTATTTTTTAGAGAATTAGTACAATATATACAAAATCAGATTCTAGATTTATTTTATTTTGCTGCCAAAGCATTGCCAAACCTACTTTATCATGGGTAGCCTATATCACACTTAGTACAAAACTTTCCAGCGTCTATTTTTGACCACCCCCCAAACCACAACTTTCCAGCTACGTTGTAAATAGGTCCAGATCACACTTTTATTTGCAGAAAAGAATAAAATCACGAGAACACAACGTTTTCATAACTTTCCACAAACTTTAAAAAGCGTTATTTCGCTAGTCTGCTTTTTATTTTCACCTTATTTTTTTCAATGAATACCCTCTAAAAAGCAATATCTACCTTTGTCATTAATACGGTATACACGCGGGCAGGGCTGGACTGGGACAAAAAATAGGCCCTGCCATTTGGCTCAGACCGGCCCATCACAATCGGTCGGACACCGCCCATCACTACGACATCCTTGCAGTCTGTTCAATACGCTGTCCATTTTTTGTTGGCCGTTAGATGACAAAAAAAATAAAATATAATAATAATTTTATATATTTTTTAATTAAAAATAATAATTATACCGGCCCTACCGGCCCAAAACTAGACCGCCCACCGGGAATCGGCCCGGTAGACTATATAGCCAGTCCAGCCCTGCACGCGGGCATAAAATAAGGTTTTTGCACTGCAACGTCGTTTCGTGCTAAGGATATTCACTTTGTCTCGTAAACATGGATGCGCAGGCTGAGACGCCAGAATGCCACGGCCCATCCCCACAACGTTCTACAGAGGGTCTGTGGAGAGCATTCTCACCAGCACCATCACAGTGTGGGGAGGGAACTGCACGGAGGCTGAACGAGACTCCCTGCAGCCCACAGTGAGAACAGCCGAGAAGATCACAGGTGCCCCTCTCCACTCCATCCGGGACATCTACACGAAGCGCTGCAGAAGTAGAGCCAATGGCATCATAAAAGACACCACCCACGCAGCGCACGGACTGTTCGAGAGGTTACGGTCGGGCAGGCGGTACCGCAGCCTCGCGACAAAGAAACAGACCACCAGATTCCACGACAGCTACTTTCCCCAAGCTGTCAGAATACTGAATGGACATTAAACGCGAACACAAACACTGCCTTCAGCCCTGCGCCGTGGGCTGAACTGCACTATAATGTTACCTCAATGTGACCTAAATGTCGTCGTAAATGTTGCACGGTCCTAACTGGTGTGGAATTGTTGCACTGTTGAGAACAGTCACGCTGCTACTAGTGTCCACCTGCCGTTTCAGTTTTTTGCACAACAAAACAATACATGCCTGCATCTTATTGTTACCTCAATGTGTTTCTGTTGCACTTTATAATGTTACTGCACTTTATAAAATGTTACCTCAATGTGACCTTGTTACCTCAATGTGACCTAAATGTTGTGTCGTAAATGTTGCACTGTCTTAACTGCTGTGTAATTGTTGTCTTAAACAATTGTTTACTGTTGTAAATCGAAGCGCAATCTCGTTCTTCTACATACTTGTATGTGGCGGAATGACAATAAAAGCAACTCAACTCAACTCAACGGATACGTTGTTCCACCAGGTGGTAGCAAAACCACTTCTAAAAGTTTCTTGTGAACGCAAGAGAAAGAAAGGCACTCACACATACTGTTGGCGCTCTCTGTTGGCGAGCCAACACATGGACAACTGTTTTGGAATAACCCTGGAAACCAGCTCGCTACCCATATGTAGAAAAAATATAGGGCTATGCCAAAATATAAAAAGCGTATACGTATACAATAATACATTCAAGGCAACATTTATCTTCTATATTTTGTGGACAATTAGCATGTTTAAATAAACATTTGGTTAATTTGAATTATAACTGTTGATTTAAATCACATACATATGTATATACATTCAGGTCCATAAGTATTTGGACAGTGACACAATTGATCATTTTGGCTCTGTATGCCAGCACAATGGTTTTGAAATGTGTTTTAAGTGTAGACTTTCAGCTTTAATTTAAGGGTTTTCAAAAATATTGTATGAACCGTGTAGGAATTACAACCATTTTATACATAGCCCACCCAATTTTAGCAGGGCGCAGCAGGGCGCGTTGGGCCCTCAGGGAGGCCGGCGACGGCAGGTGAGGGGCCCCCAGGGAGGCCAGCAGGAGCCAGCGGCAAGGGCCCCTCAGGGAGGTTGGCGACACCAGGCAAGGAGGGGCCCTCAGGGAGGCCTGCGACCCCAGGCAAGGAGGGGCCCTCAGGGAGGCCTGCGACGCCAGGCAAGGAGGGGCCCTCAGGGTTGCAGGCTTCCAGGTCCTCCCAGCAGATAGTCCAGGGTTCCTGGGGTTCCATAGGCATAGGGACTGCCTGCCTCTTTGTCTTGCCGTGTTTTCTTTTTGCCATTTAAAAAAAAGGCCCTGTAGTCCTTTCCAGGCTGTGGGAGGGAAGAACACCTGACAGCAGCCAAAAGGGAGGCGCAGCCCTCTCTACTCCTCCCTCCACCTCTCCCAGTGTCACAAGGCCCTATTTAAACAGTAATGGATACTCATGGCGGACGGAAAAGGTTATCCGGATCCGTTATAATAGACTAAGAGGCGCAAGTGCATTTTACATTTGTAAGCATATATGCAGTGCATTTCACGCAAGTGCATTTTATTGTCTAATTAATTATTGTATGACTCATGACAAAGGTTAAGGCACTCTACGCTGTAAACCCCAAGGCATTACTAGCACAAATATATTGAGTAAAGAGAACTTAAATCCTTCCAAAAGTTCTTACTTGAAAAGTTTATGTGGTACTAACCTTAATAACAAGTCAGGTTTACTTTCTAAGTTATGTTAAAATGTAACAATTGTAAGTACAAAGTAAGTACAAAGTATTATTTTTAAGTGAAAATGGCTTGCTGTATGTACAGTAGTTCACATTAATAAACTTTTAAAGTTAGATTAACTCAAAATATTTTGCTTATTTGTACATTACAATTGTAATTATTCAGACAACAGCTATTGATGTAATTGCGAACATAAAAGTAATTTGTTCATTTGTACATTTGTACAAGTTGTAATTTTTAATTTGTTTCTGGAATTGTGGTTATTTTATTAATGACTGTTCACTTGTGTTACACTTGAACATTTTTTGTCCTGTACTTACCTAAATTAATTATTTTTGAGTGACTTTAGTTCAGAAGTTTAACAGACTTGATATAATTCAGTTATTAATTAATACCTAAAAAGTTAAATCATGAAAAATCGTTAAATGGTACATTGTCCAGTTAAAGACTGCCGATTTAAGACTAATGTCTACTTTACATTCAACTCCCATAAGTCTAGAGACCATCTGTCCTTAAGCTCTACTGATTTCAGTGATATAGTTGTGAAACACAGAAGTGAGTCCCAAGACAATAGGTCTCTGCACTGAATTCTAGATGAGGTAACACCGGTGGCACCAATAACAAGTCAAGAACTGGTTTACTCAAATGGCAGCTGCAGCAAAACCTGGCCTCTTCCTTTTGAAATGATAGCCGCTTCTTCGTGTTGCAGAGTGCAACTCAAGAAATGCTAGTAATCTTTGATCAATTACTCTTACTCTTTAAACTTCTTCTTAAAGAAATCTGCAAGAAAAATCTAGCAGATTCTAGAGAAACATAATTGTGGCATAAGTACCGATGTCTGTGTGGCTCAGTAGGTAGAGCATGGTACTGACAAGGCTTAGGTTGTGGGTTCAGTTCCCATTGGGACCACATATACCAGGGTCTTCAACTCCAGGCCTCGAGTCCGCTGTGTCTGCAGGTATTTGCTCAACCACGCACTACACCACCTGATTTAGAATAATTAGTTTACCTCCTTGGTCCAGGAGGCGAGCTAATTAGTGAAATCAGGTGGTGTAGTGTGGTTGGAGCAAATACCTGCAGACACAGCGACCTTGAGGCCTGGAGTTGAAGACCCTGACATATACTGAAAAATGTATGCATTCACTAGTGTGATTATTTATTATATGGAATGGAATTATTATTATATTGAATGGCGTAGTAGATACTGACATGCTTCATGGTTGTACCTCCAAGGATGGACCTTTGTCCACGTAAAAAGCAGGAATTCTTATCATGATAAAAAAATGTCCCTATGGTGAAGCCAATCGAGTACAAGCTAGATGGCACAAAACATTCAACCATGTATGCCCCATCCTCTTGTTGCAGGAGCTACTTAAAAAAGGGATGTTTTACAGGAAGCAGTGAAGACATCTGCACAACCTGATGGCCAATATGCTTCATATGGTGATGGATGATTTTGTAATGAGAATGGACTACTGTCTTGTGAGGAGTTTAAGCTAGCTATTCAACTGTATGTCGATGATTTAGAAGTGGTTCACCCACTTGGTACATCAAAGAAAAAAACAAAATATGTGTTCACTGTACTATTGCAAACATTCCAAGCAAACATTGCTAAACTTTGCATACTATACAACTAGCCTTGCTATGCAATTCCAATGACCTGAAGACTTTTGGATATGCTATGATTTTGGGGAAATTTGAAAATTCTGGAAAGGGATGGGGTTCTACATTTAATCTTTTGGAGAATGTATGCAAGAGACTGGGTTATGTGTTGTGGCTGATAAATTGGCTGCACATGGACCATTTATTGGTATAAGAGATATAAATGGCTGCTTAGGGCCCCCAAACCACAAGGGGCCCCCCATGAGCATCTGATACATCATACCCCCCAAAGAGGATTTTGCTTAGGGCCCCAAAAAGGCTAGAAATGGGCCTGCGTGGATTGGAGGGTTTAAAGAGAACTTTAGTGGAAAATACAATTGCCAATTTCATCTTGCAGCAATGGAGGACATGAGACCAGGACTTTTGAGATGAGGGCCACAGCCATTTATGTGATAACATTGAATCTGGAATAAGTTCTGAAAATGATGGTGTGCACAGTGCCTGTATTCTTTCACAGCAACTGGAGCACTTTCACACAGTAAATGCATTTCCTCCGGACATTGTTCATGATTTGTTGGAAGGTGTTGTGCCGATAGAGTTGGCATTGTGCCTAAAAGACCTGTTTGGAAAGATTTTTTTTCTTTGGAACAATTGAACGTAGCCATTGTGAAGTTTCCTTTTCGAGCAGCGATGAAGTTGATCAGCCTCATCCTATCCCTAAAGGCTTCTCTAAAAGACAAGGGCAAGTGAACTGCCTCCTTTGAGACAGACCTCGCCAAGCCATCAACCGTCAATCAGATACACGTAGGGAAGCTTTCTGTACATGCCGGCAAGCTCGTGCTGACTTCCCCCCCCCCCGGAGTGGACAGCCAATTGCCGATACGCACAGGGAAGCTTTCTGTACGTGTGGTGAGCAAACCCTGGCTGCAGTGGGCAACCTGTACCCTGGGCAAGTGCTTTTACCAGTTGAGTCACCCAGGGGTCCTGGGCCTATAATTGTATTGCCTGTTGTCAAAGGTTAGTGTTGTCAAAGTGTATATGAATTGTAATACAGAAAACAATTGTTGTAACATGTTGCTCTGGCCGGGAGTCCCATTCAGGGGCAGCGATTGGCTGTTCGCCCCAGAAGGAGGGGGGAGGGAAGCCGGCATGAGCTCGCCACATGCACAGAAAGTGTCTCTGGATGTATCAGAATCACGGTCAGCGCTCGGATGAGTGCCGTCTTGAAGGAGATGTTTCACTGTGCCTGAGTAGTGGCTGGTCCCATAGCTGCAGGCGAAGGGCTTGTTGAAGGGAGACAGTTGAATAAATAGAGGGTACAATTGGCCACCAATTTTTGGAGAAAAACAGGGGGATATATATACAGTGTATATACAGTTCTTATAAACTATTCAGATTAGTTTAAAGTAATATTTGAATAAATGCAGGTTGATGCGATGCATCTTGAGCCAGCGTGTAAGATCATTTCTGCCTGCATATTTTCTTTGATATAATGTGGCATGCAGCTTTTAGCCGTGCTGGTCTCCAAATAGGAACGCCTGGTGCTAGGACAATTTCATTTTTGCATTCACCACATATTTCTGTTGAATATTTTTTTATCTTTCTTTTTCACTCAACTGAATTCTTCAACTTGTTTGTTGTGTTGAATCATAAACATGTTAAAGTTTTGAAGTCCAAATGTCAGACTGCATCTTATTTCTCATCATTTAGCAAGTGATGGAGGCTCCGCTGGCTAAGCGTTAGATTCGGTGTAGCGTTAGACTTCTGTAGTGTTGGCATTTCTTGAATCTTTCCCATTCAGCCATCATTTGGCTTTGGTGTTTTTACGTGTTGATTTTAGCGGTCCAAAATGAGCTGTATAACAGGACAAAGATTGTTTTTTTTGTTTTTGAAGGAAAATGTTCCATTATTGAGAGGAGAAAGTCTATGTCATAGTAGTATGGAATTGTCTTCATTTTACTAGTGGTGGAGGCTCAAATTTCAAATCTGTGCATTCTCTCAAATTTCTGTGCATTCCCACATTGTATTACCATACATTTGTGATGTCATGCAGTTATAGCATTGAAGAGGCAGTATTTTGCATTAGTTATTTTTTTCTGACCTCCATAGCCATTCTTGTGAAGATATAGGCTATCTCTTATTTTTATGTAAGGGAAACTTTTTTGTTGTTGTTGTAAAAATGACTTCAATTGGTTTCCACAAATCTTGGAGTGAATGCAGCTATAAAAAACAGGTTACCCAAGATGTCAAAATCACAAAATGTTTGGCTGTGTTTTTGTTATTTATACTCCAAACGATTAAGTTATATAATACAATAATTAATGCTAAATAGACTCAATTGTTTAACCAATCAAATGATCAAATTCAGTCTACTTTAAAAAAAAGTATTTCACAATATTACAATTAACTTAGTATTACTTGTGCATTGCAGTTACTATACAAAACATGTATTTATGCTGACTTGATTAAACAAAGTAATTAACTAGTTTACCTAACTTTATTATTTATTATTGGGTAAAAACATTAAAAATATATGATAATTGCACCCAAAAAATTCAGTTTTGACAATACATTTTTCAAGTAGGCAAATAACAGCTTAAAAATGTCAAGTATGCTGTGTTTATGTAACAAATAATTATTTAGTAACAAAATATGTTTATTTTAAGTTCAATAAACTTCATATTAACAATTATTCAACCCATCAGTTCAGAGTTCAAGCTACTAATAATATTTGAATGTAAATAACAATGAGTTAAAGGTTCAATGAACTTTTCTTAACTTACTCAAAAATGTAATGCTGATTTAACTCAAACTTGACCGCCGCCAGGGTCACAGTGATTCTACATGTTTGAGTAACTTTATTCTGAAATGGCAGTGCAACGGGTTTCCACAAAAGTTTAGAGTAATGACAGCACATTGGGGTTTACAGTGTAGTATGTTAATGTGTGTTGTGTGCCAAACACTAAAGATCACGCACGTTTACAAATCCCGCCTACCGCACGGGGGCGCTTACCAAAAAAAGACCTCTGTATGTTGAGAAGGTTCCGAATTGGTGGGGGTTTTGTCCCTTTTTGTTCCGCTGGAAAGTCCTGGCTGAACGGCGAGCAGCAGCACAGCAGACCGGAGCCCTGAGACTGTTTGACGGGCGATTCGCCTAGCCAGGCCAACGAGAGAGCCCAGAAAGCGGTTGCAGTTGGCCAGAGGGGCGTAATCGGTCAAGAGCCCTTCGGACTGCGGACTTAAAGGGACCGGCCCCGGGGATTATTGTCGCTAGAACTCTGCGGGTCTGGGGGTTCCAAGAGGGGTAGGGGGCGGGGGGCTTTCGCGAGGACTGAGAAGCCTGCACACCGAGAGGCAAAGGGGCTGGAAAGCTAAAGGGCACAGGAGCGCCGGCGTTGTGGCGATAGAGCCCTGGATTTTGTAGTACCAGTGTGGCGTAGTGGATGGGATGGAACCAGGACCTTCTGGCACCGGTAAGTCGATGTCCAAGTTAGGATGGGTGATTGTGCTGCGAGATGAACATTGGAGCTGGCCGAAATGAATAGGGGATCGTAGCTACTAGCAGGGTGCACGTTTGTTACGATAACTGTAGCAAACTAGCCACCGAGAGACTGTACCGTAACAAACGCTAGATTGCTCGGTTGTATTGTTGCAGATGAATGCATTATTTCATAGCAGGGTAGCTGGCTGGCTAGCGGAGTCAAAAACTAAATCCGAACAGCTTGAATGGTTGCGAGGAACGAGTGTGAGTGTGGGGGGGAGAGATTGATGGCGATAGACGGGGGCTTTAGATAAATGACAATGTCAGGTCAGGGGCGGGGGTGGTGGGGGTGGTGGGGGTCGTGGGAACCTTTAAGCACGGTGCCATGAGGTGGAACCCGCCTTCAAAACCAGCCGGGTTCTCCTGCACACACCCCCTCGCCAAACACGACAGTGTCACCTTGCTGCTACTATTATTAAGCCACAGCTGCGATATCTTCTCTCATTAACAAATGTATTATACGCTCAGGGTTAGCATTAATGCCTAATGGCCAAATTAATAGGCATTAGTCCTGGCTAGTTCGCTTCTTAGCGTCCATGTTGACGATATATCCATCCTATGGCTGGATAGCCTCCTAGATGCATTCGATAAGAAAGGACAGACAGCTGTTGTAAACAGTTCTAGTTTCATCCGTGTCTTTAAATGAAATCTCTTGCACTTTTTATCTCCTGCATGCATCCACAGACTGCATTCATTGTGAGTGAGTGAGTGAGTGTGTGTGTGTGTGTGTGTGTGTGTGTGTGTGTGTGCGCGCGTGTGTGCGTGCCCGTGTGTGTGTGTGTTTGTGTTTGTATTAGGCTCTGTATGAGAGGGAATACTCCCATTCTAGCGTTTGGCAACCTGAATATTGTCATTACGTAACCATTGATTTATCCCAGGTCTTCAAATTCTACTTCTAAGATATCATGTGTTTAGTTACTGAATGCTCTGCCATCTTTTTTTCAATGGGATAGACATCCCGTAACTCATACAGTTTGGGGTGAGGGACATTCCTCAAGCATCCATCCCTGTCATAGGAGTTGAACCACAAAACACCGGGCTCTTGAGTAGACACCTGGGCCTTGTGATTATTTGAAAACCCCAGCACATTACATGTAATTTCAGCAATATTAATATTCAGAACAAAATTGGTTAGTTACATGTTTCAGTGAAAATTCTCAGGGATTCTGCATGGGTGTTTTAAAATTTGAATGGCATCAGGGCTGGCGGATAGCATAGCAGTCTAACGCCCTGTACTTTGGCTGGTCTGGTACGAGTGTGAGCTGCCTATTCCGTCTGCCAGACCAGCCCTGGCTATTAGCCCTGATCGGGGGCGGCATTTGGCTGTCCGCCCGAGGGAGAGGGGGGAGGGAGAGCCGGCACGAGTTCGTCGAGGAGCAGAACTCTGTAAAAGAGTAGGGGTGGGCAGGTTCTGTCTCGGGGGAGGCAGATCTGGCGGCCTCGGGAGATTGGCTCGAACCGGAGAATGGGCGGTGAACTTGTGGGGCAGGGTGAATTAAAATAAATAGAGGGTATAATTGGCAACCAAATTGGGAGAAAAACTGGAAAAATCTGAAACGATAATAAAAAAATAAAAAAATGTAAAGGCATCTAACGACTTAAAGTATTCCAGACACATATGCGACACAGGTCTATTGTGAAGTCCAGTTCCCTTTTTGCTACACGACACCGAAGGGTTTCATAAACTTCCCTGCATTTCTGGCTGCCCTTGATTTGACTGCAGACGTAGTACAGGTAGTGGTTTTGGATCAGTGTGGTTTCTTTTGCAGCATTCATTGTTTCGTTCACTGGCTCGTTTTGTGTTGTCTCGTTGTCTAGGGGCTCGTTTTGTGTTGTCCCACGCATTTGATAAAACCTGGGACCTGAATCACAGAGGCCTGTCTGGTTCCTTAGTCAGTGCGGTGTCATTGTTACCATTGCGAGCAGATTGTCTTTCTGGTTTCACAGAAAAGAGTCGTTAGTCGAGCAATCCAGGGCCAAGTGACTTCCTCAAGGGTACTGCACTGGGACTCAAATATGGGAATCCCAGTCCTTGAGTGTGTTGTTTGGTAAAAAAAAAGCATGTGGCCGGACTGGGTGATATAGCCTAAACCAGTAGTTCCCAAACCTCTCCTTGGGGAACCCCAGCTGGTCCATGTATTAGTTAAATTCCACCACCAGCACACCTGATTCAACTAATCAACGCTCATTAAGTAGTTAATTAGTTGAGTCGGGTGTGCTGGTGGTGGAATTGAACAAATACATGGACCGGCTGGGGGAACCACTGGCCTAGACATCACAGGTTTGAGTCCGGGCTTTGTGACCAGCCGAACATGATTGGGTATCCCCAGCATGGAACATAATGGGCTTAATGCAGCCAGTCATTAGTGATAAACCTCTTCTCCTAACGGTGGTGACTCTCCTGTATTACTGTGTGTGGCCTGTAGGGTGTAAAATAGTCACCGGCTCTCTTGCAGTACTGTGTGTGATCTTTAGGGAGTAAAATAATCACTCGCTCTCCTGTAGTACTGTGTGTTGCCAGTAGGGTGTAAAATAGTCACTGAATCTCTCCTGTAGTACTGTGTGTGGCCTGTAGGGTGTTAAATGTTCATTGGCTCTCTCCTGTAGTACTGAGTGTGGCCTGTAGGGTATAAAATAGTCACTGGCTTTCCTGTAGTACTGTGTGTGGCTTGTAGGGTATGAAATAGTCACTGTCTCACAGGCGAGTGCATTGGAGGAGTGTATGCACTTCAGCTGCAGGTGCAAGTGGCACAGTGGTGGCTTGAGAGGCTCAATTTGCTCTTTCCAAATTGAGGGAAAATGACTTTAACCCAGTAACCTCAGGTGCTCTAACTGTAACCCCCAACTACATGTGATTGTGACATGCCCTCTTGTAAGCTGCAGAGAAGAAGCCAAATTTAGCTTGTCCAACGTTTTACTGTGGATATTTATCAGATTTGCTTTTCAAGTGTTTTATTGAACAGCTATTTATGAGTACCTTTGACAGAACGAAGAAAAATGTAGTGTACACTCATCCAAAATAGTTACAATTAGGTGCAAGGTAAGGACAGAGTTAATGTTACAGAGAAATAGTATGTGATGTTTGTGATGAGTAAAACATCACTCGAATGTGATGTTTTATTTTCCCAATACGAGAATACAATTTTCAATGAATATCACAAATGGCTGTATATACTATATAGCTATATATTTATATATACAGGTATCTGTGATATTCACCTTGTCTGAGGAAGACCTGTGAGTTCTGAATGTTGTTGTTATGAATGGACCAGAGTATGTGTTAATTCCATTTAAATTCAGTCACTTTCGGAGAAATGAATTGAAATTCAGTTCATTCGTTGAAAAATCGCCATAGAGCATCATGGGCATTTTTCCAATTCATGAACAATAAAATATCACATCCAGGAGCAACAGTGTGTAAGTACTGCCTCTATTTATCGTTCACATTTCACATAACCCCAGGCAGGCAGCTACACACCTAGGCTTTCAAGCCACTGAGACCTGTAGGGGTGCACCTTCAAGTTTTTGACTCTCGCCAGACCAAGTATTCCAGTATCAAACCTACAACAATCACAACTTTGCGTATGTGGCTTTGGAATTCGGTTATCTTGAGCAAACCCCACCCCAAAAAACCCCATCAAACGTTGAGCCTGAGGGTAAGGTAACACAAGCGTCAAACCCTTAATGTTTATGAAATCTGAAAAAGGTAAAAGGTGTCGTATTATATCATGTGTTGTATTGAATCTCAGCACAGGCCTGACTCACTGTTGTAATTGTATTTAGTCTTGTTTGCAGGAAGCCCTGTGTCATGCATGTGTGAAGTGTGGCGAAGTGGTTCATGTCTGGGATGGGGGTGGGGCGATGGGGGGGGGGGGCGTAGGGGCTCGACGGTAAACATTGAATGCCTGGCAGAATGGCTCGCTCCTTCCCACCATCTGCCTTTGCGGATAATCGCTGGTGAAAGGGCGTGTTTGTGTCCGCTTGACATGTCTGCTTCCGCGAAAGGAGGACTCCCGACCACGTCTCGACGCTTATAGGTCTCTTGCTGATGGTGTGTTGCCGAGACTATGCCTTTGAGTGTGTGAGTGTGAGTGTGTGTGCATGTGCATTGTCTGTTTCATATGTGTAAATGCATATATACTGTGTGGCTTAGCTTGGTCTGACTGGCGTCTTGGTGCTTCCCCAGTGTTTTTCCAGCGGCCTCTTGAGCTGCTGGGTTTTGAAATTCCACCCAAGTTGACCTGTGTCTCTTAGGCTTGCTCCTGGCGGAGAGAGATCGATCGCTCGGGCCCAACGTCATGTGGAAATGTTAATATTGTTGATGAATAAGGCCAAGGTTCCAACCCCCCAGCTCAGCCCCCTCAAAAACACACACACCCCGGATTTCCTGATCTCCATGACAATGAGCGTTGCCGTGGTGTCTCCATGGTGAGGCTGGGAATGTTGGGGGCTCCCTTGGTGTGTATGTGTGTGTAATATATATATGTGCACGTCTGTGCGTGTGTGTGTGTGTGTGTGTGTGTGTGTGTGTGTGTGTGTGTGTGTGTGTGTGTGTGTGTGTGTGTGTGTGTGTGTGTGCAGGTTTATGCATGTGTGTGTACTTGCGTATGTGTGTGTGTGTGTGTGTGTGTGTGTGTGTGTGTGTGTGTGAGAGCCTGTGTCTGTATGTGTTTTTGTGTGTGTTTGTGTATGTATGTGTGTGTCTGTGTGTGTGTGTGTGTGTGTGTGTGTGTGCGTGCGTGTGCAGGGCAGTGTGGGGGTTGGTCCCTCTCCCCCCTGTCTTGGCCTGATGGAGGGTAGAGCAGCTGGGGTCTTTGTTGGGGTGGATGGAGTGTTCTCTGGGGAGAGGGGGTGGATGACACCCCTTCCACAGCATCTGGAGACGCTCCAGGTTTTTGGACATCTGCAGGCTGTGGTCCTCAGGCCACCACACTGCTCAACACTGACCTCCTCCAGAGCACCTGCCCATAGCATGTGCTCAATGCACTGCACCGTAATGGCCGCCTCAGATGTCGGGGGGCCAGGATCACCTTCGGCTGTAATCCGTTTGAGTTTCAGCATGTCAACTACATTTTACATTCACACTATAATATTCAAATTTGCCTTGCTTTTTCTCTGTTTAAGAAGTTAAAGCAATAAGCACCAATACTGGAAGTACTATTGGAGGGCAACGTTATTATGAAGAATACACATATACAGTCAGGTACAGAATTATTAGCACCCTTGGTGTAAATTAGCAAAATAGACTAGAAAACAAATGAGATCATATATATATAGTAATGTGGAAACATTTTTACTTTATTAATGATTCAACGGAATCGACCAAAAATAACAATAACAACCAATAGTAACCAAATAACAATTTTTCAAATGATAAAAGTCTGCTGGTCTGAGATCTGTCTATGATTGGTAGCACAGGTATTTTTGTCAATTTTCCATTTCGCTCATAGCAGACATACGGTTATGATTATGAATTTTGTTGTGAACTTCAGGGTAGTTGTACAAGTGACATGGGTTGACAAGCAAAGCTCCGGCTTGCATACACAAAGCTAGCGGCAAACAGCGAGCTGTGATTTTTTCAGAATGGTATTCATACTATGGGTTTACCTCATTTAAAAATATGTATCTTATTTTTTATTTCTTCTCTCGAGTGAGCAACATTATTTTAGTAAGGCTAACATTTTAGGCTAACATTGCCTAATTTCTGAATTGGCTAAACGAAATAGCGTTTCCTGAGCGGCATTAGCTACGTCGCTGGCGTTTTTTAAATCTTTCACAGTGCCATTCAAGTACCTGTGCTTCATATGAATATACTTCGGATAGTTGTTGTTTTACACCGTTAAAATCATCTTTTAAATGTTGAATCATTTTGTACAAGTTTAACATCCCATCACAGTCCCCCCAACAACAACAACAACAGCAGCAGTAAAAATGGTAATGACGTTTGCAGTAGCCCTTGAATTGGTGTGGTATGCGCCGATACTATTGATCCACATCTCATAAAAAAGTGTTTTTTTCTGTCGGCAACTATTAATTTGCAGAGGAAGCGATTGCACGTCTCTCTTAACATGTCTCACTCTCTCCCACCTGCCCCTCCTCTCGCCCCCCAAAAATGTTCCCCCACCTCCCTCCTCTCTGATCTGTGCGTCCTCTTTTCTTTTCCTCTTCCCCTCTTTAATTAATTCCCCCCTTAATCCGTCCCATTCCCATCCTCCCTCCATCTCTCCCCTCCTCCTCTTCCCTTCTTTATCCCTCCTTGCTATTCACGCACACACTCTCCCTGTTTACCCACTCACTCCTACCACCTCTTTCTGCTGGCTGCCTCTTGGCCCCACCCACTTGACCCCTGACCCCCCCAGTGCCCATGGGGCCCTTCCCCCCCCCTCTTCAGCAGGTGTTCCAGGCCCCCCGGAGGCCAGGGATGGGCACGGTGGGCAAGCCCATCAAGCTGCTGGCCAACTACTTCGAGGTGGAGATCCCCAAGATGGACGTCTACCACTATGAGGTGGACATCAAACCCGACAAGTGTCCGCGTCGAGTTAACAGGTACGACTCCCTCGCCCGATCCCCCCACTCTGCAGCATGGCTCATAGAGGATTTTGGTGGTTCTCTCTCACACCCCGTGTGGCTTCACTCGATTTTCCATCCTTCTGAATCGAGTCGAGCTGCTGAACTTTCCATCGCTCCCAAGTGGAGATGCTGTTCCTGATAACACAACAGTGTGTGGTTGAATGAGGTCGTTCTCCCTCCCCAGATGCTCTGCAGTGCACTCCACCGGTTAAAGTCGCACCTGACCAACGCTCTATTTGAGTAAACTCTCGACTGTTCTAAGATGAGAACTGTTTTCGTCTTTACACCATAAAGACAATCTCTTCAAGCATTTTATATTATTTACCTCAGTACTCTTCAGCAGAAGCCAGGTAGAGATTCCCACTGATGTGTGTTAATAAAGAACATGTGATGATTGTCTTTGAGTTTGTCTTTTGAGACATTGGGAAGGTTAATGCCACAAAACCTGTTGGACAAAGGGAAGAGAAAGGATATATATATTTTTTAAGTTTCTATATTTTTTTTATAGCTCCTGTCAGTGATTCTCATAATCAAAGCAGACATAAATCATTGTTTCTCGAACCACAATCGTCATCACATCACCAGTTTTGATCGCCTGCCTTTTTCTCCCCGTTTGGAAGATGAAAGCATGGCCGCTAACACCTGCTGTCTTTGTTAGACTGACCTTGGGTCAGTGAGATTGGAGACCGGAGGAAGCATCTGTCTTCAAAGATCCGATTTGTGATTACACAGATTTGCTCCGGCACAATGGAGGACGATCCATTTTGTTAGAATTGACCTGATCAGGGTCTCCGATAGCGTAGTGGTCTAATGTACCCATATTGGCTGGTCCTTTATGAGTGTGAGCTGTCTATCATGGTCGCAGTTTGAAACCCGACTGTTCCAGACCAGCCCTGGTGGGGAGCCCTGTTTGGGCAGTGTTTGGCTGTCCACAACATGGGTGGGAAAATTCTGTCTCAAAGGAAGTGGAGTTTGCTGCCCTTGGAGAATTAAAAAAGCAAATTCTTAGCTGAAAAATGGAGAGTGTAATTGGCTACTAAATTGGGAGAAAATGGGAGAAAATCTGAAACAAATTTAAAAAAGAAAGTGATAGCTTTCAATTTCCGCTTCAGGATTTCTGAAGTACTTTTCATTGGCTAGCTGTTAGAGCATTTACCTCTTAAGAGATCCTGATTTGTCATATTGAATCATCACCCTTAAGTTCATATTGATTGGTTGGCTAGAGAAATCTGTCAAAATTACGAAAGAAAACATTTGAATTCAATCAGGATTTTTGCTATGATGCTAGATTTACGGTGACTACTACTAGTTAAATTTGGAGTATTCCAGCGTTCATATGCTGTCATTACTGCCTGCCAAATGGTGCCATCCGCCCCTTATTTTTACAGTGCTTGTAAATTGGACAGATTTGTATGGAGATGACACTATTTAAAAAAAAAAATATATAATAATAAAAAAATCAGTATCAAAAATATATATAAATATAAGGGGGAATTAAAATATTTATACACTTTTTTTTTTTTTCTACAAAACAATTCTTTGGGACAAAATCAATATTTAATTTACCATTTCAAGCTTGTGGATTAATATTTATTATTATTTAATATTAAAATCAAGTGACCTTTCTATCAGCAAGGCTCCTCCCTGCAATTTGACTTGCATATCACCAGTGTTTTTATCTGCAAGGATATAAAAAACCTTGCTTGAAAAGCTACTTCAGTGCTCATGCTGTTTGGCTCTCTGTTGCCCCCCTACAGGGAGGTGGTGGAATACATGGTCCAGCACTTCAAGCCGCAGCTGTTTGGTGACAGAAAGCCAGTGTACGACGGCAAAAAGAACATTTACACGGTGCTAGCCCTCCCCATCGGGAACGAGAAGGTAGGCAGGCATGGATGGGTGTTTTCATTAGCATTTCCGTGGTGGCTTCCTTGTTCGGTTTGCATGCATGGTACATGTTTGTTTTCTCTTGTCTTTTTTGGTGTTTTTCCACCACACAGTGGCACGGCACAGCACGGCAACCAATGCGTGCTCCCACGTTTTGTCACTTTTTCAACCGCCAAGTGAACCGTACCGAAGTTCCTGTGCTGAATTTAGCTACAGCTCTGTTTAGGTACTACGGAGCCGAACAGGGACCTAAGGGTGGAGCTAGCAGTACTGCAAACCATTGATTGGTCAATTGTAATCGTCACAGAATCATCGCACTAAATCTCAGTCTGGCTCAGACACAACCGCCATGTTTTTTTTTCCAGCTTCACTTCGATTATTGGTTTTATTTGAACAGTATTGTATACAGTTTGGCATTATTGTCAGGTTTGCGTGATTCTACGTGAGTTAGGTTTGTGCTACGAAAACAGAAATACACACATTTTCTTTGAAAGGACAGTATAGTATTGTAATTTGCATTTTCATTAACGCAATTATAATATACATTGTCATAGTACAACATTTTCATTCCTCACATAAATAGATTTTTTGAAAGATAGGAATCGCTTCAATGCATTCCGATGCTCGAGTTAAACCCAGGCGTTTGAAACAAAATTATCTGAACTGGACAGTGTCAAATGGCTAAGTGTTTGAGCAATCTTGCGCCTCCATAAATTGACACTGGCATTTAATTTGTTTTAGCTTGTAGCTCGTTCTGGACATGTTTTTGCAGCGACAAGCTACATAAAAGCATGTAAACACAAAGGCAACTATAGCTAATGTTTTCATTTTTATACGATTGAAGAAAATGTAGGCTACAGATTAAATGTGATCTTGGTAAATTGCAATTAATTGGAGGACCAATGCCGTATAATAAATAGGCGATGCGATATATTTTATTTGTTGCCGTGGGGAAACTACATATAATATATATATATATATATATATATTTTTTTTTTTTTGTGTCACTCCTCCTATCTTCACGGTTGTGTTCCACCCGTGAAGGGGATAGTTAAGGGTACGGATGGTTACCGTGCTGTGCTGTACGGTACTGTGCGGTGTAAAAACACACAGTATGTGTGTGTGTTCACATGTAATTCTTCTACTGTGGCTGTCTCCCTCTCCCTCTCCCTCTCCCCTGCATCGTGCTTGTTTTTCTTTCCATCTTTTCCATCTCTCATTTTTTAAAATGTTCCTTATTTTCTGTGAATCTCTATTGCACCATAATCTCTTACTTTGTCCCTCACTGTCACACATATTATGCTCAACCATTTTCCTGCCCCACTCCTCTCTCCTACCCCCTCCTGCCCCTCCCCACCCCTTCCCTTTGGCTCTTTCCCCCCTCCTGGCTCTCCCCCTCCCATCAGGTGGACTTTGAGGTGACCATTCCGGGCGAGGGGAAGGATCGCATCTTCAAGGTGTCGATCCGCTGGCTGGCGGTTGTGTCGTGGCGGCTCCTCCAGGAGACGCTAGTGAGCGGGCGTCTGCAGGTCCCCCTGGACTCTGTGCAAGCGCTGGACGTGGCCATGAGGCACCTGGCCTCCATGAGGTACACAGGGCACCAGAGACTAGAGGAGAGGGTGGACAAGGATAGGTGAGAACAGGTGAGGGGTGATCTTTAAGACCAGTGAGGACAGGTGAAGGGTGATGTAATACTGGTGAGAACAGGTGAGGGGTGATCTTTAAGACCAGTGAGGACAGGTGAGGGGTTAATTAAGACCAGTGAGGACACGTGAGGGGTGATTTAAGACCAGTGAGGACAGGTGAGGGGTGATTTAAGACCGGTGAGAACAGGTGAGGGGTGATTTAAGACCGGTGAGAACAGGTGAGGGGTGATTTAAGACCAGTGAGAACAGGTGAGGGGTGATTTAAGACCAGTGAGGACAGGTGAGGGGTTATTTAAGACCAGTGAGGACAGGTGAGGGGTTATTTAAGACCAGTGAGGACAGGTGAGGGGTTATTTAAGACCAGTGAGGACAGGTGAGGGTTATTTAAGACCATTGAGGACAGGTGAGGGGTTATTTAAGACCATTGAGGACAGGTGAGGGGTTATTTAAGACCAGTGAGGACAGGTGAGGGTTATTTAAGACCATTGAGGACAGGTGAGGGGTGATTTAAGACCGATGAGGACAGGTGATTAGGTGAGGGGTGATTTAAGACCGATGAGGACAGGTGATTAGGTGAGGGTGGTTTGAGCCCGTGCCGGCTCTGCCACCAGAAGACACCTATCAAGTTAATGTCCTGTGACGGAGACTGCATCAATGACTGGCACAACCAAAATAACCTATAGCTTTTTCCTCTGTTGCCTGACTAAATAACACTAACTGACACTAAATAGTTTTGTGCAATAAGGGCAGACAATTGCCAGAAGTGCAATTTTGTCTTGGCTAAACACATTTGTTCTATTATTTATATATTATCATTCTAATTATATATTATTTATTATATTAGTGCAATATTTTTATGTATTTTATTTATTTTAGAAATTCCGACAGCTGTTGCTGTTTTTTTTTAAAGTTGATAATAGTGAATGCCTGTTGGTTACTTTTTTACCATTGGAAAAAAACTGCTATGCGATTCTTTGGTTTGAATTTGCTGTGTGTCTCATAGGCAACAACATGTTGTAGTGTGATTCTCAGTGTCACCAAAATGAATTGTGCCACTTGGAGACATTTTGAGCTATACATTAGTATCTGTTTTGTAAGCAAAATAACAATCCATAATGGTTTGGGTGATAGAAGCAGGTTTTATAGTCATCAAAACGTTTTAGTATGTTTTTCAGTGTCACAGAAGTGAATCAAAATCTTTGGGCCAATTTGGCCACCTTGGATAGGTTTTGGGACACTTGGAGACCACCGGCGACAACACTCACTAAAAGGCCTCTAGTTCATGAGTCCTTGGGTCTAGAAGTATTTTCGAACAGATTTAGTTGACATGTTGGACAAGGCAGCACAAGCACAAAAATCCACAGCTATATCATGAAATGTGACTCATTTAAGGAAACTATGTATTTCCTTTTAAATTATGCCAAATGTGGGCATGTGGCTATCACAGTACTTAAGCTATGAACTGTTATATTTGGGTATGCCCAAATAGGCTTGAATGCACACAATAGGGGGTTCTGGTTAAGGGGCTAAGACAGGCGATTAAATGAGGGTGATTTAAGACGTGCAGTTTTCCGTCTCGTCTTGTGCGTTCGGTTACTTGGGTCCGGAGTCCAGAACTCTTACCGGTTTCTGATTGGCTTAATCGTCATTCACGTGCAAAGCCCCTGTAATTCCACACCTCTCCTTGTGTTCCGTGATAAAGAACGCCACCCTCAAATACCCCACCCCTGTGATTGGCCACCAGAGGTACCTTAGCCTGCCCGAGGTCATGGGATTGAACCAAGCCGATCGCATTTAGGGGGGGACTTAGGGCCAGTGACAGGCAGTCTGAAATAACTACATAACTGGTTAATGGAGAAGAAGAGCCGGGGATGACAGTTTCAGTGACACTCATAGCCGTTTGTGTCTCTCAAACTCCCAGGTGTTCAAGGCTGCTTGACTTTTAGCATAGAGTAGCAAGACGTGGAGTCAAGAGATGCACAGTTGTTTTTTTCTATTTTTTATTGTCACCTTTTGAGATACAGAGTGTACTTATGACCCTTAATCTTGTTTGTCCTCGGCTGGATAAGACTCGTTTCTTCTGCCGGACGGTGTTTGGACACCTGAATTATTATTAATTAATTTGGGAGACGCTCCCTTTCATAGGGACCTGCAGACAGGAAATCCTCCCGTTACCTTTAATGCATATTGTAGCTGCAGTGAGACCGTAGCATCATTACTGATCTGCCAGAATTACAGCAAATAAGCACCAAGGTGAAAATCAGTCTGGATATAGCGCCGAGCAGTCATCCTTAAGTTCAGCACGTTTCCATCGTTTAACGCTGAAGTGAAGAGCCGTGGCGACAGTGGCAGTTCATAAGGCCAGTGTTCTACATGTTGCATGACGAAGGAAAATCACCCTAATTTTGGGGTATCTTCCCTGGCAGGTACACCCCCGTGGGGCGCTCCTTCTTCTCCCCTCCAGAGGGGTACTACCACCCCCTGGGCGGGGGGCGGGAGGTGTGGTTTGGGTTCCACCAATCGGTGCGACCCGCCATGTGGAAGATGATGCTCAATATTGATGGTGAGTTTGGGGGCAGGGCCAATGGGTGTGGCCAGTGTATGACCCCTCCCCCTGGTGTATTTACTTTGTTGTGGGTGGTTGTGGGGCTCACACACAAAAATGACTTTAAAACCATTGGGACTTAAACAAACGAACAAAAAAAAACAAACAATACATTTCGAGTGCGCTAACAGGACTGACTACTCAGCACCCCAAAAATAAACAAGCACGTCTTAGCACCATCAGTGTTAATGTAGTTACAAATTTATAAAGCACATTTACTCTTATTTTAGCTGTTAAGGGCCATTTCCCTGATAGCTATAACAATAAGTATAAAGATTTTTTTTAAACATGTTCTAATTCTTCTGAATGGCAGTGTGTACACTGCAAGGATAACTAAAATTGAGCTAGACCGATAACGACAAATGTCATTGCAATCACTCCCAGAGCAATTTTTAGAATGTTTCTCCAACGATAAAGTATTTTTAAAAGTTTGTGGACCCACACCCTCGTTCTGTTGTTTCTCCAGTGGGCCAGGTAAAGGAGTACCAAGACTTCAGCATACATACATTTTGTTTTTCTCAATTGAGAGTCAAGTGACACCAGTTAAGAATGTAGTTATCAACAGTACATTGATGATAAGAGTCCTTGGTGTAGATGCAAAAGGATTATTTATATTGTTGTTGTCATAGTAATCTGTTCTGGTGGGAAGAGCTCTTTAGTAGTGGTAACTTTGCAGCACTGGTTGCTGTAGGTAAACAGGCTTTAACGATTTCCACATTTCAGTCTGCCAGATCGATATCACCAATCAAAATGCCTAATCCTTTGCAGCAAACTCATTCTGTGACCTGTAATGGGACAGAGTACTGTCACAATAATTTGAGTTGAGAAGCACACTGACCACCTCTTTAGCACTTTGTACCAATTCTCTCAGTCCCAGATGCTGGGCAGGATTCGGGCATTGCCAACAGGTGAAATGGCAAGCCAGAGAAGCCTGGATTGTTGTGGGCAATGGCCGAATCGTACCCAAATAACCCAAATGCCACCCAATAGGCTTCTTATTGATTGTTTCTCGCCATAGAGACCCAGAGAAGCATGGTTAGTTGTTGCCAAGGCCTATATCCTACCCAGGTACCCACAGCCTAATGACCAAAATCCACAGCAAGCCTTCTAGCTATAACATTAGACAGACTTCTACAAGCCACTCTGTACCATTCAGTCCGCCTTACACCTGTGTCTGTGGCCTAGGCGCAGGCTTTGGGGGGAGGACAATGATGAGGGGGAGGACAAAGGGGATCCTGTCACCCCCAGTGTTAAGACAGGGTTAAATTGTCCTTGTCAATAATTTGACCATTCCTAAAAAGTTATGCACTTTGATAGGTTAAGGTCCCAGCAGTAAAAAAGAACAGAAAAAGGCCAACAGGATGCTGGGATATATGGCTAAAAGAATACACGCTCGGCCATATATTTAGGAAGCTTGTAGCTTGCAAACGAACTGGCTGGCTGGTTAGCTAGCTAGCTACGTAGCTAGATGCAAGCTGATGTATCCACGCAAGATAACTTAGCTTTGAACATTGCATTCAAATGAAACCTATGCCCTTGGAAGGTCTCCTTGTGATTGCCCTAAGCTGTGATTTGGGAGAAGTAGAGAAGCCTCAGAACTGTACTTTATGACTGGGGTCACCTCAGTGATTTGGGGGAGGGCCAGTGGGGCCCCCGATCCTGACCAGCTTGCACCCCCAGTGTCGGCGACAGCCTTCTACAAAGCCCAGCCGGTGATCGAGTTCATGTGTGAAGTCCTGGACATACGCAACATCGACGAGCAGCCCAAGACCCTCACGGACTCCCAGAGGGTCCGCTTCACCAAGGAGATCAAAGGTGGGTCACTGAGCAGTGAGTGAGTAGCCCCCCACCCTCCGAGCCCCCTCCGACACACCTCTCTTCTCTGCAGACTCAATGTTTTAACAGGGCCCCTCCCACCCCCATCAATCGAAATACAATGAATTAATTCATTGAAAGATCCCCCAGAAGAACATTAAGCCAATTTTCCAATATCACAATTTTAACATCGATTCATTTTCTGAATTGACTGAATTGAAATGGAATTGATCACCAAACCTCTGAATCTCTGAATTCTCTATCATTCTTCACCCTCCCACTTCCTGATTCCAGCCCCCCTGTACTCTTGAGGGAGAGGTTGCCCCTAAGCACTGATCCTGGACCAGCTACATCTACCCAAATCCTAACCTTAACCATAAGGAAGAAAAAGGCAAAACTGATTTCAGACCAGCACTCACGGGCATCTTCCACCTATACCCCTCTGTGCAGCGTTCTCTCTTTCTCTCCTGCTTTGTGATTGGTGGTCTTACCTGTCTGTCTGTCTGTGTGTGTATGTCTGTGTGTTTGTATGTGTGTGTGTGTGTGTGTGTGTGTGTGTGTGTGTGTGCGCGCGTGTGTGTGTGTGCGCGCGTGTGTGTGTGTGCGCGTGTGTGTGCGTGTGCGCGTGTGTGTGTCTGTGCGCGCGTGTGTGTCTGTGTGCGTGTGTGTGTGTGTGTGTGTGTGTGTGTGCCTCCCCTCCACTTCCTGTCACTGGGTCCCTAGGTCTGAAGGTGGAGGTGACGCACTGTGGACAGATGAAGAGGAAATACCGCGTATGCAATGTGACCCGCCGTCCTGCCAGCCACCAAACGTGAGTGCCCCCGGGGTGGAAATTGTCTCGTTATCATTTTAATTCTTTTAAAGAATGCCACACAAATTTTTCTTTTGCTAACACATTTTTTTTGTTTTAGTACATCTGACAAATACATGTTATACACATTTCTCAAACACTTTTCATAAATCTCATCTCCACCACCCTTCTACCCACCCGGCAATCTGATTCCTATGCAAACACAGTACATTTTGATAAATAATATCATTATAGAATGGGAGAAGCAATGTTGAAAAGAAGATAAAGCAATAAGATAGAAAATAACACTGCTCTAGCAGTACATAGTATGAATTAAAATCTGGGATGTGATCTTGAGATCAAGGCTGCACATCAAGCAGCATTTGGGATATGCCATTGGCTGTATTCATCCACGTGTCTATTGTGGAGTGCTTAGCTTTGTTCATCCTGGCTGATGAGAGTTCCATGAGGATAATTTCCTTAAAACACAACAGCCATTTTTGTGTGGGTAGTTGATGCAGAGGAATCCATCGCTGTACTATCATTTTATAAGCAGCCGTTAATCCGGCCAGCCATACTGTACGTTGGTGCACTGTCAAAGACATTTCTGAATCGTCATTGAGCAAAATAGTCAAAGGGTCCGGTGGAATCTCCCTATTTATCAGTGCAGAGATGATTTCAATCACTTTCCCCCAGAAGGTAAGAACATCTGGACATTCCCATAAGACCCTTAGGACCCCTAGAAGGCATAGTGTACATAAAGGGCTTGGGGCAATGCCCATGCGGTAACACTTGTGAGGAGTCAGGTAGGTTCTGTGGCAGATCTTCAGATGAATTAGTTGGTGGCTAGGATTTTTGGATGCATTCAAAATATTGTCCCACACTACTGTCCAATCAATTGGTCTGCCAGTCTGTTTTGAGTCTCTCTCCCAAAGAGATGTTAAAGCAAGGGGGTTTTGTGCAGCTTGGAGTAAATGATTGTAAATTTGGGATACTAACCCACTGGAAGAGCTAGCCTCGGTGAGGTTCAAGAAGAAAGACAAACCTTGTATATCATAATGTTGGGAGAGCTCCTGGAAGCTGAGAAGGCCATTATCACTGGATATGTCCTTGAAGCTATACATGCCTGCAGAGGACCAGGATGACGATGTAAATGGTTGCTTGCCTGATAAGAACGTTTTATTGTGCCAAATTGGGGAGTTTGGGTGCCACTTGAGCTTCATGCCTTTCTCAATGGCTCTCCATGTTGTCACTGAACACGCTATAATGGGACCACATAGTAATGCACGTTTCTTTGACGTATGACCTGAAAATAATAGATCCTGTAACCTGAATGTGTGCACTATTGATTCTTCAATCACTCTCCATGGTATAGTATTAACAGACATGGTTCGAATCATATTTATAAATTTAGCCCCAAAGCTCCATCACCAACCACAGAAAATCCCACTCCACACGGTCAAATGCCTTTTCCGTATCTCAGGAGAGGACCGCACATGGAATGTCAAGATCAGGAGCATCAGCAATAACGTAGAGTAGCCGTCGCACATTATCTGCTGCATGTCTGCCCTTCATAAACTCAGTTTGATCAAGATGAATAAGTTGTTTTATAATTTTTTCGAGACGCGGGTTGGGTCACCAACCCAGCCATACAGGAGCCAAAACAAATCCATGGTTGGATGCACACTGGTTCGGACCATCATTCCATATTATCCTCTGGATTGGTCAGGCTCTGGCTGAAGGGAAGTTTCCATCTGGTGTCAGGCGTGGTGCTGTGGGTCTCCGCTTGGTTAATGTTGTCCAGAGGTGCCAGAGAATCTTCGGCTTTTCTAATGGCGTCGAACTAAAGACTGAGTAATTTGCAGTTTTGCTGAATACACTAAAAACGACAGAATTTCCTAAGCTCAAAGTTTGTGTCGGATGTCGGTGAAGGCTTTGGGACACTGCGAGGTGAGTGCGCTATCGTCAGGGAAGAAGCGCAGTACCTTGCTGGTCGAGTAGATGGGGTCGGCTTTCCTTGCTCCCTGAAGAATTGCCTGACGATCGTTGTACCGAAGCACTTTAAAAATCACGCTTCATGTTACTTCCACGCCAGCTCCACTGTAAAAGTGATGGGCCCTCTCGATGTCTGTGCTGTGGGTAATGGATAGCAGCCACCGTGGAAGCATTCTTTGTGGAAGTGCGACAGGATCGCTCCCCTCTTCTACCTCCATCAGCCAAACTAATCTTAATTTTGCGTCTGAAACGGTCTTCCATGTCGGCGATTTTCTGTCTTTTTGCTTCTTGACATCTTTATAAAACAAAATAAACGTTCAAAAGTAAGTAAGTTGTCAGGATAAATCGTAAAGAATATGGAAAAGGAAGCGAGTGGCGACCATTATGCTCACAGGTCACGTGATCCCCCACAATTTACCTTTTTAATTTTACGTGCAGTTTTCTGCATTGAATGATAAGACAGCACTGGTGACAAGAGACTTTTAATTGACATCCAGAAAAAATTGCACAAGAATGGTGTTTCATTCTTCCAATAGAGTTCCAGACACTTGTAGAATCTATACCTAGGTGCATTGAAGCAGTTTTTGCGGCTTGTGGTGGCCCAGTGCCCTATTTAGACATTTTATGTTGGTATTCCTTTATTTCCTTTATTTTGGCAGTTACCTGTAGTTCAGTAAATTAATGTCATAGAACTAAAGATTTGGTTTGAATGGGTTATTACCTGATTGTTGGCCTTTCATGTAGGAATGTGTGTCTTAGCCTTTCATGGTGAAACTATGCAATAGTTGTGAGTAGAGTGAATGGATGTTTTGACAATGGCCTAGTTTAAATGGCTATTCAGTGTCAGTGACATCACTTCCTGTACACTCCTGCTCAGGTTTCCTCTCCAGCTTGAGAGCGGACAGACGGTGGAGTGCACGGTGGCGCAGTACTTCAAACAGAAGTACAACCTGCAGCTCAAATACCCTCACCTGCCCTGTCTACAGGTGGGCCAGGAGCAGAAGCACACCTATCTGCCCCTCGAGGTAAGGCACGCTTGGTCAATCAGCCAATGTGGGTAGTGTATGAAATATATAGCCTGGCAGATTTTAGGTTTTTTTACTTGTCAGTGGAGATGTTTGCTCACTTAGTACAGTAAACCACAGGAGCCTGGACAGGATACGTTTGATATGTTGAAAAATACTCATACACACTGTGTCTCTTGCAAAATTCGCCAAACTTTATTTGAACAAAAAAGCTAACGTTACAGTCAGCAGACCTTTGTCAGGGCGTGGTTTTTAATATATTTGTATAATATATAAAAATATATTTCCCCCGGAAAAAAGCATCAATGCGCATTGCCATATGCACATTGATGCTACAAAATAAACAAATACTCCTGAAAAGTAATGTATAATGGCATTAAAAAGAACTACAGTCAACTAATGGCATTTGAGGAACACGAACATAAACACAGTACTTCGTCAGCAAAATTGTACAGTGTCAATCAAATAAACACTTTTGGATAGCAATTAGCTTGAAAACTAAAATTCCATCAAAAACAAACTGTTAATCTTCAAAAACCAAAAGACTTCATTATTTTCCATTGTGTCTGGAGGGGTTACTATTTGTGAGTGTATCTCCACTGATTTTTACCCACTGTTTCAGGACAACTAGTCTTTTCTTAGATTTTGTTTCTGATTTTATCCCATTTTCTCTCAATTTAGTAGCCAATTACACCCTCTATTTTTCATGTCAATCTTAATGTGAGTTTGCTGCCGTAGCCCTGTGACCGGTAGTGACAAAGGCGAAGTATCTGGCACAGCTAGTGGAATCAAACCCTGGTCACAGTGGCCAGCGTCGAACATTGTAACCACTAGACCACCCGGGAGGCCAAAGACATCCTCATAAGTCTTTTAATGGTGAACATGATTATACTGTACATGCAGTATTTTCCCAGGTATTCATGAGCGGTTGCCAAGAAACATGCTTCAGAACGTCAGACAAAGCGTGCTCAACGGAACTTAAAAATAAAGCCTAAATGTGTTCAAGTTTTTTCTGTGTAATACACGGATGCCCTCATGGGATTTTTTTGTTACTTTGTTAGTTTATATATTATAATAGAGAAGACAGCACCAGATATGGCATGACGCGTGTCTGAAGAGGCTCCAAACTGCGGTTTATTCGAAATATGTGTTTAGTCATGAAATCGGCAGATATGAATGGAATAATAGACTGCATTTTGAGGACATGTAAACATAATGTTCAGGAGACAAATTCTGAATATATCTGCGTTCAGAATTCCACAACAAATCCCACAACATTCTGAATACGCTTTCCATGTGAACGTAGCGTTTCACGCAAAATTAACATGTCTTGTCTGTCGTGTTCTTTAAGGATGGTTACTACTGAATTTGAAGGCTTAAAGGAAAGCCCGTACTCAAGGCTGGCAAAAGTACCCCCCAACAAGCCATATTTGGCCACGTGGTGGGTTTAGTGGGAGTTCAGTACGTTTTGGTCTATTTTCACAGAAACCGTAAAGGTCACTATGGGCTCCTTTCCCCCCCTTCAGGTGTGTAACATCGTAGCGGGGCAGCGCTGCATCAAGAAACTGACAGATAACCAGACCTCCACCATGATCAAAGCCACAGCGCGCTCTGCACCCGACAGACAGGAGGAGATCAGCCGGCTGGTGAGTGCCTCCCTCTGGTGGCCAGAGGCGGCATCGCACCTCCGACATCACATTACATTAGACATTTCGCAGACGCTCTTATCCAGAGCGAGGTACAACACAAGAGAGCATACATGCATCCACATAAGTTTTATGAGAAACAGAAACACAGATCTGGTTAAGAACACTCCCAGACCAGCGAGCATACAAGTAACATCTCTAAAGTGCTACTGCATATATGTAAATTCTAGAACCATGCCAGGGTTTGGGGGGGAGATACAGTCTGAAAAGATGGGTCTTCAGTCTCTGATGGAAGATGGGCAATCTGGCTGGCGTGCGTGCGTGCTTTGAACGTGGATTGGAGGCATCGCCAACCTTCCAATAAGCCCAGTCTGTGGGGGGAACCACACACCATTCACCCATCTCTTACTTTGCCCCCTCGAATCTCCCCAGATGAAGAACGCCAACTTTAACCTGGATCCCTACATCCAAGAGTTTGGGATAAAGGTGAAGGACGACATGGCAGAGGTGACGGGACGGGTTCTGCCTGCCCCTATCCTGCAGTACGGAGGCCGGGTGAGAGATTTGGGGCAAGGAAACATAATTTTGCGTGCCACCTCTGGCACTGGGCAGCCATTTTGTCATCCTTTTCTTCTTTGCTTTACAATAGGTTAGATGGGGGTCTTTTCTATTTGATTAGTTGGATTTTGTTGGAGTGACAGAGAGATGGAGAACAGTGTTGAGAAGTTCAAATCTTGAAGGGCCGTGTTTGTGTAAAATGTCCATTCCACCTCAGATGCTGATTGGCTGTTGATTGGAAGGCGCTCATGTAAGTCGAGCAGACTGGACTGGTAGTGTAGTGTGTATAGTGTGATTCTACCATTGTAAAGATCACAGTTGTAATTGTGACATCAGTGAGTGAGTCACAGCTGTAATTGTGACATCATCAGTGAGAGAGTTCACTCTATGAGTAGAACCTTAACAACTTTCCCACAAAGTCTTGTTCATTCAATCTCTGTGGTAAACGGGGTTACTTGCATGACCTTTTTATAATTTTATGTCAGCAATAATGAACTACAGGGTCCAGCATCCTTGTCCAAATGCTCTTCCAAGCCCAGGTAGGGCATTGAAGTATCCAATTAAAAGTGAAAATTAACTGAAGAAATCGCACAAATTGAGTTAAATCATGCCGTCAGGAAGAGAAAAAAAAGGTCATAGACTGCTTTTTCATGGGCCTGAGGTCAGAGCAGGCCCTGAGAAGATACTCTGAACTTTATAAGCATTCATAGCATTAAACTAAACTGAAGTGTCATCTCTTAGCCCATCCACACTATGTAGAGATCAGCACACCACCTGCTTTGGATCAATGTCCGTTAACCAGCAGTGAGTGAAAAGTTGCTGTCTGAAATTCAGTCGATCCCAGGCACAGAAAATGTAAATACTTAAAAATATATATATATACAAATTGAAAAGCACTATTTTGTGGTGATTTCACAGTTAATGGTGCATTTGAGAGAGATTATGCGGTCTGTGTCGCGGTTTTTGCACGTGTGAAACTGGCCAGGCCTAACGGTGAGAGAATAGATCTGTATGGGATCCCAAAAGCGTGGCCCTGTGTGCGCATACCGGAGTTACGGTGATGGCTTGGCGGTTCTGGCTCGGAGGAGACGGTGCCCAGCCGCATGTCACTGCCGGTATCAGGACCACGACAGCGAACTCGTAAGATATATGAGGGAGTGGGCTAAAAGACAACGGCAATATTCTTTCTTGCATGGATAGAGATTTTAAGCTTCATTAACAATAACTGTCTATTTGATCTGAACTGAGTTTTATTAACATATAATACATTTTAGTGCCCCTCATTAAGAAAAACGTCACTTTTCCTACTTGCTATGCCATGATTAAAAAACCTCAAAGTAGGACATGGTAGTTTGAATGCTCTTCCACTGTCTGGCCGTGATGCTATAAGATGGGCATGATAATGGCATTTTGACATTTGTGTGCAAAGGTCTGGCTAAAAAACTGCACTGTGTTTGTGTACATCTGGCTGTGATCAGGGCTGAGGTCAATTCCATTTAAATTCAGGAAAATAATTGAAATTCAATTAATTGATTCAAAAATCCTCATTGAATATGATGGCCATTTTCTAGGTTGAATTTCAGTTAATCTCCAGAATTGAAATGGACATTTTAAGATTTAGCAGCCCTTATCCAGGCTCTTACAAGATGCTTAATACAAGGTAAGAACAATCATAGTTAGCGCCAAGATCAGTGCAGTAATACAGCGGCATCATGGTATGCCGATCATACCTGGGTAGGAATGGAATTGAAATGGAATTGATCCCCAGCCCTGGCTCTGATGCTGTCCACCAGAACCGAGCCATTGCCACGCCCAACCAGGGCGTGTGGGACATGAGGGGGAAGCAGTTCTACAACGGCATCGAGATCAAGGTGTGGGCCATCGCCTGCTTCGCCCCTCAGAAGCAGTGCAGGGAGGAGGTGCTCAAGTAAGACCCAGATCTCTGGAGCTCACTGTTTCACTGATTTTATGTAATACAACATAACAGGCATTACTATTCAGACTGGACAAGCAGACATACAGGTAACTGCCAAAATAAAGGAAGCGCCATCATAAAGTGTGTTATTAGGGCTGCAACCCGACCATAGTATGTGAACCTCTCTGTGAAGTTCTCGATGGACTGTTCTTGATCAAACTGCCTGCTTATGCCTTGGATGTATATTTGCAGTCTGATTCATAGCTGCTTGCCTGCCCAGCATTGTTATACATGACCCTAAGCATGATGGGTTGTTAATTCCTAAATTAACTCAGGAACGACACCAGTGTGGAAAAACACCTACTCTGGCTGTGTCCGAAACCGCTCCCTATTCCCTATATAGTACACTATATAGTGTGTACGCCATTTTGTAGTGTGCGACGAATTCTAAACTGTTAATTTCGTTCACTATATAGTGAATGAGAAAATACCCACAATTCACCGTGATTTGTAGTGTACATCGACTGTACCCTACAATTGATCCCGTGTACCACAATGCAATACGGTCGTGTCATACCGTCATACATACACCTCCGTTTATGTAACAACAGGAATCATGGTGGTGGTAACGTTAGCTAACTGCTTTAGCCACCGATAGCTACCGTTATTATCGCTATGGGAGTTGGTGCTAGTCATGAGCTTGTGAGTTATCCTAACGTTATTTTCTCCACACGAGCTAGTTAGCTCCCGACTTCTATAACAGTAGCTATTGGTGGCTAAAGCAGTGGCTAGCAGACAGCACCACAGTTGACAAAACCACACTTGCACATCATTAGAATTTCAACAATTTATTTGGGATTTAACATTCAAAACTGAACATGCAAACCCGATACCACCTGAGTACATTTCAACCCGCTGCCATGAGTGCTCGGTTTGTTTACGATACTGGGCGTGTCCGCTTGCGTCACCTGAATATCCGCACTTTTTTTTTTTTGACGCAAATGACGTTCAGTTGTAGTATCCGAAAACACTACTTTCGTCACTACATAGTACACTATATAGTATATACTATATAGGGAATAGGGAATAGGGAACGAGTGAGCGGTTTCGGACACAGCCTTTGTATCCCTCATTTATTCGTGTTTCCTTTATTTTGGCAGTTACCTGTGCATATGACAAGACACGCCAATGGTAGTTCTACTAATATTTAGTCGTGTTGGGTTAACTGGCGGGAAGTCAAGTAGCAGTAATGTAATCAGAGATTCAGAGCCATAGGTAACCATGGTGATGTAAATATGTCATGGTTACAAGGAGGAACGGTTGCATCATAGGGTTCCCAAAACTTTAAAACTGAGCATGTGCCTTCCCCCCCCTCTGAAGGAACTTCACGGACCAGCTGCGGAAGATCTCCAAGGATGCAGGGATGCCCATCCAGGGCCAGCCGTGCTTCTGTAAATACGCACAGGGTGCAGACAGCGTGGAGCCCATGTTCAGGCACCTGAAGAACACCTACTCTGGGCTGCAGCTCATCATTGTCATCCTGCCCGGCAAGACGCCCGTCTATGGTACAGTTTTTACAAAAGCGTCTATGGTACAGTTTAAAAAAATTTTTTTACCAAAGTGTCTATGGTACAGATTCTACAATATTGTCTATGGTAGAGTTTTTACAAAAGTGTCCAATGGTACCGTTTTTACAAAAGCATCTATTGTACAGTTTTACATAAGCATCTATTGTACAGTTTTCCCAAAACGGTCTATGATGCAGTTTTTACAGTTGTGTTTATGGTACAGTTTTTACAAAAGCTTCTATGGTACAGTTATTACAAAATACTGTTTGTAAAAAAATTCCTATTGTTTTTACAAAGCATCTGCGGTACTGTTTGTAAAAAATGCCTATTGTTTTTACAAAGCATCTGCAGTACTGTTTGTAAAAAATGCCTATTGTTTTTACAAAGCATCTATGGTACAGTTTTTATCAAAGCTGTTTTCAAAAGCACTACTTTTCCCTTTGACACCCCAGCCGAGGTGAAGCGTGTGGGGGACACTCTCCTGGGAATGGCCACTCAGTGTGTCCAGGTGAAAAACGTGGTGAAGACCTCGCCCCAGACCCTCTCCAACCTCTGCCTCAAGATCAACGTCAAGCTGGGTGGTATCAACAACATCCTGGTGCCACACCAACGGTGAGGGCTCTGCTTTTGTGTCTGTGTGTCTGTGTGTCTGTGTGTCTGTCTGTCTGTCTGTCTGTCTGTCTGTCTGTCTGTCTGTCTGTCTGTGTCTGTGTGTGTGTGTGTGTGTGTGTGTGTGTGTGTGTGTGTGTGCGGCATCAACAACATCCTGGTGCCACACCAACGGTGAGGGCTCTGCTTTTGTGTGTGTGTGTGTGTGTGTGTGTGTGTGTGATTGTTAATGCTGGCTCTCCACCTTCCCTCAGGTCTGCAGTGTTTCAGCAGCCGGTTATCTTCCTGGGGGCGGACGTGACGCACCCCCCCGCTGGGGACGGGAAGAAGCCCTCCATCACAGCGGTGAGTCCCATCCCTCTCGCACAAACTCAAATGCAGACATTTGTGCCGCACTTGAAAACATTTGAAGTTCAACCTGTCCCTCGGCTGGATTTCAACCAGAAGAATGATGCGTCTACATACCAGTCCTGAAACCCAGACGGTCAGCTCTTACCGTCTGGGAACAGCACTGACTGAAGCAGCCAGCCGGGACGTGGCAGCTCAGACTTTGGTGGGCGGCTCAAGGAAGTGGTTTCCGCTTTTAATCACAGTCGTCACCTTAGACCCACCTTCACTGAGTCGCTGTGATTGGTTAGTAAAATATTTGTTACTGAAAAGTGGGCTGGTTTATGGCTCTGTGCTGCACTGCTTTCACCAGGCCTACAGCCTGTCAGCCTGGCAAGCGGGGCTACTTCCATACAGACTCCACTAGTCTTGCTAATGCGTGGCGGGGAATTAATGCAGCGGCTGCCTGTTAAACGGCGTTTGACTACAAGGTAACAATCACAATATTTAAGGCCTTAAATGGCAAACGGCCCTCCTACCTTGTGGAGGTATTAGCACCTTATGTGTCAGCTGGATCTCTCAGATAAGGCACTGGATCCGTTCGTAGTTATGCTCGCCGACTGTGGAACTCCAGCCGGGCAGCACTGTAGTATAATGGGTAGGGAACTGGGCTTGTAACGCAGGAGTTGCTGGTTCAGTTCCCAGGTGGGGCACTGCTGTTGTACCCTTGAGTAAGATGTATAAATTGATTGTATGTAGAGAAATGTAGACTGTGTAAGTCACTTTGGACAAGTGCATCTGCTAATGTAACGTCATGTAAGGATTAGACATTCTGAAACTATGGCTTCTTTTAAAAACCCAATTGTACTTCCCTCTAGGGTGGCTTTCAGTTCTTGAAACTGTTCTTGATAAAAGCTTTGCCTGTATTGTAATGTAATGTAATGTAAAAAACATTTTTTTGTTTTTTTTTGTTTCTGATTTTATCCCATTTTTCTCCCAATTTGGTAGCCAATTAGACCCGCTATTTTTACGAATCCCCTAGTAATGTGAGTTCGCTGCTGCCAAATGCCTGTAATGTAATGTAATGTAATGTAATGTAATGTAAAAAACATTTATTTTTGACTGTGCTTTTATGTAATTGTGTGTAAGTGACTGAATTGTGTTCTTGCCTTTTCAATATTCAACTTGATCTGAACTGTCCAGCAGCCCAGGATACCATGGTGTGAAGTGCACAATATTATGATAATAATATAATAATTAAAGTAGAGAGTGTACTGCAAGTCTGCAGTATCTGCCAAACCAGTAGGGCCGATTACAAGACGAGGGCCAAGTATTTCATAACTTCATCAACTGTGGATTATTTAATGTTGGAACAGTCTGCAGTCCCTGGACTGACTCTGCATGACGCTAAAGTCAAATTCCTGCTCTATGCAGATGACCTTGTCCTGCTGTCGCCCACAGAGAGGGCTTCTGCTAGAGCCTAGATCTGCTAGCACTGTCAGACCTGGGCCCTGGTAGTGAACATTCATAAGACCAGAGTCATGATATTCCAGAAGGAAGCCAGATCAGAAAAATAAGTTTCACTTCACTCTGTAAGAATACCCTGAAGCACACCACCAATTACACATATCTGCGTCTGAGTATCAGCTCTTCAGGGAAGTTTGAAGGAGAAGCACACAGGGCTATTTATGCCATAAAGACGAAACAATCTACAATTTAACCCCACCCAGCAAAATGTGTCATTCAGCCATAAAGAGCAATTGACTGAATGACCCATTCATATTTGTATTTGAACATTTAATTCAGCCAATTGCTCTTTATGGCAATCAAGTGTGTTGATTGAGATAAAGAGCCATAAAGAGACTAGCCAGGGAGAACAGGCTGTGCGATCACTGTGAAAGCAGAGAGTTTGAGAGAGATAAACTCTGTTGCACTGCAATAAGTACTCCCTGGAAAGGGAAATATTCTTCAACAATGTGACCATTGTCCTCTCCCCAATTTCCAAATGCGACTGATGAGGAAAAAATATCAGTTGTATTAGGTGAAGGACACACAGCCCCACTAGCAGCCAGATATGTACAGCCATCTATCACTACTGACACCTGGGCCGGCCAGCAGAGGATGGGCTCCCCCACTAAGACAGGTTCCTCCTGAGATTTCTTCCCACTGGGGAGTCTTTTGCCTCACTTTCCGACTGTTTGGGGGTTCAGGCCCAGTATTTTTCTGTTCTCTGTTAAGAGTCTTTGTGACAGTGCTCTGTAAAAAGCGCTATACAACAAAAGCTGAATTGAATTGAATATGTGGCCACATGTCACAACATGAGGGACACAGAGAGGACACACTGCAGCAAATAATTGAATTACATGAACCTTACGATGCCAGTTGTTAGTAATGGTACAAATTGTTTGTGTAGTTGTGTGAGGTACCGAACAGGGACCCAGATGCAGACCAGGAGAAGGCAGGGTTCAAAAAAACCGATAGTCAGAGTTAGGAAAAGTACAAAATCAAAATCCAAAATCAAAATCCAAACCCGAAGTCAAACAGAAGGGGTGTCTCGGAAAATACAATAAACTCTGGCTTACAAACAATCGGCACAGTGACTAATGATCAACGTTCTGACAATGAATGAAAGCAAACACGGAACTTAAATACAAACGGGGAAGGGAAACACAATAGGAATCAGGTGTGACTGGGAGGAGAGAAGGGCAAGAACACAGGTGAGAACAATAGGGATACAATAACGAGGGAAGAAAAAAGACACTGACTGGGAAGCACATAAACACACTGAAAATAAACGACCTGGACTAGCAGGTAGACACGTGCACAGTTCGAAGGGGAGGAGCGCATAGAAAGAATCTGCGTGCAGATAAAGCGAAAAGAGAGAAGGGTACAGGGATAGGACAACAAGAGAGAGAATGATAGCGGTAGATAGAAGTGTGAGATAATTAGTAATTAATAATGTTAGTAACTTAATCTAAATACCTAATGTTCGTAGATTAGTACTATATACATCTAACTAATATATACAGAGTGTTTAGAAAGAAAGGAGGAAGTAAACGAGATAGGAAAACAGAAAACCCGTAAAGTCGAAATCACACGAATAGTGCAATAACAAAGACGAGGAGTGGATTATCGAAAAACACGGAACACAGACAGACGGGGAAGCAGACGTGAATGAACCGTAATGATGAGAAAAATAATAAAATACAAAAACAAACGTGGCAAAACATAACAAGTTGTTAGTTATCCATTATACTTACCTTTTCATGTATTTTATATTTTATGTTATTTACTATTCTTATCAGTTTTTTATATTAATATTATTATTATTTTTATATTTGTAGGTCAAACTAGAGGGCATAGTTAGACATATTGTATTTTTTGTAGCGAGAGAGTCAAGGAGAGACCTTGCCTTTTATATCACCCTTTATTCAGACATCAGGTGAGCTTTCTAGTACAAAATGACAAAACCCTAACCATCAATCAATGTCAATCTATAGTATATACAAAGAACAAGAAAACCACAAAACAAAACCAAAAAGCAAAAGTTTTAAGGGAGAGGGAGGGGGAGCGAGAAGGCGGATGGAGGAAGAGTGTTCCGTATTGACTCACCGCGCTTTCCTCTCACAGTGGAAACGACTTCAGCCCTCAGCTGCTCGCCGCACGCGGGCTGGGAGGCCTGTCGCCTAGCGATGGTGACGCGCGGCTGAGTCACAGCGAGGGGAAAAAGGGAGAGAGAGGAGGAGGGGGTGGGTGGGTGTGTGGGTACGTGGGCGTGTTGACAGTAGAGCCAGGCGAGAGAACAAGAAGTGCATGGGAGTTTGTGTGACGTGAGGAACGGTCCTTTACGCCCGCTTCAGCCCGGCCGCCGGCGAAGGCGTCGGGCGCACTCTCAGACCGGAGAAGGTGCGATGGCGCTCAGTGCAGTTTCCACTCACACCCGCACCCGATTGGCGGTTCATTGGCTTTGTTGTGGCTTGTGTTGTGTTGTTGGAATTATCTTTAAAACAACTGTACTCTTTTCTCTTTTTTTCCTCTTTTATCATTCATGAGAAGTTTTACTTAATGAGGTCTTTGTTTTGGACCCGCATTAAGGCACACTAAAGACTTATGCCATCACCTTTGCCATCATACTACTATGTACGACGATATACCTTTGGCTGTTCTGTTCCGTTCAGAAAAACTTTACCGACGACACGAACGTGCATGCACGGACCTCCTCACAAGTCCTGTACTCTTTATTCTTTCTCCCATGCTCACTTTATTTTGACCTCCCCCGTCCTTTCTCCTCCCTCACGTCTGTCCATCTCCGTCTCGTATCCTTGTCTTGATCTGTCGTTTTCTACAGATTTTTGTTTTCTACAGTTTCTCTGTGATCTGCGGCCTTTTGACTCCGTTTCCTGTTCCCTCTCGCGCTTCCCTCCCGCCCCTGTGTGGCACAGGGCCACAGACCGCAACACTGTAGGCAGTTCACCATGATCGCTTCGTGCGTCACCTTGCACGGTGACAGCACAACCGCCGTGGTTTCAATCAGACAAGTCATCGGCATCGTTTATTTTATGAGCCACAGGCAGCGAGAGTGATGGTTTGTTTTGGGGGTTGTCCTGTGGGATTTTTTTTTCTTTGTTTTGTAGCCGTTGATCTCTGACATGGCCAAATATTCATAGGTTTAAATAAATCTCAGCACAAACGTTGTCCTGGCTGGTCCTCTTTAGTTTTATGGTTTAAGGCAAGGCCATGGAGAACTTTTTTAGCTTGCATGGCTTTTATTCAACTTTGTCAGTTTATATTTTCTGTTCATGTAAATCCCTGTCAGTTTCCTGTCTCCAAAATCCCCCGGCAGGTTATTCCATTTCTATTGTCTGACTTAATGAAACTTTCTGCAAAATATTCTCCTCCCCATTACAAATTTCCTTTGATTTGTACGTTTACACTTCTCGTATAACCATGTCCGTTATGTATTTTTACACAACTGCTTTTCACGGTAGATAATAGATTTCCACATTGTCCACCACTTCAATGCTAGTAAATATATTTTGCTTCTGTGCCTAATGACTTCCCATATTCACAAATGCTTCTTCTCTTCTCTTTTGGACCCTATGCTCTTGGTGTACACTGACGTATGTGCATTGCAAGTGACACATGCAGTGGTGTTTTCAGGTAATCCCCACCACGGTTAGGGGTACATCTGTATATCGTTGTCAATTGTGTCCTTTCTTTCCCCCTTGCACTGTCCTGTGTGCTCTTAACCTACTTGTCAGGTGGTCGTTGCAAAGGAGGGCCTGTTCTCAGGCAACTCTCCTGGTTAAATAAAGGCAATAGATAAATGACTGAATAAGTATATTGTTGTTGACGAGCGACACGCCATCCTGTACCCCTCCCCCAGGTTGTGGGCAGCATGGACGCCCATCCCAGCCGTTACTGCGCCACGGTGCGGGTGCAGCGCCCTCGACAGGAGATCATAGAAGATCTCTCCTACATGGTGCGGGAGCTGCTGATCCAGTTCTACAAATCCACACGCTTCAAGCCCACCGCGCATCATCTTCTACAGGGACGGGGTGCCGGAGGGGCAGCTTCCACAGGTACGGGGGAGGGGAGAGGGGGCTCGAGGGACGGACAGAGAGGGGAAGATCAGCGTACATACTCTCATGATATAGCCTACTGTGCTGCTTGTGGGGGTCCTTGAACAAAAGGAAAGTGTGGGAACCCTGGAACATGGAAGGGGGTGGGGGTGGGGGGTGTATAGAGAAGCCTGTGCATTGAATGCATTGTAACCGTGGTGCAGCCATGCTGTAATGCAGGGGTCTTCAACTCCAGGCCTCGGGTCTATTTTGCTCCACAGTGTTGCACCACCTGATTTCACTAATTAGCTCACTTCCTGGACCAAGGAGGTAAAGTAATTATTCGAAATCAGGTGGTGCAGATTCAAATACCTGCAGACACTGGCCTGGAGTTGAAGACCCCTGGACGTCGCAGTGTTATAACAGTGTTGCAACTGTGTTATTATCGCAGTCGTCCAGATTCTACACTACGAGCTGTTGGCCATCAGGGACGCCTGTATCAAGCTGGAGAAGGACTACCAGCCTGGCATCACCTACATTGTGGTGCAGAAACGCCACCACACCCGCCTCTTCTGCGCCGACAAGTCGGAGAGGGTGAGTCCCGCGACAAGCCCAGCCCATGCCGAATGTTCACAGATGTCAAACATGGCCGCCCGACCCCCAGAGCTGGGAGTCCACGTCCATTCAACAGGCCTGAGAGATTTAAGCGATATTTTCCACAGAAATATCAGATAGAGAGAGAGAGAGACATGGAAGAGCTGGCCATGGTGTTGTGTATATCATTGATATGTATGTGTTTATGCACTAGTTTACAATGGCAACATTATTGCGTTTGTCATGCCAATGAAGCTACATCTGAAATGAAATGAACTGAATTTACATAAATTGATGAAGTCAAATTGATATTGAGTTCAATTGAATTGATGTACATTTCCTGTGTATCAGATCCTGTATTGTCTCATTGATCTAAAATGATCATTATTTGCTCAACTCCCGTTGTGTGAAGGCATATACGGATAACTGACAAAACAAAGGAAACACCAACATAAAGTGCCTCAATAGGGCGTTGGGCCACCACGAGCTGCCAGAACAGCTTCAATATGCCTTGGCATAGATTCTACAAGTGTCTGATATTGGAGGGATGTAACACCATTCCTTTATAAGAAATTCCATCATTTGGTTTTTTGTTGATGAACACTGTCTCAGGTGCTGCTCCAGAATCTCCCATAAGTGTTCAATTGGATTGAGATTTGGTGACAGACGACAATGGCATATGGTTTACATTGTTTTCATGCTCATCAAACCATTCGGTACCCTGTGGATGGGGGCATTGTCATGTGTGTGTGTGTGTGTGTGTGTGTATATAGAGTCATATCTGCACTTTGTGTGCAACAGAAGCAAATGCCCTGAAACGTTCCCTGCGTTTGTCCGTTTGTCTGCTTGTCTCAGATCGGGAAGAGTGGGAATATCCCAGCAGGCACTACGGTGGACACCAGCATCACGCACCCCTTCGAGTTCGACTTCTACCTGTGCAGCCATGCGGGGATACAGGTGAGCGCGCTCTGCCACCTAACCACCACCTTTTCACCATCCAGCCATGTATCCTCAAACTCTTTCTCTGGCGACCCTACTGGCTCCATCAGAGTTTGGTCACTAATCCCTGTTCATCAGCACAGTTTTGTCAGTAGTCCCTGCTCAGGTTTAGACTGCCCCCCTAGCCTTGCGAGCCAGGCTTTTGCAGTAAAAGCACTGTGTTTGCTGATAAGCTCCACCCCTATTGATCCTCCCTCCTGTCAACGATTTAATATGACCAATCACAATCTCTTAGATGTGAGTGCTCTAACAGCCAACCTGCGAAAAGTACTTCAGAAATCCTCAAGCAGAAATCGAAAGCAATCGCCCTTTTTTTTCCCAGTGAATTGATTCTGACGAAGGGACGAGGTGGCTATTGTTGCGGGCGCAGGGTTTCCTGTCGTCTTCACTGTGAGGTGTTTTTCATTCCCAGTTGGAATTGCTGCTGCAGTTTTCCCCAGTTAAAACAGCCCCCCCCCCCCTCCTCTGCAGGGCACCAGCCGCCCCTCCCACTACTACGTCCTGTGGGATGACAACCGCTTCACCGCCGATGAGCTGCAGATTCTCACCTACCAGCTGTGCCACACCTACGTGCGCTGCACCCGCTCGGTGTCCATCCCAGCGCCCGCCTACTACGCCCGGCTGGTGGCGTTCAGAGCCCGCTACCACCTGGTGGACAAAGAGCACGACAGGTGTGTGTGTGTGTGTGTGTGTGTGTGTGTGTGTGTGTGTGTGTGTGTGTGTGTGTGTGTGTGTGTGTGTGTGTGTGTGTGTGTGTGTGTGTGTGTGTGTGTGTGTGTGTGTGTGTGTGTGTGTCAGAACAGTCGTGCAGCGTGCTTTGTGTATATTTGATTAGAATACCTTTTTTTTCCTCCAGAGGAACGGCGTAATATATGCAAATGAAAAACACAAAAAGGAAAAACTGAGTATGTTGTGCAGTACGATGGCATGACACATAACAGCACGGTTGATAAAAACGCTGTTGTGATATGATAACAAATTATGGTTGTATTTTTTATGTACTTATTTTAACTTGTTAAAGGAACACGTACATGTCCGTCTTTTGAATATGTATTGTGTGCTGTGTGCAGTGTGCGGAATGAGCAGCAGTAGTGTGTGAAGTGAGCAGCAGTGTGTGGAGGGAGCAGCAGTGAGCAGTAGTGTGTGAAATGAGCAGTGTGTGTTTGTGAAGTGAGCAGCAGTGTGGGGAATGAGCAGCAGCAGCAGCAGTGTGTGGAGTGAGCAGCAGTGGGTAACAGTGTGTGGAGAGAGTAACAGAGTGGGGTGAACAGCAGCAGTGTGTTTTTCTCCTCTGACTCCTCTATCTCTCTCTCTCTCTCTCTCTCTCTCTCTCTCTCTCTCTTACTCTCCACTCCGCAGTGGGGAGGGCAGCCATGTTTCCGGGCAGAGCAACGGCCGGGACCCCCAGGCTCTGGCCAAGGCCGTGCAGATTCACCACGACACCTTACGCACCATGTACTTCGCCTGAGCGACACCCTCGAACCCCCAACCCCTGACACCCCCGAACAGTGCAGGAGGGTCCCTCTCCTCAACCCCCCCCCCCCAAGACTGTCTCACACAGTAGGCCCTGCCCACCCAGAGAGAGTGGTTTTTATCCAGCAAGACTGCTCTTGTATAGTACTTTTTTTTGTCGTTTTTAAAAAAAATATTTTTTTTATAAATGTGTATTATTGTATATTATCTTCACACTCACATGTATGTATGCAATATGGAGGAGGAAGAGGAAGAGGGAGCCCACAGTCCTGACTGCCACCGCAACGCTGCCTCTTATCTGTCCGCACTAAGGCAGGAAAGGACACTTTTTTTGTTCTTTTTTTTTTTAACAAACAAAAAAAAAAAAACTCTTGCTCTTAATTGATGTTATATTGTTATTTTAAATGTTTTTTATTATTGTTATTGTTATTATTATTTTAATGGCCTTGAGGAATGTGAGGTTTTTGGTACATTAGCACTTAGCGGTAGCATTTAGAGAGGGGCACACTCGGCTTTCGGCCTGTGACGATAGCACTGTGGTCTGAGGAGGAAGAGAGAAGAGGGGGAGAGCGAGAGAGTGTGAGCAGATGTAGCGAGCTGTAGACGCAAGAGAAGAGTGCCTTACGCGAGCGTAGCATTGGAGCAGCGAAGAGGTAGGGCCACTCGACGTAGAGAGTTAGCAAAACGTAGCGGAAGGGAGACGGAAGACCAGTGATGCAAACACACAGACATGCAAACCAACCATACTGGACCAAACCAGCCTCAAAAAAAAAAAAAAAAAAACCTTTAGCCAAACAATACTGACAGCACCGACAATGGACCTTAGGCCTGCAAATGTGAAAATGGACACTATGGGGGGGGGGCAGGATTGGGTGTTGCTCAGTGGAACCCTGGTTCAAGCTGAAGCGTCAGTAGCTCAGCTTTTATAGTCAGTATTATGTCCCCACGGCACGGGAATGTTTCCTCAACCTACTACTCACCGTGCCCAGAGCGACACCTGATTGGCTCTCTTTTTGCTTTTTTTTGAGTTTTTTTGTGACGGAAAATGCTCTTGTTCTTCCAGTGCTGGGACACACACGCGGACGCACACACGCAAGATCAGCGAGCACTTAGAGGCCACACGCTCCTTCCTCATTCCGGCTCTTCCATCTTTGTGCTGCGCATTCCAGCGGAGGGCAAAGGGTGTATAGTGCACATTCCGCACACGTACAAACGCGCACACACACACTCGCGCACAAACACACACACACGCACTCACACACACATGCATACACACACACACACACATGCATACACACACACTTACAGGTATACATACAAATATGATCATACATGTACTGTATTCATAAATACAATTGAACACATTCACACATACACACACATACACACACAGGCACACACACACGCACTGGGTCCGTTTCCTCTGTTCTGTGCATACCTCACAGAGAAGCTGCCCCTCCTTAACAACCCGCACACACTCCCAGCACTGCGTGCCAAACGGCTTTTGTGTTTCAGCACATTCCTGCCCCAGCCACACCCAGGACTGAGACACTTCCCTGGCTGTTCCCCGTGGCCCGCTGCCCTGTTTGGGGGGGGGGGGGCCCACCTGTCCTGTTGCACGACCCACAGGTGCGCTGTGTCCATCGCCGATCACAGAACGGGACGTGCGTACAGACGGGTGGGCCGCAGCATCTCCCGGTTACTGGGACACCATTGCTACGCGTGTGCGTGCTCGCCAGCCGCCACTGACTGAGCGAAACCCCCCCCCCCCACGAGCCGTGGTATTTCGGGCCTTTGAATCGGGATGGGTGCATCCAGTGCCCCTCACCCCAAAACACGTCCAGCACTTCTTCCCCTTTGATGCCTCCACCTTTGAGAGAAAAAAAACAAAAAAACAGTTTAAAGAACGCTCTTTATTTACCCCTCCCCTCCCCTCCCCTCCCCCCCACCCCACAGAGTTTAAGCTGCAACTTTACCCTTGAAAAAACCCTTGTAGTGCCACAGTTTCTCCTCAAGGGGGCATCACAGGGTCAAGCTACTCCTTGAAACATGGCTCCTCCCACCCTCACCCCCACTCCCCCACCCCCTATTTCAGGCTGCGAAAGAAGAACCTCAGCTTCTGGCTCATCTTCTTCCGTCACCTTCATTTTAATGACTGAATTCCCTGGGATCAGACGGTAAATCCGTGTGTCGTGTCGGAGCTGTTGAAGGAGTTAGCGGTCATGTAACGGTCATGTTGGATATCAGCCTGGGGTGTGACCAGCACACCCGATGCCCACCTATCTTCAGGGTGGAGGTACTCCGACTGACCAAGCAATATACTCCATCCCTGGGGAATGGTCCAATACAATCCACCTCTGGGGAGCGATCCAATAGTCTCCACTCACGGGGAACGGTCCTATCGTAGCATCTCCTGATGAAATGAAAAAGGATGTGGAAACTAGTTATCTTGGTTCTGTATGGAATAGTATGGGATATTTGGGGAGGGTTATTTTTTAAAAAAAGGTAATAAAAATGCGTTTTTTATTAATTTTGTTGCCTCTTTTTCTTTTGTGGTACGCTATCGCACACACTGACACAGAAGCATGTTTCCTTGGATGTCTGAGCCAAATCCTTTCCTGATGTTTGGCTATGCGTTTTACTGAAATGTTTACTTATTGGTTTATTTGTCAGGGACATAGCAAGAGCATTGTTACAAAAACAAGCATCAGATGCATTGCATTAAGTGTTTATAGCCAAAGGCCAATGTCTCCAATAAACTACAGAAATAAAAATAAAAATATATATACATGCACGAACACATGTACAAAAAGTACATCCACTCAATGCAGCATATTTTGCTCTATGTGTTGTCACCAGTTTTGTGTGGGATTTGCAACAGCGTGGTGTTGTGGTTAGGGAACTGGGCTTGTAATTCAAAAGTTGCAGGTACATACTGGTGTTGTAGCCTTGAGCTTGTGGTTCTGTGTGGCTCAGTAGGTAGAGCATGGCGTTGGCAATGCTTAGGTTGTCGGTTCAATCTCCACTGGGACCACATATACTGAAAAATGTGTACATTCACTACTGTATGTCGCTTTGGATAAAAGCATCTGCTAAATGGCATATATTATATTATTATTGAGCAAGGTTTGGAGACCAAACAAACAACCACACACAAGGCCACACAACTCCTGGTCCAGGCTTTGGTGATCTTGCATCTGGACTACTGCAATTCCCTGCTGGCAGGCTTACCGGCCTGTGCCATCAAGCCACTGCAACTAGTGCAGAATGCCGCCGCACATCTAGTTTTCAACTTAAGTTCACATGTCACTCCACTACTCGCCACACTGCACTGGCTCCCTATTGCAGCACGTATCAAATTGAAATCACTGGTGCTGGCATATCAGGCCATTAGAGGAACCGCTCTCTCCTACCTCCAGACACTCATCACACCCTACACCCCAGCCGGACCCCTCCGCTCTGCCTCCTCTGGCAAACTGACTGTCCCATCCCTCCGGGTGCCCGGCAGCCATTCCTCGTGGTCTCTCCTCTTTTCTGACCCCTCTTGTGGTGGAATGATCTTCCGCACACGGTCAGGACTGCGGAATCACTGGCCATCTTCCGCAAGAGACTAAAAACCCACCTCTTTAGACTCAACTACCACTGACTCTATACATGAATTATCCATCTACACCTACTGTCTACATTGATTAACTGCCTTCACCACTGCCTAAAAGTTTTAATAAAAAAATACAAACTTTTCTTTCTCTGTGTTACAGGTACGGTGTGCAACTGTCAACAGTGATGTCTGTTACAGAGTTACTACACTGATCTCTTGCACTAACCATGTTTAATCGTACCATGTATAAATGCACATAAAGTCACTCTGGATAAGAGCGTCTGCTAAATATCTCACATGTAATGTACCAAAGGGCAGTGATCAAATTTGGGAAAGTATGATTTTTTCAGTTATGTTGCTGAACATGAGGAAAGTGATGACGGATACAGAGAGGACCATAAAGATACAGAGAGAGAAAGTGGTGGGGGGGGTCTTTCTGCCCTTTTTTGCCCCAGGGCAAGATTACTGAGTGCAAAAGAATGGTTTGGGGTGTCAGTGTAGAGTGATCTTGTGGGACGAATATCACAACAAAGTAAAGGTGGTTAGTGATGATGAAATGATGACGGGACAGAAAAGCAGAAGAAGAAAACTTTTACTGCACTCAAAAGGGAATTTGTGTTGTGCTTAAGGACTAATGGCAGTCCATTCAAAATGCATGCATTAGGGCCTCCCGCGTGGTCCAGTGGTTACAACGTCCGACGCTGGCCACGGAGACCGGGGTTCAATTCCCCGTGTCGGCTTTGGCTGGGAGTGCCACCAGGGGGCGGCGATTGGCTGTCCGCCCCAGGGAGGGGGAAGCCGACGTGACGTTCGCTGCGTATAGTGGCCCTGTAAGTACCGGGTTCGGTCGACGGCTGGCGAGTGACGTCTCGGAAGAGGCGTCACTTCGCCTTCGTCACCACCGGTCGCAGGACTACGGCAGCGAACTCACATTACTAGGGGGATTGACGTAAAAAAATAGCGGGTCTAATTGGCTACCAAATTGGGAGAAAATGGGAGAAAATCAGAAACAAAAAAAAAAAAAAAAAAAAAAAAAAATGTATGCATTGCATGCCCTTACTATTGGTTTGTAGATACAAGGATGAAAACATGAGTGCTTCAAACTCAAATCTTTTATTATCACAGCTAAAGAAAGAATGCTGCTGTAGTTTTTAAACTGTGAGAGGGGAGGAAGGTGGAGGCATGTCCACAGCTGGAAGGTAGACAGGAAGTTAAAAAGACTTGAATGAGCCCTTGGCGCAACCGGTAAAGGCACTCGCCTAGAGTGTAGGTTGTCTACTGAAGCCAGCGTTCAATCCAAATTGGGAGAAAAAGTGGGAAAGAATCTGAAATAAATGTGTAAAAAAGGTCTTGAAGGCCTTACTGGAAAAAAAGCCTGAACTTACAGCACACAGAAATACAGCATTTTATATTCAAATTTAAAAAGAGTAAAATAAAAAATTGAAAAATATGTTTGATCCCATAACCTGGGGCTGGGGGAATTATGTGTGTAAGGTTTTGGAATCAAACATTTTTTCATGCGCTTTAATATTTATTTGACTATTTAATAAAATATTTTACAATAGTATGCTGTATTTCTTCAGGTTATTGAGGTAATCTCCCTTTAACAGGGACTGTGCTGTTTCCACAGCCAGAGGTCTTGCTGTGTGCGTTATTGTGAGATATTGTGTGTGCATGTTATTGTGAGATGGTCGGCTTGCCAATTTCAAGACTTTCCACCGAAGCCAGAGGTGTGGTTTATATAGCCAGGAGGTGGGATTCCCAGGGGCCTGTGTGATCATTTGGAATAAATTGCTCATAAATCTGAGCAATTAAACCACTGGGGGGCAGTCCCTCCCCCGCCACCAAGTGGCTGTGTCCGGGCTCTGACATCCTCCTTCCACATCCAAAATGAAACCTATGCCAGTCACTGCGGACGGGGCACTTGTGAACGATGTCACCTCTGCCAGTCACTGTGGATGGGGCACTTGTGAATGATGTCACCTCTGCCAGTCACTGCGGATGGGACACTTGTGAACGATGTCACCTCTGCCAGTCACTGTGGATGGGGCACTTGGGAATGATGTCACCTCTGCCAGTCCCCCTGGATGTGGGCAGTACTCATGATGTCACGCCTTTGATTTCTGTCATGGGTTGATTGCAGGCCATTGATTGTTTGATTCTGTTGAGGTCTGACGGATAGGTGGATTTGTGGGGCCTATAACAGCATGGGGAGGCCACTGATGGAGTCATCTCTGTGGCCAGCATATTCAGCTGGAACTTCAACATTTTAGCAGACGCTCTTATCTTACCTACATGTAATCCATTTTTACAGCTGGATATGTACTGAAGCAATTCAGGTTAAGTACCTTGATCAAGGGTACAATGCCAGTGCCCCACCTTGGAATTGAATCTTTGCAACTGCAACCTTTGAGTTACAAGCCCAGTTTCCTAACAATTGTGCTAGACTGCTTGATTCTCACTACCTTCAAATGTGAGGAATGCAATGGGAAATGCTGTGCTATGATTTTAAGCTTTTTTGATTGATGCCTGTGTTTGTACATTTTTTATATTTATTGTCAGTACTAACTCAGATGATGTTCTTCTCTTTAAACATAATTTCCTCATCCATTTTCTTAAATATATCTGGAAAAGTGTCACTTTGGCATAAGAGCCTGTGATGTTTCGGGGATGTTTCTGAATGTTGTCAAAAGTCTATTTCAATACCCTTTTCTGACAGATCAGCTGGCGTCAGAATGGACAGGCGAATCATTGTACCCATGGTAGGATCAACACACACACACACACGCACATGTGTGTGAATAGAGAAGGACAAGAGCAGGTAGGTATGACTGTACACAGACAGCACACAGAAATATCAAGGCTTGGTTGGGAAGGAGTTTTTAGTTTATCCGGCTTGCAGGTAAGTACCCTTTCACCTTGTCTATCAGTCTATCTCGAGGACTTTACCTGAGTTTTTTTTTTCAGGTCTGGTGTTGTCGTGTTTTCATATTTGAAAAAAAGTGCTGGACAAATTATTTTTCATCATACTGTGCGTGTATATTTTAATTGGCAAAGTTCATTTTAATATTGTACAAAATCTTGTCATACAGAATTTTTTTTTCTTTTGAATGGGATTTCAACATATCACTTTTTATGAGTTAAACAAAAAATTCTGCAAGCTTTTTTATATATTGTATAGAGCAATCAAGTAGCCATGACATCACTTATTTCATCTTCTCAGGAGCCTTTCAATTTCTTACTCATCCAGGAAGATGAAAAAGAAAGTCACAAGAAATAACTTACAGGAAATGTGTGGTTGATTTCTTGAAATCAGAAACAGATGATATCAATCAGATAACCGGCACAGTACAGTACATGGAAAATCACTTAATGGGACTTGAAAGAAAGAAATGTAAGAAAGCTAAAGCAAAAAATGTAGAACCATTCATGAAAGATGTCATAAAAATATATTGTCTTTCAAAGTTTATTGTAAACCGAGAAGGGCCGTCAGAGTGCTGTCACGTTCAATGTTAATTTAAAGCGCTTTAACTGTGTATTTTCCATCCCCATGGAAAAGTGCTGCTTTTTTCCATGGAGAAAAAAATAAGTTAGGCATATAAACATGTAGCTTAAATTCGGATACTTACCTACATACAGGGCACCCACTGCATGCGAAGAGGTGCTGAAGCTTCAGCGCTATAGTTAGATTAGAACAGGCTGGGGGGTAAAGACGGAGAACCTGGCCATGGAGTGCCCTGTAGAGCAGGGGATAGGCAACCTTGGTTCTGGAGTGCCAGAGACGTTTCAGGTTTTTGTTCCATCCGAACTCTTGATTCCACAGTTTGATCCATTATTAAGAGTCTGAGCCTGAATAGAGTCTGAATGGTGAAACACTGAGTACCTCCAGCACATGGTCCCCTGCGTTCGTTAAGCCTAATAATTAATACAGTTATGTAGTTAGGGGTTTGGATGGAATAAAACCCAGAAACATCTCTGGCACTCCAGGACCAGATTCTAACTGATGACATCATAAAGGGCTGCTAATGGCATCCTCAAAGAATGGTAAAATTGAATTAGAACCAGAACTCACTCATCACAAGGGTTAAATATGGCTCATGCAATTCACCGGGGGGTCTTCAAACTACCAGAATGATGAGGGTGAGATAGGTGATGCAGCATTTAGGTAAAATGACCCTGATTGACATCATTTGCATGTTATTATTTTTATGCCATTGGGGACAGGTGCTGGGAATTGACCTTTGGCTATGGACACTGAATGCAATGCACCTGATGCTTGTTTTTTTAACATTGTAACAATGCGTTTTGCCATGTTCCATGACAAATAAACAAATAAATAAAATGTCAGACATGAATACGACCACCTCCCCCGCCTCCTGTCTTTTTCCTTTCCCCTTGGCAGTCAGTCTGTGAAATTCCACGCAACTCACACTGCCAAGTGCTGCGAAGAAAATATTATGACAAAGAGGTTCACGTTAATCAAGAATTATGAATGCAACTTATGAATGAGACAGTGGCTTGTGAGAAAACGTATTGAAGATGGAGGCATCTTGCAAATAATGCTTCATAGTGGAAGTGACAATGCTTCCTGCAGTTGTTTGTGGAAACCATATTCACAATCAGAACTTCTGCACTTGACTGAAAAGCGGGAACCACAAGAAATCATGCATTTTCTTTTGTCCTCTTAAAAAAAACGTCTGTCTTTTCAGCAATCCATATCACAGATTGTTTGTTTTTGTCAATACATCAATACATTAAAGCTTGGGGTAAGTTGGGTTTAAGGGACTGACTTCAGGGCATTTAAGCCTGGCTACTAAAAATGTAATATGCATACATTTTGTGATGTTTTGATGTTTAGCTGTACATGACTAAGCTATAGATAGCTTGCCAGCCAATGCTTACACATATGTTTTCCACATATTTTCTGTTTCTGTTTTTTTCAGTGTTGGTGAAACATACATACATTTGTTTTTTGTTTTGCTCTCCCTGCAGTAAATATTAAAATACAGAATGCAACTTGATTTTAGTTATTTTGTTTGTTCAGTTGTGTTTGAAGTGTTGACATGTGCTTTGTAGCAGAAATCAAATTGTAAATGAATTTCATCCATTCGTTATTCAGCCCTGTTACAGTACAGAGGCCCTGGTGCATGAATGTACAGTATATGCCTGACTCACAAACAAATGTTATTCATTTTATTTAACTTTTATATAAGCAGGTAGGTCAGTTGAGAATCATTTGTCATTTACCATGACGACCTGGTCCTTATTGCTTTGCATGAGATGATTCCATTAGTCAGTTAAATAGTTAACTGGTTAGTTAGCTTAATTATTCATCTCTAAAAAACAGGTAATTCATAATCTGGTAAAAAGGGACAAGGACAGGAAAACAATAAAAACTCACAAAATATAAAGTACATTGAAACATAAACACATTAGAATGCAACAAATCGTAAATATTCCCATAGGTAAGACTGTTGTAAATGTGTTCTACCTTACATGTATTTTTGTTTTGCTTTTATTGCCCTTGACGTAAGAGAGACACTATTTTGCTTTGTGTCTTTTTGTGTACTATCCAACCAATTCTGCTGCTGAATACAGACTGATTGGAGGGATGGATAGGGTCAGCTTGTATGAGTTTTAGTTGTGCAATTCAAAATATTGGCATTTAACAGATATCTTAAACCAAAGCAACTTCCAGAAGTGCATTCAAATGTCTAGAGAATCATCGAAAGAGCTTAAAGCTACTGTCCAATCATTTCCATCATAGAGATGCGTGAACTAAGACCTGTAATACTAAAATATATTAAAGAGAGTATCATTTTGAGAACATTTTACCTTCATAGATGCCCCGTAGATCTTGTACACTGATAACCATGATCTTTCTTTCTTGTTTGGTTATATGCTCCAGCTTTTCCTTGTTTAAACAGGTGTCACGGTTGAACCACACAGCACAACAGAGACAAAGAACAGATTGGAGGACAAACCAGTTCGTTTTGTAAGCTCTAAAAAATAGATGGAAATGTATGATGGAAACATCAGCCTTTGATTTTGATCAAACATTTTGGGCGAACATAGCTTTTACATTTTAGTACAACATATGAATGAATGTGTATCTGCATTCACAGATGGATATTTCCATATGGATATAGTTTGATCAGGGTACTGGATGTTTATTTGTTTGCTGCCGTTTGAAGGCCATTGTTTTTTCCTTAAATTTATTCTAAAATCCTTGACCGTGTGTGCATACCATTCACTGCATTTATGCTACATCCTCACCTATGGAAAAGCCTCATTACTGTGTGCTCTGCCAAGTCTCCATGGCAACCACTTAATCTTTGAAACCTGCCAAGTTGGTGTTCTTATGGTCTCCTCATCACTAAGGTAATTTAAGGAGAACATAACAGAAATGTGTAAGTGTATATATATATAGGTAACTGCCAAAATAAAGGAAACACCAACATAAAGGATTATTTATGATTAATAGGGCATTGGGCCACCAGCAGCTGCCAGACCAGCTTCAGTGCACCTTGGCATAGATTCTACAAGTGTCTGGAACTCTATTGGAGGGATGCAAAACCATTCTTCCACAGGAAATTCCATCATTTGGTGTTTTGTTGATGGTAGTGGAAAATGCTGTCTCAGGTGCCACCCCAGAACCTTCCAATAAGTGTTCAATTTTGGTTTAGATCTGGTACAGCCATGGCATATTGTTTACATTGTTTTCATGCTCATCAAACCATTCAGTGACCGCTCGTGCCCTGTGGATGAGGGCATCCTGGAAGAGACCACTCCCATCAGGATAGAAATGCTTCACCATCGGATGAAGGTTATCACTCAGGATGGCTTTGTATTTATTGACATTTACCTTGCCCTCTAAGTGGCTGAGTGGACCTAAACCATGCCAGGAAAATGCATCCCACACCATAATAGAGAACCCTTCACCGTGGGACACAAGTGCTTGCTGGGTGTGTAGCTTTCTTTTGGTGTGCGCCACACATGCACTCCTCCACTTGTTGAGAACAGAGTGAAGGATGACTCCTCTGACCATATGGCTTTTTTGCACTTCTCAGTAGACTACTGCCTGTATTCTGTGCACCACTTTACTCACAAAAGTACATTTATAGATGCAATAAGGGGTTTATACACTGCAACCTGACTATAGTATCCCTCTCTGTGACAGTTCTCGACAGACTGTTCTTAATGAAACTGCCTGTTCACACCCTAGATTGATATTTGCAGTCAACTGATTCAGAGTTGTCTGTTTTGCCTTGCATCTTGAACCAATGCACGGACATCACGGTTGAGGAGTATGTGCTTTCGACCACAGGTACCCCTAGTTAATGATGTTTTTCCCTCGGACTACTTCCATACCAGCATCACTATAGCCAGATTTCCTTGTGAAACATCAGCAAGTTTAACAGTCTTCTTCACTGAAACTCAAAGTCACGTAGATCTCTTCTTCTAGCCATTTCAGCCAAAATAATGGACAAATTCCTGTGCAGAATTTTTGTACACAAACCTGAGTATAATGGGACGTTAATTGCTCAATTAACCACACCTGTGTGGAAGCACCTGCTTTCAATATACTTTGTATTCCTCATTTACTCAAGTGTTTTCTTTATTTTGGCAGGTACCTATATATATATATATATATATATATATATATATATATATATATATATATATATATATATATATATATACACTACTGGTCTAAAAAAGGTTTAGGTTACCAAGAACTGAAAAATAATGTACATTTCAGTTATTAAAAAATGCCCTTTTCAGGGAACAAGTAGTGGGTTAACGTGGGTTAACACTCACTCTGTGCAAGTCGCCGACTCTGGACCCAGCAAAAGAGCCCCAGGCCATCATGCTTCCTCCTCCATGTTTGACAGTTGGTGTCACACACTGAGGAACATTATTTTTAAGTTTTTGTTGACCAAAATTTTTTTTTTTTTAAACCTCTGGCAGTTTACCACTTACCTTTGTACCATTTCAGGTTATTCACTGGACTTGAATTTCAGTAAAAACTGGAAGATGGGGGTGTTCTAAAACGTTTGACCGGTACTGTATATATATATATAATTATTATATATACATTATATAATTTATGTAATACTCCACATTTACTTCCAAATTCCCAAAACACAACCCTAAACACATACCTATTTTATAGCCTTTCTATTTATCGCTAATTCTGTGATATGGTTTTACTATGGGTATTACTGAACTGTCAGAGCAAACTCGGTCATAATTCCTTGTTTTGTTTTGCCCCCCAACTGTGCTAAGTAATTCGAATTAATGTTAGCAATTCACAATTTAACACCCAGACAAAAGCTCACAAGATCAAAAAGCACACAGATCACTAGGTCACCAGATCATTCTCAAAAAACGAGTTTGCAAAACATGTCCGTACTTATCATTTAGTTCACTAACGGATAATCAGTCATCGAGGGTTGTTCCATTCGCTATGGACTGCATAACAGGCAGTCATTCTACATTGGAAGCAAACGCTGTCTTTTTTTTAGACCATTTTGAAAGGCACGTTCTCGGGTTGTCATAATGACGTATACACGTCTGTGCGAGGACCAATGAAAACGCGAGGCCTATGGTGGTTCCCGTTAGAGAATCGGGCCACATCATATCTAGTCAGGATTTCCCCGAGAGAGGAGCACCGAAACCGGGCAGAGAATCCGGGGTACGTCGGGGAGAGAAACTTGGATTTGCCGGCTGAGGAACACTTATATAGCGGCTGTGGATAATCGGTTACCCCCCCGGGCAGGATTAGGTTTCGTGATTCAGTGGTAACTAAGGCTCTTGGCGGTAGGATACCGCCGCTTTTCTGATGAGAAACCGATCCATCGCCGGAGAGCAATCGAACCGCGTCGTAGGGGACGTGTAAAACCAAGGCAGCTAGCTAGCTAGCCTGCTAAAAAAAAATTCTGGACACCCTTCTGAGCTTAGCGGCAGACCTGGGTGGTCGGCGGAAGGTACTAGTTCGCTAACCAAGGTCTTAGGAGAGGAAAAAGTTGGATCGAAAAGGTTGTTCTTGTAATACTTGAAGACACGGGGCTCGGAGGACCACCGGATAAGCGGACCCCCCGAGCGACGAGAAGGGGCCCGTTTAGCAGGGACGAAGCCAGGGAGTGGGGAGGAGTATCTATCTCTTGAGAGAACACGTCCTCCGCTCTACCGAGCTAACAGCACCGGACGTGCTGAACTGAGCGGAACCGATCACTGGGATTTGTCAACTGGGAGCCGGGGAGGAACCGGACAGAGACCTCATGAATGGAAATCGGAACTACAGGTAGCTAACATTTGCTGTCATTTTCTGACTACATTTCATTATGTGTGCTTTATATATCTATTTTGCCAGTTACCTAGTTGCATAGCTGACTTGTCAGTTGTCGATGAAGGTTGGTTCTCATGCAATAATTAGCCAGCTAGCCTGCCAACGAGCTAGATAGCTCGCCAGCTAGCTTACAGTAGGAAACGAGCTTATTAGCTAGCTAAAAAAATGGTAACGTTATCTCGCGTAGCTTCGCGGAAAATCCAACGCTGGGCTCCAATTCGGCTGAACGAGTTTGTCAGCCAAGTTTTTACACAGCTAGAGCGTTGCTAGTCAAGTGGCTATGAAGATAACGTTAATGGACTGTCATGTAGCTAGCGAGTTAGTCAACGAGCTGGGTTTGTCGTTGACACAAGCTAAGCAGCTAGCTTGTAGCTATCGAAATAATGCCTACGGCCGTTGGTGGGGCTGGTTGCCGGTTATTAAAATCACACGGGAAGAGTGAAACTTATTAGCCTGACCGGCCCGTTGCCTACGTCATTCGGCCTAGCCTGTAACGGACAGGTGGGCGCGAGCTAGCCAGCTAATCCCTTCAGGTGTGTCTGACAGGACTCTCTAGAACCCCCCTCTGGCTAAGCTACTGAGAGCTGGGCTGTGTGCCGGGGGAAGTTATATTGAAATTCATAAACCAGCTGGTAGTGCATTGCCGTTTGTTAAGTCAGTATAAGGAGGTTGTTAGTTAGCTCGTTCGCTACTTGATGTTGGCTAACTTCTAAAGGAAACGAGCCGCCTTCGGCGATTTTCACCTCCGTACAGACAACCTCCCCCAGTCTCCGCAGACCTGTTGAAATGCATTCATGGGCCTAACGAGGTTACTTTGTAGCGAATTTGTCCCCAGCTTTGTAGTGCCAGCTAAGAATGTCGCTATTTTCGACCCCCCCTTCTCCTCCCCTCCCCTCCTCCTTCCTTCAAACACACACGCACAAACACATGTGCTTTTCTGAAGGTCCCTGTGACTAAATAGCGAGATTCCTTATTGTGCACAGTTCAGTGAGCACTGCCTGCGGTTTAAATAACAGCGAGCTGAATCAGGAGCCATCGTCATGGCTTGAAGGCCGGTGCTTCCCCCTTCTGCTCCACCATTGCCTGTAGCCAGCTACTCTGGGTGATGATGGCGACTTTATCTGAGCGCAAACAGACGGGGGAAAGCAGTCAGCCGTGGACATGTGCAGCAGAGAGAAGAAAGTATAGACACACAAATGTCACTTTCTTGGCCTTGGGGCTCCCCCAAGTTAAAAATGCATCTTTGGCTGTGAATGGTGTCAGGTAGAGAGTGAGAATATTCAGAATCAAAGTGGTAGCCTGGGAAAGTGGCTAACTGAGGGAGGTGTTGGGGGCGGGGGGGGGGTACCAGACCTGCGAGCACGCCATGCTGTTGTGGTGTCTAACTTGGAGCACTTAGACAGCAAAGAGCCGATGCTGGTTCCTGGTGTTCCTCTCAGGAGTTAGGTGCCCAATCCCAGGCAGGTGAGTTTCCTGGAAGGGGCGTCCCCTCAGCCCTCCGAGCCCACGGTCAGGCCACAGTCAGGCAAAGGCTTGGATCACCGGCTTCTTAAATGTTTCACTCATTTGCAGTCTACCCCCCCAGTCATTCCAGACTAGGCCTATATTATTATGACATGTTTTACACAGAACTGCCATTCATGTGATGATGACGATGATGAACACTTTTGTTTTTTCTATGTTCTCTCTGTGAACTATTCAATCATTTTTAAGCAATAGTAAGATTCATTGATATCATTATTTTTTTTGTATTGATCGGTGAGACTGGCAGACTTGTTTCACTTTCACTCTTAACTGGCTTTTTTGGTTCCTGCACCCTGACCAAACACTGATCATACTCCAGGATTTGAGCTTTTCCATTATCATCAATTCATATTCTTTTTGAGTTCTTGTGTATGCTGAGTAGGGAATTTTTTGTATGCCCCCTAATGCCACTTGTGTAATGCCATTGGGTCATGCTTCCAGTTAGCAGCAGTACCTGTATGAGTGTGAGGTGTCTTGTTATCTCTCACGGTGGTGGGGGGAGCTGATGCAATCGTCTCATCACCGCTGGTCTGTAACAGCCGATGGCCGCGTGTGATGGGAAATGTTCGTTGAGTGGGCTCTAATCCCCTCCAGAGGTGACGTGGCCGGCCGGGGTTTGATCGCCGTGGAGTGAGTCAGATTGCCACGTGTTGAGTCACCCCAAGACTGCTGTTTTTTACCATTTTTAATTGAGGGGTGGAGGGGGTGGCGTGGGGAGGTTGGCACTTGAAATGAGCAACGAAGCTCCTGGCACGAGTGGACCTTCTGGAGGCGGGTCAGCACTGAGAGTCTGTGGACTTTCTGAGGGCGGGTCAGCACTGAGAGTCTGTGGACCTTCTGAGGGCGGGTCAGCACTGAGAGCCGGTACCTGAACACTGACCACTGCGGCCTTGCAGTAGGCCTCGCCACAAAGCCGAGCGCTGGGAGCCATTTGAGAAAGTTGTGTATTTTTGCCGTTGGAACTGGGGGTCTTCCTCTGCTGAAACAATACCCGGCTGTGCGTTTCCAGCAGCCGGTGACAAACGATACGCTCCAGCTCTTCACTCACTTCAGGAGAGGCCCCTGCTGACGGGCCTAGCGCGAGCACTTGGCAGGTTTGAAAGTTCAAAGAAGGATCGGCGGTTGGAGTGGTCCGAAGCGGCTTGAGTTGAGTAGTTAACAGAGCGGCGGTGTGATAAGTGAGGAGCACCAAGCAAGGAGCACCCCCTGTAAATCATTAAAGAGAGATGTGGAACGGCCTGCTCCAACCGTGGAGACGCCAAGCCAGTTTGGGCACACACGGACAACGTGAGCCAGTGGAGCTGCGCGTGTTTGGGTTACCTGTGTGTGTGTGTGTGTGTGTGTGCATGTGAGAGAGAGAGAGTGAGAGAGAGCTGCTTCTGTAGGCCTTGTTCTTTTTAAGCCTGGCTGCTGAAGATTCTCCCAGCAGGCTTTGGGCCACAAACACTCCGCTTTCCTAACTCTTCAGAGGCATGCACGTCGATTTGAGGAAACTGTCGAAACACCTTTGATATTTACCCTTCCTCCTCATGGAGAGACAATACCCCTCTGACGTTTTGGCTGAATGATCAGATCTGCTTGAGTTCAGGCCCTCCTGGCTCCATGACCTACACTAGAAGGATAACCAGCGGGCCCCCACAGCCTTTTAGGCCCTTACACGGTGTATCAAATTCTGCCACTGAGCTCTGGGCACCGGACTCCGAGGCGAGCAGGTTGATTGGTTCATGCCAGTGGGTTGGGGGTGGGGTGGGGCTTGATGAGTGTTCTGTCTGATTGGCCCGTGCTGACATTCTGGACAACGCGTGCCAACCCCATGTGCTTAGTCTGGAGTTGGTGGGGCAGGTGGGGGCAGGGGGTTTGGAGTTGGGTACTCTAGGCGGGGTTGCCCTCCCTCCCCGAATCAGAAAGTCTCGTCCAGCATGCAGAGGAGAATTCACAGTTTGCCTTATTGGCATGACAAAAACAATATTTCTATTGCCAAAGCAAACTAGATAAGGGATAAAATATATCTTTCTCCCGCCCTCTGTCAATTTCAATTCAATTTCAAATGCTTTATTGACATGACATATTTGGAGATATTGCCAAAGCTTTACACAAACAAACATGCATTAAACTACAGCTGCATTATGCTGTATTATCTTAATAAACACAGCAAAAAGTATGATTTTCACAACAACAAACAACGTGCACCAAAAAAACTGTTTTTACTGCCGTCTCACTACTGCTCCCAACCTCTCTCCCTCTCCCTTTCTCGTCTCGTTTGCGTTCTCCCGCTCTTTCGTCCCCCACCCCCATGTCTGACTTCTGCTCCCAGTTTGTCAGGGTTTTTGGTCGGTGGGCCTCCCCTTCAAAGCGGGGCTATGGGAGGGGGAAGGGCGGATAGTGGGGGTTGAACTTCTCCGTCTCTTCCCAGATCATTCAGTGTGGTCTGAACAATAGCACCCCCTCCTGTCCGAAGGTGCCGGATTGCGGCAGGTTTCTATGGAGAGTGCAGCACGCTCGGGGGGCCTGGGGGCCATTGTTGGGGTGGGCGGAGCTATCCCTTTATTCGTAATACCCATTTGTAATGTCCATACCCCCCACGCCAGGGCAGTCGAACCCATGTCTGGGCTCTGGGAGCTCGCTCCTCTCTCTTACTCTCTTCTCCTCTCCTCTCTGTTACTCTCTGCTCTTCCTCTCCTCTCTTCCTCCGACTGCTGGGTCAGAACCACAGAGAAGCTCTGCTGCCAAAGCCGTGCCCTGAGAATGTGATCCCGGGTGACCTTTGACCCTTCAACTCTGAACTGTCCTGGGGCAGCCTGGGCACAATGTCTTAATGGGCCTCTGTGAGGCACTAGGATCAAATGCACTAGAGAGGAAGTGTGTGCCTGAGACAGACAGACAGACAGGACAGACAGACAGACCAAGAGAAAAGGAAAGCAAAAAAGCTAAAGGCAGAGAGAGAGAGAGAGAGTGTGTAAGAGGAGGAGAGAGAAAGAGAGAAAAGAGAGCAAGAGGGGGCGAGAGGAGGAGAGAGAAAGGGAGCGAAAGGGGGAGAAGGCCTCGATGGAGCAGGCAGCCAGACTGGAGGACGTGTCAGCAGCAGCAGCAGTGGGGCGAAGAGGCAGAGCTGGGCCTCTCAGGACCCTGGGGGGCTCTGAGCAAGGGGCTGACACAGGGAGAGACTTTGGGGTGACTGTGGGGGTACGCGACGGGGGGAGGGGGAGGCAAGGCTTTCACTTCCACAGCAAAGGGAGCCCATCTCTGGAGAAGTATTTTCCTTCTCTCTCTCTCTCTCTCTCTCTCTCACTCTCTGTGCACGCCCCTGTGACTCCCTGGACTGTGATTGGACGGCGGGGGATTTAAACCATCACATTGTCGGCCCCACGAGACCAGGGTCGCTGCCGGCCATTAAACTTGTTTTATCATACTGCTCTCTCTCTTTCCTTCTGTTCCTCCCTGTCTCTCTCTCTCTCTCTCCTTCTGTTCCTTTCTCTATCCCTCTTTCTCTCTCCCTCTCTCCTTCTGTCCTTTATCCGTCTCCCTCTCCCTCTCCTTCTCTCTTCCCCTCTCTCCCTCCCTCCCTCCCTCTTTCCCCCTCGTTGGGAGGGCCTGTGATTCAGAGCTACAGAGGCCCCATTCAGGCGTAATTGTGGATTCCAGGCGCAGAGAGAGACTCATTGATGGGGGGTCGGGGGTGCATGCGCTCCCTGGGCAGGGCCTGGAGAACGGGTAACCCTCCTCGCTCCGCCCCATCCCCCCCACAAATATATACACACATGCACACATGCGCACACACACAGACGCACGCGTGTGTGTCACCCGTCTACAATGTGGCCGTTTCCATGACTGTGCACCTGTCTCTCCCGGCGCCCCATTCTCGGCGCACCCTGGGTTGCCATGGCGAGGGTCTGTGGTGCCGGCCCCGCTAGGGAGATGGGCACCCCCCAGGGCACTGTCACCCCAAACGTCTGGGACCTGCCTGCTGTGACTGACGTTATTGTCTCCATCCTCCATTCTTCTATCCTCCACCCCTCTGCCCTCCATCCCTCCACTCCTCCTCCCTCCATCCATCCTCCCTCCACCCCTCCATCCATCCACCCCTCCATTCTTCTATCCTCCACCCTCCTCCCTCCAGCCCTCCACCCCTTCACTCAGTGTTAGTGCTGCTCTGCTCCAGCCTCGCTCCATTACACACAACCGTTGTATTGTGCGTGTTTCAGAGAGAGGGAGAGGGAGAGAGTAGTAAGAGAGAAGGAGGGGTGAAGAGAGGAGAAAGAGGAGTGAATGATAGGGAAAGAGAGGGAGTGAATACCTCTGTGCACCCCCCTTGTTCCCCTGTGCCCCCCCCCCCCCATACCCCCAGGTGAAACGGGCTGTGCTCATCAAGCTCCCCCGAAAGTCGATGGGCAGAATATTCAATGCGGCCGGCCGTTTGGAGCCAGTCACAAGCATGGCTGTGTGAGGGGAGTCATGTGACCATGCAGGGGCAGTACTCCGTGAGGGAGCTGCCTAATTCGGCCACCTCCGCTCCTGGACCTGAGCCAGGCCTCCGGCGAGGGAGGGGCCACTCGGTGCTCTAAATATTTATGCAATTTACTGAGCCTTTAGCACACTGCTCTTGACCTCAAAAATATAAAAATAATAAAGTATCGATGCCGTGAGCCACAAAGCTGGCCAAGGAAGAGGGTTATGGGAAATGGAGTCCACTTTTATAAATCAACTTTTATCAAGGCAGTTTCTGCCAATATTGCTTTCACAATTATAATTTGTTTTATTTGCTTGAATGAAATGGAGGTTGTTGTTGGCTGTGGGAAAGACGGAAGGACACACTTCTTTGCCGTAAGTGTCTGAAATGGTGTTCAGTAATCTGTACTAATCGATGCTGTCACTTAGCTGCGTTTCTCTCTCAAGTTCACTTAACTTCTTCCCTGAATTTGGTAACGATACTGAAAAACTGCGAAAGGACAAAATGTCAAACAATTAAAATCCAGGGTGATTGTAAATTGACGTTTTAATGACGTGCGAGTATTCTGTGAGGGTCAAGATGGAACCTCTCTGTGAATCTAAAATGACGTGTTAAAGTTTTTATATAAAAAAAAAAAAATTAACAGATTTATTCTGTTCATGGACTATTTTTGTGCTAGAGTAAGTTGTATTAATTTGACTGACTGCAATGAATTTTCCGCTTTGATGCATAACATGATAAAAATGTCCTGCCGTTCATAACTGATACAGAAATAGCACGAGAGGGCAAGAGAGGTGTAATGTGGGAAATCTAGTTTGGAACAGTCCAAGCCTTCTAAGCCAGTTCAGTGAAGGCCTAAGAAATATTTATTAAATGAAAAATTGTGCAATCTAGTAAATCACAGAGAATTTAGATTGATCTTTTTGATTCCTTAAATATTCCTAAAATATTACCTATTATCCCAGTAATCATTATATCTCATCATTTGTTGATTTAGTTGGTTTCGGAAAGGAAAGGGTTCATTTAAAGTGAAAAAAAGAAGGCCCAATCAGTATTTTTCTTTTGGGGATCACTAGAAATAACGATCTAGCGAAGTATGCCTCCTCCTGGCTAGGCCTCTAGTGGGTAGAATGTGTCTGTTATTCAGTTATTGGAATAACATTTTTTCCCCTATTGGAATTCGGGCAGATGTTTGGAGTGGATGGAATAGCCAATCATATTTTGATTTGTAATGGTGCCCACCATTTCTGGGTCTTCGCGACGGCCCTTGCATACGTCACTGTGCAGTTTTTCCCCGCGCTAGTTCGAAGCAAAGAGGATTGTACGACGAGAGCTTGCACTCGTTAGCTTTATGGGAGGCTACGAAGCGATATGATATTTTTACGTCAGAGGCATACCGAATTCCGCTCGATAGTGGGTCAATCTAATCTAGAAATTAGGTGGGCGAGTTCCAAGTTAAAGACGAAGACCAAGTTAACCGTATTACTATATTCTTATTTCAGTGAAAACTCTTAGGAGGAAAGATTCTGGCTAGCTAACGTGTTAGCCTCAAATCTGCTAAAACCTTAACCTACATGTTTGTTCATTGCCAACCGACATTTAGGAAAATAAAATTAGACAGAAATATGAATGTTTGTGTGATTATTTGATAGCTCTGTCATGCTAGTAAACATGTTATCATTTCTATTAGCTATATTTGTCTATACGTTTAATTTTAAGAAGCTAGCCAAGCAACTTAACCTTATCCTTTGGCATATTCATTTGTAATTTGTTATTAATACAATGCAACTAGAGAACTAGCTTATCTTGCTAGCTAACTCTGTAACAGTTATCATCTAACTACCTAGATAGTTTGACAGTTTGCAAGATAGTCAGCTAGCTTGCTGCCCAAACTGCTGTCTTGCTGGCTAACTATCTACCTAAAAGTTCTATTATGATTTGGGTCCACCAACTTGCTGTAGCTGGGTGAATGGCTGGTTATTCTTTTGATTTGTTTGATGCTATGTGTAACAGCTGTCGCATGTCGTGTCTGCGTGTGTGACAACATGCGATCTACTTCGGCACCGTGCAGTGCGCACGTATTCAGGTTGCCATCCTTTCAGCGCAACAAGCCCATCACATCCTTTAACGTGTTACTGTTGTTGTCGCTGGTGATAGTGTGATGGCGTTAGGATACCATCAGTTGTGTGTTTTGCTGGAACAGTGTGATTGCTCTTTCGCCGTGTGCATTGTTTTATGCCGTGTGTCACAGTTGTGTCCTAGTGGTGTGTGTGTTTGCAGCCCAAAGCGCCCCTGGCCTGGTTTTATTAGGCTAATTCATGTCATGTTTTTTCAAGTGATCAAACATCATTGTCTCTCCTACACTAGAGCTTGAATGGTATGATGAGAAAATATAATGTTGGGATACATTATAAGTGATGTTGTAAGTGAACCAAACTCATTCCATCGTGTGTTTTCACCCACTGATTTCAATTAGTTTCCTCCTTAGTTGAAGAAGTGGGCTAATTAGTGAAATCACCTGGTGGTGCATTGGGTCCTGCAGTGAGTTTGACACTTTGTTGTAAGTGAACCAAACCACTGCCTTCGTAGTGATGAATGTGGTTTGGGTCCTGCCGTACCTTTAGAGAAAACGCGGTCACTGGGTAATGCACCCAACCTATACTTTACATATTCAAGCCAAACAGACATATAGGTGCAAATCTACATAGAAAAATACAAACTAGTTGAAGTGCAAACATAATGGGGAACATTGTAAATATCAGGAAGCAGTATAGGGGCAAGCATAGAGTATAATTGGCCAAAGAAATGGTGCGGTGGGATAGGGTCCTTAAAGATCACATTAGCGTTGGGCCATCCTGGCTCCCTGTGGTCACCCCTCAGTTAACCCGTCTGAATTGAGCCCTTCCTCTCCACCTCAGCTGATGGGTGGTGAGCATTCTTCCACGAAATGGCGGTTGGGTGTCACCCAGTTGGAACCTACGCATCGGTGGTAGTTGACCCGAGGCACTGTACAGGTCTATGAGCTCTACGAAAGGAGGTGCAAATGTGCAATCCCCAATCTATTATTTCTATATTTTAAAATGTTGTGATTGTGATGATGATGACTACGGTGATGATATTGTGATGATGATGATGACGATGGTGATGATTATTATTATTAGTTTTATTATTATTCTCTTTTCTCTTGGACGGAAAATATCAGAGCCTGTTCTGGGCAGACTCCGAGCTCTGATGATGAAACCCACTGAGAGGAAGAGGAAGATGAGGAGGAAGGTACTCTGTGTGTGAGAGCAGGGAGGTTTCCTCCACCCCTTAATATTACAGAACAGGATGAAATATTAACCTGGGTTCACACACGGTACACTTTTTCTTTTGCTTTGCATTTATTTATATACAGTAACTGCCAAAATAAAGGAAACACTAGGATTCTGGTGGCTCTGTTATGATGTGCGGGTGCATTTTCCTGGCATGGTTAAGGCCCACTCAACTCCTTAGAGGGCAAGGTAAACGCCAATAAATACAAAGCCATTTTGAGTGATCACCTTCATCCTATGGTGAAGCATTTCTATCCTGATGGGAGTGGTCTCCTCCAGGATGACAATGCCCCATCCACAGGGCACGAGTGGTCACTGAGTGGTTTGGTGCAGCATGAAAACGATGTAAACCATATGCCATGGACGTCTCAGTTACCAGATTCCAACCCAATTGGACACTTATGGGAGATTCTGGAGTGGCGCCTGAGACCTTTTCCACCACCATCAACAAAACCCCAAATCATGGAATTTATAGTGGAAGAATGGTGTTGCATCCCTGCAATAGAATTCCAGACACTTGTAGAATCTATGACAAGGTGCATTAAAGCTCTTCTGACGGCTCGTAGTGGCCCAACACCCTGTTGGCGTTTCATTTATTTTGGGAGTATATTTTTGTCCGCTGGGTTTTTGGATCTACATCTCGGGTGTGGTGTTAGCTCCACAGTGAACGCTATCGTAGCGCACACTGGAGATATTGAAGCTCCTATAGGCAGCTCCTTCCCCCTTTAAAATGTGTGCCTTCGCCTTGTGTTTGACCGTAGCAGGCACTTCCGGCTCCTTATAAGGATTGCCGTTAAGTCATTGCAGGGTGTGTGTGTGTGCGTGTGCGTGTGTGTGTGTGTTGTGTGTGTGTGTGTCTAAGTCTACGTTTCTACGATGCATTCATTTTAATGCAATTTCACTGTACATTTTTTTTGTTGTTGTACATTTCTTTCCACTTCCACTGCATTTTTGTTATCTTGTTTTGCTTCTTTTCCTTTTTTGTGTGTGTTTCCAGAGCAGTATTGCATCGCAATGCACCGTCAGTCGCGATAAACGCATTTGCGCGAGTGAATTTCCTCGCCACACAAAGTGCAGCGCAGCGTCAGGCATGCGCCGGGGTCCGCGTTGCAGCTGCAGCGCTGGAAACATATTTACCATATTTGGGCGTTCCCTCGGGGTGACCTGAGGACAGGCTGATCGGAGGCCTGATCCGCTGTAGAGCAGAGGCCTGAGAGCACTCCGCTCTGACGGTGGATCAGGCCTCTGTTTGCCGGACCAGCCACTGTTTGCCCCCCTCCCCTCCGCTCCCCTCCCCTCCCCCCCCTCCCCAGCTGCTCCCTGCTCCTGCCTACAGGCCCGGCCGTCCCTGGGGAGTGCTTGCCTTCGGCCTGTTTTGTGCTAGCGTGTAAGAGTGCGGAGTGGGGATGAGTGTGCTCCAGCATACCAAGCACAACAAACCCCCCCCAACACACACTTCTCGTGCTCGGAGAGAAGGCAGTTTCACAAGCGCCATATTTCACAACATGTTTTTGCAGCGTATTTACTGTCGACTTCACCGTAGATACGTGCTGAGAAAGGTGGTAGATGCAGGCGGGGGGCAGGGGGGCATGAGCGGCGGGTTTGGTTGTCACCCAGGTGGGGCCAGGAAGGCGGGTGGAGTGACACCTCGCGAGAACGGAGGCTGTGTGGGTCAAGCTTCCAGGAGAGCGGGACATTGCCGATTCTTCCCCTCCCTTTCTCCCGCCATCTTTTGTGTGCGGGTGTGTGGCAGTCAGCCTCCCCGTGTTTCTCTCTCTCTCTCTCTCTCTCTGCCGCCGCCGCCGGTGACGCTGCACTCTTCTCTTCCCCCTCCGCCATACTCCGCCTCTTCCCTTCTCCCTCTCTCTCCCTCTCCCCCCCTCCCCGCTCTGGGTGGGAGTGCGGGGTCGACCCTGCCCATACGTGTATGTGGTCAGCGGTGTGTTTTCCTCTCTCTCGCTGAGAGTCTGTGTCTTCTCAGTGACTCATGTGGAGAGGCAGTGCGATGTGTGAGGTGGATGAAAACAGAACCCCCCCCACTCCTACTCCTGCTCCCCCCACACACCCCCGACACAGCCCGGAAAGCACCGTGTCAGAGAAAGGCGTGTGTGTGCTGTGTGTGCGCTGTGTGTGTGTGTGAGAAAGAGACTTTTGGCCAAGTGCGGCTGGCTGGCTAGAGGCCCCTGCGTAATTTCCATCACAATGGCTCTGGTACGGCAGGCCGTGGCTGGAATGCCAGTCCTCTTTTCTTCTGTGAGACTGAGAAGGGGCCAGAGGGCTGCAAGGTGGACTCACCTCCCCCTCCCTCCCCCTCCCCCTCCCCCACCCCCACCCAGAACCCCCCATCCGCTCCATTAATAGCCAGCCAGGTTAAATACACAGCGGGCAGGTGGACCCATAACCGGAAAAAGCACAAACAACCTCAGCCACCGTTCCCTCCGCAGCTGGAATACCGGACCGGTGACTCGCTTTGTTTTGGGTTTAGACTGCCTCCCCCGGTGTGGCGGGCCCACCCACTCCAGAGCCTGTGACTCGGATCAGATCTGAGTCATCCGTTACTCAGCACCCCCCCGTTCACCAGTGACACATTTCGGGGAGGCGGGGTGGGCAGAACGCTCCCCCCCTGGTCTGGAGGATGGGCACTGTGTGGTTTCATGGTCACGGGTAGCCCAGCCCTGGGTCAGAAAGCGGTGGTTTCGTCAGGACGTACGTGGTCGAGAGACCTCGCGCTGCACTCAGCGGTTTCGTGGCCTGTCGAGCCCAGAAAACTTGCTCCCGCTCGGTACCACCGCGGTTTTATGGACCGTTGGGGGGGGAGGATCGGATCGGCTCGAGAACCTGAACGCACATTCTCTAAACGAGGTGACTCATCTGCGAAATATCCAGTGTGTGGCTGCGGCCTGCCTGAGACAGGATGTCGTATCGTACAAGGATCTGGGTTTTTTTAAATGCACTATCGCCGTGGGCGTCTCTTTAGTGACCTCTGCACGTTCTCATTCAACGGGTTTGTTTTGTTCTGTGAATTTGTTTCATTCTAGGTTGACTTCACGCAACAGACCACACTTTTAGCTTGCATAGGTCACTTCCCACCCGAGCCTGTCCTCTGAAGGTGATTCCCACGCGCGCTCACGCTCAGGGTCACTATGTTGCGGTAGCGATGTGACTGCAGTGTTTTGTTTTCCAGACCTCACTCATTTGGCGCTGGAGCCTGACGCGTATGGGGTGTAGGCGAGACTGTTATTCTCTCGTACTGTCTTAGCAGCGAGGTCAAAAGAACCTCTAACCGCCCCCCCCCTCCCCCATCATGCACCAGGCCTAGTGGGCCAAAAGTCCACCTCCATCTGCTCAGGCGATTAGGGTGTGACATCACTGGCCGATGCGGGCTCCTCCATCCCAGCCCTCAGCCCTCCGCCCCCAACCCTTGTCCCATCCTCCACCCAGTTTAAGGAGTGGCTTTTTTGTGTGCGGTCAGAGAACACAAAATTTGCAAAAATGACCATGGTCATGTGGTCCAGTCGGAGGACAGAACTTGAGACGGCATTCTTAGCCAGGGTTCGTACGAAGTCTTTAAGAAGGGTCACTCCTTATTTTGCTTTATATATATCTAATTTGTCCATTTGTCAGGTGGATTTTTGTGGTGTTTCATGAGCTTGAGTGTTGAGGTTGTTAACTCCACAGTGAAAGTTATTGTTTTAGAAATGATCTGTTAGTGGACATTACAGGATGCGCTACAGTGGGTTCAGGAGTTCATGGAGGTCTGTGCTTTAGAACACACCAGAGATATTTCAACTCCTATAGGAAGTAGGATATATTGATTATGTGAACAATGTTAGTGGTTGACATTTTTGTATGCTGCTCTGTTAAGATGACATGATTACACAGGGTTGTTCAGTCTCTGTTTACTTAAGCCGTTGAACTCGGTGGTGTAGAGGATCCTTCCATTCCGTTAAATACTTCACGGCTCAATAAAGAAACAATAGAAAGTTAGTCATTGCAAATTGACTCATGCTTTTTTAAATTAAATTTTCTCCTTTGAAGTATATTGTATTAATATTATTTGAGTTATTGAGTTGTGAGGTTACATGCCAGCCCTAATCGGAAGCTTCTTCCCCCTTCGCTTTGGGAGCTGTTTAAAATACACCCTGTGTGGCCTCCCGGGTGGTGTAGCGGTAGAACCTCCGACGCTACCCACTGCGAACGGGGTCCGGTTCCACTAGGCCGTGCCAGTATCGGCTCTGGCCGGGAGTGTCACCAGGGGGCGGCAATTGCCTGTCCGCCCCAGGGCGGGGGGAGGGAAGCCAATATGAGCTTGCTGCGTATAGGAGTGGCTCTGTGTGCATACCGGAGTCACGGTGATGGCTTGGTGTGTTTCAGCTCGGAACAGCTCCGCCATGTCACTGCCGGTTTCGGGACTATGGCAGTGTGCTCTCGATATGAGGGCAGGGATAATTGACATGAAAAATTGGGGATAAAAATTGTGAAAAAACAGCATAAAGAGAAAACGGAGAAAATAAATAAATAAAAATACGCCCCTTTGTGTTGTTGCATTGATGGTTCATTTAAATAAAGAGACCTGACCCCCCCTCCTCTCTGTGCCCCCCTCCCAGGAGCCGTTGGGGCCCAGTCCCTGTTCACCGTGCCGCGGCGCCCCGGCTATGGCACCATGGGGAAGCCCATCAAGCTGCTGGCCAACTGCTTCCAGGTGGAGATCCCCAAGATGGACGTCTACCTCTATGAGGTGGACATCAAGCCCGAAAAGTGCCCGCGTCGGGTCAACAGGTACGGCTCCCGCGGGATGTGGCCCATGTCCGCTCGCGATCCCGTTCGCCGTTCTTTTATTTAGAATGTTTTTCGTGCCGTTGAAACCTCCTGTGTTAATGACTCTGTTTGATGCTGCCTCTTGGCCAGAATAGGCCTCGTATGTCAATGGGATTTCTCCTGGAAAGATGGAAGGAGAAAGATTGACATTTAAAAGTGAGCTCATAAGAACATGTTTTTTTTTTTTTGCTGTTGACAAATAGAAACATTTATTTGCTTGTTAATGTAATTTACGAATTATTCACGTGAATGATGACAAAGGAGGAGTACTTAGGAAGAAGAGTCAAATCGATAACAGAACTAAAAGTAATTCTCTCATTATCTTTGCTATCCGACTGGCTAATTGCCTACGTTATGAAGGGGAATCCTTCTGAAGCCTCATGCTTGTGAATATTCCTCTGCTTCCAGGAAATGGCTTTCTTTCTACCCCTACCCCCTTCGCTCTTATGAGCCAATTGAAACAGTCCAAATATAGGACAAGGGGGACACATATCCACATTTTATATCCGTAAAGAGTTTGTACTTTATTTTAAATGCGGTAATAATCCAAACAACGATACATCTGAAAAAATGTTTATTGATACGGTAGGCGATGTTGAGGGGGGTTTACAGATATTATTGAATAAAAAATCTATTTTATTAAAATTCGAAGCAACGTATCGTTGCATGACGTGGGTGGGAGTCAAAATGCGTGACACCTGGACATCCTATCCAGTATCACAAGTGCATCAATGAAACGCAGTCAATGTTGTTCATAAGTACGTTATAAAATATGAGGCTTTGATGGCAATACACAAATTAAACGTCTTCCTCTTATTCCTTCCTGGCAACTATATCCGTTTCATCCTGAAAATACCACTTTTCTTAGTAGGAAACCGATATACACGCACTTTAGCTTAGTATTGCCGCATGATACGCCGTCCAGTTATGTACGCCATTTTATTGTAGTCTACACAAGCCTCGTAACTTCCTCTTAGCAAGCCATGGCGCTTGCTCTTCATATGACATGATGAAATTGCCAGTTCGCCATGGAAAAGTTATAAAAGTGAAAAAAGCAGATGATGTGATTGGCCGTACTGAGCCAAACCCTCACCACACCCATAGGTCATTTATTCCTCTTAAACCAACCTCTTTTACAACTGCGCTGTAGATGCGCTACTGTCTCTTGTCACAAAACTACTGGACATGCCTTAATGCTCTTCCGTTCTGGAGTAGCGCTACTGTCTGCGCCTTGCGCTTTGACAACGAAACCGGAGCCCTAAATGTTGCAGTTGATAAAGCTTGACGTGCTCAAATCTGGCCATGATGGGGTGCACGCCATTAAAGTGAGGAGAGTGTCAGTCTGTCCCACCCTGACTGGATCTCTCTCTCTCGGCAGTGAGGTGGTATGTCTGTCTGTCTGTGTCTGTCTCTCTCTCGCCCTGAATGGATCTCTCTCTCTCGGCAGGGAGGTGGTGGACTCCATGGTGCAGCACTTTAAGGTCACCATCTTTGGGGATCGCAGGCCAGTATACGATGGGAAGAGGAGCCTCTACACAGCCAACCCACTGCCTGTGGCCCCTGCAGGGTTAAGGGCCCGGTGTGCATATGCAACACACACACACACACACACACACACACATACAATACACACACACACATGCAGCACACACACACACATATGCAGCACACACACACGCACACATATGCAGCACACACGCACACATATGCAGCACACACACACCTATACAACACACACGCACACATATGCAACTCACACACACACACACACACACACACACACACACATTTACAACAAGCACAGGCACACAAGCACATATACAACATGCAAGCACACACATATACAACACAGGCACACACATGTACAACATGCACATATACAACACACACGCACATGTACAACACGCACATATACAACCCACATACACACAGAAATGCACACACACCATATGCGCATATGCACATTTGGGCACAAACACCACATATACACACACACACACAAACAAACCTCAATACAGGCCGACAGACATAAGACATCCGAGCTGAACATAAACACAAAGCTCTACTCATGCTCAAGGTTAAGTTGCCTTCAAAAAACGCCAAGTCCGTTTTTTGCTTTATTTTTTTTTTTATGGTTGTTAGGATTTGGGTAGAGCTAGCTGACTGCGGACCAGTGCTCAAGTAGGGACAACAGTACGCGCTCAGTGCAGGGCCTCATGGGAAATCCGGGAATGATGGGAACACTGTGCTCCTTCCCCTTCCGCAGGTGGATCTGGACGTCACACTGCCGGGAGAGGGGGGAAAGGATCGGCCCTTCAAAGTCAGCATAAAGTTTGTGTCGCTGGTGAGCTGGCACCTGCTGCACGAGGTGCTGACGGGCCGCAGCATGCCCGAGCCGCTGGAGCTGGACAAGCCCATCAGCACCAACCCCGTGCACGCCGTCGACGTGGTGCTGCGCCACCTGCCCTCCATGAAGTGAGTCGCCGCCCTGCTGGCTTGGAGGAACGATCGCAGCCCGCCCCCCAACCCTCCCATTTTTACACACGTTTCTATATACTAGTGAGCTAAATAGCCACCGCGCTGCAGCCTGTAGTGGATAAAGGTGTCAAATGGTGTCAATTTTACTGAGATGTATTGCTGAGATGTAGGTGGTCAGAATTTGGGAATCCTCGGTGCTGCCGTAGTCAAACGGTCGACATGTGTCCTTTCCGTAGACGGACGCCGCCGCCCTTTCCGTAGACGGATGCTGGCTAATTTGTTTGTTTGCCTTGTGCCTCTCCTGTGCATTGTAAAGGAAAGGCAGGAGCAGCCGCTGTGGCACAGGACAAGTTAGCGATCGTGTGCTGTGGAATATGAGGAATTAGCACTACGTGACATCATGCGGGTAGTCTTGTACCAGATCGCCAGGCTGCATGCTGGGAACTTCGGGCGATGTGGAGTTGTGATCGTAGAGCTGAGTAATGGGCCTGGTTAGGACGTGTGAATGTAGAGTTAACTGTCTCTCCCTCCCTCTCTCCCCTTCTTTCTCTCTCTCTCTCTTCCTGCAGGTACACCCCCGTGGGGCGCTCCTTCTTCTCCGCGCCGGAAGGGTACGACCACCCCCTGGGCGGCGGCCGCGAGGTGTGGTTTGGGTTCCACCAATCGGTGCGCCCTGCCATGTGGAAGATGATGCTCAACATCGACGGTGAGCCCCGCCTGCTGCTCCACGCTCCGTCAGAAGGGGGCGATGTGGAGAGGAGAGGCTGATCGGGTTTGGGGTGGGGGTGGGGAGCTTTGGCAGTGTGGGAACTGCTCAGGCGGTTGTCGTGGAGACGGGAGGGAACCCACTCGGGTGGCCGCTATGTGTGGGGGGCGGGGAGGGTATTGTGGGGGGTTTGAGAATGGACCCCTCTCTCTCTTTCGCTCTGTCGCAGGACGAAAGCGACTCTTTGTTTGATCAGAAAGCTGGAGAGCCTCTCTCTCTTTCTCTCCCTCTCTCTCTCTGTCTGAGGGCCCCCAGTCTCCCCAGTCTGTCAGTCTGGACTTTTCCCGCTCCTACATGCTCACAAATCACCGCGCTCCACAAAAAACACCCCCACCGTCTCACCGCCCTCCCCAAAGTGCAAAACAACCCCCCCAAAAAAAAGCTCAGTCGGCTGAACATAATTCTTCCTGCGGGTGCCAAAGCAGCAGCGCGGGAAAGCAGGACCGGCTCCCATCTTTCTGCAGCGTCCTTTACGGACAGCTTGGATCAACGCTAACTCTTTTGATTAATGACGTTACAAATAATAGCTCTTTTTAATAAACCGCCTGAAGTAGACTCGGGTTGAGTTTCTCATTTGCTCCAAAGATTCAAAGTGAACCTCATGGACTGGCTGTTCTTCCACCCAACACCCCAAAGCTGCCCTCTGATTAATTTATTTAACTACATTTTGGTATTTAACGATGTCGCATGTATTTTCAGTTTTTCTACCGTTCGTTGTGTTTTCCGTTGGCGTGCGTGTTCTGTATTGGGCAGAGCGGTCTGTCGATCTCGCCGCTGTCGGTTTTTCTCGCTCCCCGCCGTCGCCACAAAAACCCCAGCGATGATGTCATTCCCCCGATGGCCGGTCCTGATCACATGACCGCTGCCCACTCGCCATCTCTCTGATTCATGCCCGCCCGCCCGCGCGAGGACCTTCGCCATCGATTGTCACGGCGACTTCACTTCCGGCCTGCGACCACCCACCCGCGTGCTCAACAACATGTTTTAAGATGTATTATTATCATTTTATTTTTTTACTGCTTCCATTGTGTTTTTGTTATGCTATTGTGTTTTGATTATGATTTCATTGAAGTGAAAGAAGGAACAGACGGTTATGAGTGGGTTGGGGACTTTCCGCAGTGAGCCGGAGGAGGGCTGTCGATGCGCATTTACTCACACGCACGACTTTGAGAAGCAGGTGCCCTCACTGCTTTATCCTGATGCCCCATTAGCATAGCTGGGTATTCCCACAGTCACTGTTCCTCACGCTGATCTCTCTCCTCTTCCTCACGCTGATCTCTCTCCTCTTCCTCACGCTGATCCCTCTCCTCTTCCTCACGCTGATCTCTCTCCTCTTCCTCACGCTGATCCCTCCTCCTCTTCCTCACGCTGATCCCTCTCCTCTTCCTCACGCTGATCCCTCTCCTCTTCCTCACGCTGATCCCTCTCCTCTTCCTCACGCTGATCTCTCTCTTCCTCTTCCTCACGCTGATTCCTGTCCTCTTCCTCAAGCTGATCCCTCCCCATCTTCCTCACCCTGATTCCTCCCCATCTTCCTCACGCTGATCTCTCTTCTCTTCCTCCTCACTGATCCCTGATCCCTCTCTTCTTCTTCCCCCCATCTTCCTCATGCTGATCCTTCTCTTCTTCTTTCCTCTTCTTCACGCTGATCCTTCTCTTCCCATCTTCCTCCCCATCTTCCTCACTGATCCCTCTCCTCTTCCTCACGCTGATCCCTCTCCTCTTCCTCACGCTGATCCCTCTCTTCCTCACGCTGATCCCTCCTCTTCCTCACACTGATTCCTCTCCTCTTCCTTATGCTGATCCTTCTCCTCTTCCTCATGCTGATCCCTCTCCTCTTCCTCACACTGATCCCTCCCCATCTTCCTCACACTGATCCTCTCCTCTTCCTCACACTGACCCTCATGCTGACGGGTGTTCACGCCCTGAGGAAGCCCTGCATGAACAAGAAGTGGAGTCGCTTGGCATCTTTATCTTTTCTTTGTCATCCTGACAAGCAGAATTTCATTTCTCATTCACCTGCACTTCTGTGTCTCGGGCGAAGGGGGAAAAACCTGACATGTTTCTGGGAGAAAATGTGTCAGTATTATGAGCTGGACCCACTCACTCTGAGTGACCGCAAGCCAATGCTCAGTGATTATGTAGCTATGGAACAGTGGAAAGGAAGCGATGGTCATCTTTCCTTCTCTCTATGTCTCCGTAGTGTCGGCCACGGCTTTCTATAAAGCACAGCCAGTGATCCAGTTCATGTGCGAGGTCCTGGACATTCACAACATCGACGAGCAGCCGCGCCCACTCACCGACTCCCACAGAGTCAAATTCACCAAAGAGATTAAAGGTGAATGCCCGCCCGCCGCGATCGTATGTGTGCCGCTGTGTTGTCTGCGTTTGTGTGTGTCTGCATGTGTATGTCTGTGCATCCGTGTGTATATGCGTGTGTCTGTGTGTCTGTGTGTCTGTGTGTCTGTGTGTCTGTGTGTCTGTCTGTCTGTGTGTCTCTGTCTGTGTGTCTGTCTGTCTGTGTGTCTGTCTGTCTGTGTGTCTGCGTGTGTGTGCGTAGAGGATTGTCAGAGGGTGTCAGTGTGCATATGTGCACCTGCCTGTGTGTGTGTGCGTTCCTATGTGTGTAGAAGATTACCAGTGTGTATGTGTGCGTGTGTGTTTGTTTGTGTAGAGCGTGCATGCGCGTGCAAGCGAGATGATTACCAGTGTGCATCTGTGTGTATATATGTGCGCCTGCGTGTGTATGTGTGCGTGTGAGCATCTGCCTGTGTGCGTGCGTGCGTGCGTGCGTACGTGCGTGCGTGCGTGCGTGCAGAGGATTGTCAGAGGGTGTCAGTGTGCATATGTGCACCTGCGTGTGGGTGTGCGCGTTCCTATGTGTGTAGAGGATTACCAGTGTGTATATGTGCATCTGCGTGTGCATGCATGTGTTTGTTTGTGTAGAGAATTACCAGTGTGCGTGTGCATGTGTGTGCATGTCTGTTTGTGTAGAGGATCACCAGTGCGCGTGTGCGTGTGTGTGTGTGTGTGTGTGTGCGTGCCTGTTTGTGTAGAGGATCACCCGTGTGCGTGTGTGCGTGTGTGTGTGTGTGTGTGTGTGTGTGTGCGTGTCTGTTGTGTGTGGAGGATCACCAGTGTGCGTGTGTGTGTGTGTGTGTGTGCGTGTCTGTTTGTGTAGAGGATCACCTGTGTGCGTGTGCGTGTATGCGTGTGTGTGCGTGCGTGTGTGTGTGTGTGTGTGTGTCTGTTTGTGTAGAGGATCACCTGTGTGCGTGTGCGTGCGTGTGTGTGTGTGTGTGTGTGTGTGTGTGTGTGTGTGTGTGTTTGTTTGTGTAGAGGATTACCAGTGTGTATCACAGCATCTCCCATGTCCCCAGGTCTGAAGGTGGAGGTGACGCACTGCGGCACGATGAGGAGGAAGTACCGCGTCTGCAACGTGACCCGCCGTCCCGCCAGCCACCAAACGTGAGTGCCCCCGGGGGCAGAGCCTGGACTAGAGGGTGGGCTGGGGCTGGGGCTGGGGCTGGGGCTGGGCTAGGGGGTTGGGAGCTGGGCCGTTTTAACACCCGTGGGTAGTTTGACTTTGATGCCGTAGTTCACGTCCTGTGTATTATGGGGTGTATAAATATTGAGTTATATGCCCCACTCACCGCAGCGAATTATGCAGTGAAGGCTTGCCTACCACTCTAAAGACAGGCGTAGACAGGCTCCATTTGCGGACGACCAGAACAGATTGCATCTCAGGGCCAATGGTGGCCTTTGGAAAAGCATGATGGGACTCGTGTCGCCCGCAAAGGAAAGCTGGCCTTTTGTTCACTTCCTCATCGCGGTGCAAGGCGGCAGACGGTCTTTGGTGATTTATTTATTTATTTCTCCTGGTTAATGTCGGTAGCACCTTGAATGACCTTGACAAAAACCTGCACTCCATTTTCCTCACGAGAGAGAAGTGGCCTCAGTCCCTTAAGCTAAATCACTGTGCAATACGTAACTGCCAACGTAAAGTGTCTTAATAGGGCTCTGGGCCACCACGAGTCACCGGAACAGCTACAATGCCCCTTGGCATAGATTCTACAAGTGTCGGGAACTTGCAACACCATTCTTCCATCGTTTGGCGTTGTGTTGATGGTGGTGGAAGACGCTCCAACGTCTTAGGCGCTGCTCCAGAATCTCCCATAAGTTTTCAATTGGGTCAGTTCAGGAAATGTTCAGTTCAGGAAATGAATTGAAATCCGATTCATTTCATCAGTGAATTTCCTGAATTGAGATGGAAAGGACCTGACCGTGCTGGATCGACGTGCTTTCCTCTCCGGCCGGGTAAGAGTCGGAGGGCAGCGTTGGAGATCGCGCATCGATCAGTCTGGACTGGTCACGGCTCATCCAGGATTTGCACTGCATTCCCGCTTTTTACAAAGCCTCCATTGACCTCTACGGCTACACCAATTCCTGTGTCGTATTTTCAATGTGTCAACGCGCTTAAAATCCATTTACCGTTGGATGGAAGCAGCTTGGGGCATCGGTGCTAGTGCCCGGGTGACACGCCCAGTGTGTGCCAGCTGTGAGCGTCTGCCTGTGGAATGATCCAGAAACGCCATGGCCCCCCGAGGCTGTGCGACCGGCTCAGAAATGCGGCAGAACCGGAGGTTCCGCTTCGTGACCCGGCCCCACCCACACAGACGCGGGCCTGGGAAGAACCTCCAGGCTTTGTGCGCGTATACATTTTTGCGGCACAAATCGTAGTTTGTACAGCAATTCTCATGTAAGGTGCAGCAGGTCTCTGAAAGCATTTTTTTACAACCCACATTTTTTTTGCGTTTCACTGGAGCTGTCAGTGGCGCTAACGCAGTTACGCAAGGAAATGAAACGGCCCAAAAATAATGACGTTAAGAGTTGCATAATTGTGGTTTTGCATATCTGTCTAATGGAAGCATGGAAGAAACACTCCGGGGGTTGGCTTTGCCACAAGGCTAACGGTCCGCACATGCTACTACGTTATCTGACTCTGTGCCAAGAAATTCACGTAAACCAATTAGCATGTTTTATTTATCTGGATAGGTGAATGGAGAAGGAGGGGGAGGAGAGACAGGAAGACCGGGAGGAGAGAGGGAGGGAGAAAAAGGGATGATGGAAAAAAGGAGGGAGAAACAGGAAGATGGGGGGGGAAGAGAGGGGGATTGAGAGGGAGAGAGTAAGACAGGGAAGGTGCAGTCCATAAATGTTACCGGTAAATTGGAGCGATGTCAGAGTCATGCAGAAGCCTTGCATGTCCATGTGCCCAGTATGTTCAATACCTTTGAGTGGTGAACTGTGATGTAATATGTTCCATGAATTCCACCGACTCACTGTGTTGCATTACGGTTCCTCAATCTTGGTCCTGTGGTCGGCGAGATTGAGAAATCGTGCTTGCGGTGGGTGGAGGATCTAGCCCTCTGGTCGGTGAGGTTGAGGAACCGCGGTCAATGGAATGGAGGATTGAATCCTCCGTCTCCATGCACCCCACAGGTTTCCCCTTCAGTTGGAGAACGGACAGACGGTGGAGCGCACGGTGGCGCAGTATTTCAGAGAGAAGTATAGCCTGCAGCTCAAATACCCTCACCTGCCCTGTCTACAGGTGGGCCAGGAGCAGAAGCACACCTACCTGCCCCTTGAGGTAAGGCGCATCAAAACACGAACCTCGCCTCACACTTGAAAAGCACAGTTGGCAAATATTGCCTTGTGCACTCTTGTGTGTTTGTATTTTTGCTGCTGTATTGGGCAGGTCCCCCTTTGAGAAAGAGATGTCAATCTCAATGGGGTTTTCTCCTGGATAAATAAATAAATTATAGCAAGTAAGTGGAATGTAAGCAATTTATTTTCACAGAAGAAAAACATTTTTTTGACTCCTTTCCCCCCCTTCAGGTGTGTAACATCGTAGCGGGGCAGCGCTGCATCAAGAAACTGACAGATAACCAGACCTCCACCATGATCAAAGCCACAGCGCGCTCTGCACCCGACAGACAGGAGGAGATCAGCCGGCTGGTGAGTGGCCCCCTCTGGTGGCCGGAGGGTGCATTGTGCCCCTTGGTTTGACTCCTGCTCTTTGACACTTTTATCAAGATGGCTGGCTCATGACCACTGACAGTGGTGCTTTACTTTTCCAGTCAGTAGTTTTATTACTGACTGTATTATGAATATGAATAATTCAGGAATATTTTCTTGATACTAATTAGCACTGATTTGGTGTAAAATCTGTCGTTCGCAGTCACTGAGCGTGTTTGCATTACAGATATTTGTGCTCACCGTTACTGAGCATGTTTGCATCACAGCTACTCGTGCACACAGTTACTGAGTGTGTACGCATCACAGCTACTCGTGCACACAGTTACTGAGTGTGTACGCATCACAGCTACTCGTGCACACAGTTACATCATAGCTACTCGTGCACACAGTTACTGAGTGTGTACGCATCACAGCTACTCGTGCACACAGTTACTGAGTGTGTACGCATCACAGCTACTCGTGCACACAGTTACTGAGTGTGTACGCATCACAGCTACTCGTGCACACAGTTACTGAGTGTGTACGCATCATAGCTACTTGCACAAGCGTAGTGACATTTAAATCTTGTTTAAATCTGTTTTGTCAAATTGTTAAATCTGCCCAACAAGGATGAAGGAGAATGAATTATAAAATTGAATATGGGTAAAATTCTACTTTTCCCTGACCAAGACACAGAAGTGTGGAAATGTTGGCAGCATTTTTAATAAATATATTTTTTTAGTTGATGAGAGCATGCAACCTCTCTTTGGCCTGAACCTCATTATCTCAGGTGCGCATTTCCCTTTTTTCCCTTTAAAAACTGCAGCCCCCACCCCCCATACTAAATTAGCAGGCAAATGCATGGAAATACAAAATACATACTCAGTATGTACACATTTGTATAACTGTACATGCATCCAATGCCATCAAAATAATAAATAAAATGCCCGTTTATATGAATCACCTGAAATACACTGTTGCATTTGTACAACAATGAGGATTAAGGACATAATTGAATATGTATATATTTTTAAGAATTTGTTTCTATCCCATTTTTCCCCCAATTTAGTAGCCAAATACACCCTCTCTTTTTCATGTCAATCCCCCCCCTCGTATTGTGAGTTTGCTGCCGTAGCTCTGAGACCGGCAGTGACAAAGGTGAAGCACCGTCTCCTCCGAGACTGCACTCGCCAAGCCGTCGACTGCAACTGCGGTACTCCAGAGCCACTCCTATACGCAGTGAACTCATGTCGGGTTCCCTTCCCCCTACCTGGGGCGGACAGCCAATTGCCGCCCCACAGTGGCACTCCCGGCCAGAGCCGACAGTGGCGCAGCCGGTGGAATCGAACCCCGGTGGATTAAGGGCATTTTTAATTCAATAATTCTTAAATTAAATATAGGTAATTTTCCACTTTTACAACACCATCTCCATCTCCCCCCTCATATTTTACAGGTGCGCAGTGCCAACTATGAGGCGGACCCGTTTGTGCAGGAGTTCCAGTTCAAGGTCCGGGACGAGATGGCCCACGTGACGGGACGGGTGTTACCTGCGCCCATGCTGCAGTACGGGGGCAGGGTGAGCACAGAACACTTTATGGTACCCTTCCTTTAAATCACGCCCATTCTTTGCGTTCGCTTGATTGGCCATCCCTACCTCACTCTCTCTTAGAGTGATTAACCCTGCTGCTTTGCCTGGTTTTGTGTGTTTTTTGTGTGTTGTCGTGGATTAATTTTTGTGCTTGGCTTTTTTGTGCTCCCCCCACGGTGCAGTTATCACAAAGAGCACATTTTGTGTGACTGTGTGAGTGAGCGTGTGTGTGTGTGACAGTATGAGAGTATGAGAGTGTGCATGCGTGAGTGTGAGCACATGTGCAATTCAGAGAGTGCATGTGTAAGTGTGCGTGCGTGTGTGAGTAAGTGCGTGAGTGTGTGTGCGTGAGTGAGAGTGTATGCGTGTGTTTGTGGCAGTATGACTGTGAGCGAATGTGTGCGCGTGAGAGTGAGTTCGTGTATTTGTGCGTGCGTGAGTGAGTGAGTGCTTATGTTTGTGGCAGTATGAGTGTGCGAGCGAGTGTGTGTTCGTGAGAGTGAGTGTGTGCATTTGTGTGTGTGCGTGAGAGTGAGTACGTGAGAGTGAGTACTTATGTTTGTGGCAGTATGAGTGTGAGAGTGAGTGAGAATGAGTGTGAGTGTGTGTGTTTTGTGGCAGTATGAGTGTGTGTGTGAGTGAGTGAATGAGAGTGTGTGTTTGTGGCAGTATGAGTGTGTGAATGAGAGTGAGTGTGTGTTTGTGGCAGTAGGAGTGTGTGAATGAGAGTGAGTGTGTTTGTGACAGTGTGACAGTGTGACAGTGTGACAGTGTGACAGTGTGACAGTGTGAGTGTGTGTGTGTGTTTGTGGAAATATGAGTGCGTGAGTGATTGAGAGTGAGTGTGTTTGCACACACAAAATGTACCTTTACGTGAGTGCATAAGCGGGATGAAGGCATGACTCCTCTTGGTTCCTGGGGAAAACAAAATAAATAGAAATCATTGATTTCAATGTCACAAATCTAAGACCTGTAGAAGCTGGGAACAAAAGCAGACAGCTGCTGTGTGGTGTAACGGGAGTCCTGCCTTCTGACCGTCCTGCCTTGATACATGTACATAAAATGAACGGAGGGTGTTTCACCTCTTATAGTTACAATTCTCGAGAAGCTGGGGCACTCCGAGCTAGCAGAGTTTTGTCAAATTCCAACACACCATTTGTAGGGGGTGGGGGGCGGGAGGGTAAACACGCAACCTCTGCTTCTCGTAGCCGTTACAGATGCGTAGCTCATGATGCGTCCGTCCCTTTGCCCACGTGCATGTCTGTCTCGTAGTACGCAGTGCGAGTTTGAGAGTTTTCTGTTTATTTGTGGTTTTTGTTGTAATGTGCACGCTCCGTCTTTGTCTCGCTGCATGTTCATGTGCTGCTCTGTGTTGTGCCAGTCGCCGGCATACTGAAGTTGGACCTGGTTCCCCCTGTTTTAAAGAGGCTGGTTCTAAACCAGACATTTTCCATAAATGAGGCAGATGTGTTTGGGGGAAAAAACCCAATTGTTTTTATTGTCCCTCTGCCATGTTAACTTCACACGTCGTGAACGACCGAACTACACCTCAGAGAAATGGGCTGCTGCTCGAACTAGCTTGCTTTTGGTCCATCAAATGAAATGCCAATGAGTTGCATGCCTGATTCGGAGTAAAGGCCAGCCTCCTATTTTGAGTGGTGATGAAATGCCCTGCTACCTAGGGTGCCTGGGACAAACAGACAGACTAAGTAAGAATATCCTGTAATTTATCAGGATGACCTCAAACTTCAGTATGCTTTGATTATGTTTGTCTAGCCTGATGTTTGTACATTTGTATTTGTGTGATGTGAGATTGTATGTCGTTGTGTGAGATGTGGGTGTGTTGCTGTGTGTTTGTGTGCCTGCCTGTTTGTGTGTGTGTGTGTGTGTGTGTGTGTTGTGTGTGTGTGTGTGTTTGCGTGCGTGCGTGCGTGCGTGCATGTTTGTGTGTGTGTGTGTGTGTGTGTGTGTGTGTGTGTGTGGTGTGTGTGTATGTGTGTATGTTACTGTGTGTGTGCATGTGTGTGGGCACTCTTTGCAGCAGATCAACCATGCGCTGTCGTTGTAGAACCGGACGGTGGCCACACCCAGCCACGGCGTGTGGGACATGAGGGGGAAGCAGTTCCACACGGGGGTGGAGATCAAGATGTGGGCCATCGCCTGCTTCGCCACACAGAGGCAGTGTCGCGAGGAGATCCTAAAGTGAGAGCCCTACAAATCCCCCCTACCCGTTCCGCTCCACATATCCACCTCCAGCCCCGCCGTCCCATCCCGTCCCATCCCGTCCCACCTCCTTCATCCCCCTCTCCCCTCCTCCGCCTTCCCTTTCTCCTCCAGCCTCTCGTCACTCGTTACCCAGCGCCGTAGATGCACTTTGGTGACTGGGAAACACTTCTTTTGTCGTTTTTTTGAGGGAGATTTTGGCGAAGACTTGTATCGCCCCCCTCCCAACCCCCCTCAAGTCATGGCTAACTGAAGCCCAGTCATGTGAGAGATGGCGGGATAGAGGAGCGACGGTAATGATGGGGGACTGCTTGTTAATCCGGGGATGACGGGAGCCGCTGCCGATCCCGCCGTCTTATCCCACATCATCTTATCACTTGCCCTCCCCCTGGAGCGCCCGGCTGCCGGATGTCTCGCGTCTCCCGTCTGAGCGCCCAGCCCCGTGTCTAAACCGCGAGCTACCAGACGGAAAGAAACGAAACCCGTACAGCCCCGGGCCGTGAATCTTTAATGAGGAGACGACCAGGGAGCCCAGTGGGGACCGTCGTGATTTATTATCAGCCGCTGTGCGTTACACAAGCACGCGATGAAATTTGACAGACTTTTATTTGACAGAGCCTTGTTCTGATACCTTTAAGCCTCTTTCTTGCGCCTTTATTTTGTTTGTTGTTCTGACGGCCGGAGCGTACCCTCTGCTCCGGTGGGTGCTTAGAGTCGTTATTGTTCAGGTGCCTTCTGCTTGATAATTGGTGTCTATCTACAATGGAAGTTAAACTGTAACCTAGCTTAGCGGTTCTTGCTGGACGCAATTGGTCATTTGGGTCAACTAACGAGGAGCGCCATCTGTGCGATCTCCCGTCTGTGACAGAGACCCGTTCTCTCGCTCTCTCTCCATTTCTATCTCCCTTTCTCTCTTCCTTCATCCCTCACTCCTTTCATGCCTCTGTAGGGGTTTCACGGACCAGCTGCGGAAGATCTCCAAGGATGCAGGGATGCCCATCCAGGGCCAGCCGTGCTTCTGTAAATACGCACAGGGTGCAGACAGCGTGGAGCCCATGTTCAGGCACCTGAAGAACACCTACTCTGGGCTGCAGCTCATCATCGTCATCCTGCCCGGCAAGACGCCCGTCTATGGTACAGTTTTTACAAAAGCGTCTATGGTACAGTTTTTACAAAAGCGTCTATGGTACAGTTTTTACAAAAGCATCTATGGTACAGTTTTTACAAAGTGTCTATGGTACAGATTCTACAAAAACGTCTGGTAGTTTTTACCAAAAATGTTTCTGGTTTTTACAACCGCATCTATGGTACAGTAATTACAGCGGAGTCTGTGGTACTTTTTTTTCTTATTTAAATTTTTTTTTTTTTTTTTTAACAAATGCATCTATGGTACAGTTTCTGCAAAAGCGTCTATGGTACGGTTTTTAAAAAGCTGGATTGACCACTTTCCCGAACTCTGATCTTTCCCATGATTCATAGCGGTGTCACCGTGTAAACCTGTTACTGATATCCGCTCCACTGTGTTTACATGTGTAGCTGGGTGTTTAAGAAGATTGTGTAAAATGGCCAAATTTCGCAGATGGTTACACGGATCAGATACTTCCAGAGGTGGAATGAACAAATATTTCTACAAATTATTTCAATTCGTGACAAATAAATGTTCATTTAAGTTTATTAAAATGCACGTAACAAAAAATCACATTTTCTTTTACTATGTCTTGAGTTCAGAATTCATAAACATAATCAGTATTAGTTTCCATTCAAATTTAAGTTAGCTGGTCCAAGCCGATGTCTGTCTCCTCTGAGCCGTAACTTAGCACCTGCTTAGCCTTCTTAACTGGTGGTCGTTCATAGCCCTGGAATAACTCCGGGTTCGGGTGCAGCTCCGTTGGTTTGTGGTGAAAAAAATTAAAAGAACACACCTTCTTCGGTGACATTTTAACTTCAGTGCTGCAAGCCATTCTCTTGTTTTCATCTTGTCCTTGGGCATTGAATGTAGCGCGCAGAGTGCTGGACAAGGAGTCTGATTGTGTTGAAAACAGGCTGCATTCATCAAATGTTTACGTTTTACTGAGTTATTTGTGCACCCGCGAATGGCACATGTCGTGCCCGAAGACATTCTATCCGGAGGGAATGCTAAACGTAAGCTACATTTAGCTAGCAATTCTTAGCATGCAGTGCTGCCAGAATCCAGTTTAAAACCCACCGGTTCTCCCTGTGATCTTGTTCCTCACTCACTGGTGTACGAGCTGTACCATTTTTTCACGCACTCTTGCTCTGTGACCCCCCAGCCGAGGTGAAGCGTGTGGGGGACACTCTCCTGGGAATGGCCACTCAGTGTGTCCAGGTGAAAAACGTGGTGAAGACCTCGCCCCAGACCCTCTCCAACCTCTGCCTCAAGATCAACGTCAAGCTGGGTGGCATCAACAACATCCTGGTGCCACACCAACGGTGAGGGCTCTGCTTTTGTGTCTGTGTCTGTGTGTGTCTGTGTCTGTGTCTGTGTGTGTGTGTGTGTGTGTGTCTGTAAGCAGGGGTCCAGATTAGGGTAAAAGTCATACTTGTCCTTCCTAAAAGTTACTTGTCCTTGGTCTATTCACCTTCCAATTTTCCTGGAAAGTGCGATCTCTGCTCTCTGAATAATTTTTTCGCAGAGTTTTTAGCTGATCATCTTTGGTTTTAGCCTTTTTAGTGGGAGGTGTACTTGCACCCTCAATAAATCTCCACATCTTTTTTTTATTTTTAGTATTAGTTTCCATTCAAATTTAAGTTAGCTGGTCCAAGCCGATGTCTGTCTCCTCTGAGCCGTAACTTAGCACCTGCTTAGCCTTCTTAACTGGTGGTCGTTCATAGCCCTGGAATAACTCCGGTTCGGGTGCAGCTCCGTTGGTTTGTGGTGAAAAAATTAAAAGAAACATACACCTTCTTCGGTGACATTTTAACTTCAGTGCTGCAAGCCATTCTCTTGTTTTCATCTTGTCCTTGGGCATTGAATGTAGCGCGCAGAGTGCTGGACAAGGAGTCTGATTGTGTTGAAAACAGGCTGCATTCATCAAATGTTTACGTTTTACTGAGTTATTTGTGCACTCCGCGAATGGCACATGTCGTGCCCGAAGACATTCTATCCGGAGGAATGCTAAACGTAAGCTACATTTAGCTAGCAATTCTTAGCATGCAGTGCTGCCAGAATCCAGTTTAAAACCCACCGGTTCTCCCTGTGATCTTGTTCCTCACTCACTGGTGTACGAGCTGTACCATTTTTCACGCACTCTTGCTCTGTGACCCCCCAGCCGAGGTGAAGCGTGTGGGGGACACTCTCTGGGAATGGCCACTCAGTGTGTCCAGGTGAAAAACGTGGTGAAGACCTCGCCCAGACCCTCTCCAACCTCTGCCTCAAGATCAACGCTGCTGGGTGGCATCAACAACATCCTGGTGCCACACCAACGGTGAGGGCTCTGCTTGTGTGTCTGTGTGTGTCTGTGTGTGTGTGTCTGTGTGTGTCTGTGTCTGTGTCTGTGTGTGTGTGTGTGTGTGTGTGTGTGTGTGTGTGTGTGTGTGTGTGTGTGTAAGCAGGGGTCCAGATTAGGGTAAAAGTCATACTTGTCCTTCCTAAAAGTTACTTGTCCTTGGTCTATTCACCTTCCAATTTTCCTGGAAAGTGTGATCAATGCTCTCTGAATAATTTTTTCGCAGAGTTTTTAGCTGATCATCTTTGGTTTTAGCCTTTTTAGTGGGAGGTGTACTTGCACCTCAATAAATCTCCACATCTTTGAAAATTTGGTAGCCAATTAGACCCGCTATTTTTACGTCAATCCCCTAGTAATGTGAGTTCGCGTTGTCCTGCGATGTGACGAGCGAAGATAGACACGACCGAACCCCGTACTTACAGGGCCACTTATTTCTTTACTACACGGATATTTATGTTTGACTTGTGCTGGACGTTGTAACCACTGGACCACGCGGGAGGCCAAATCACATCTTTGGGACTGTGTCGCAGTGAAGCTTAACATTATTTCTTTACTACACGGATATTTATGTTTGACTTGTGCTGCTTGGTCATGGGACTGTGTAGCAGACTAGTGCTCTGACTGTACAGTATATCATAACATACACTCTAGTCGGGACTTGAATGAGAGATTTTTCCATTCCCAACTAGAGTGTGGTATGGCAGCTAACGTAATAGCTAGCTAATAATTCCTAGATTTAACCGAGCAGGGATGTGGGAATTATTTGTGCTTGGACTATAGGACGGAGATGAGAAATCACTGCAGGAAACTCACAGCGATTCTTCAGCCTGGCGGGAGGGCTCACTGAACTGAATATAGACAGTAACTAGCTACCTAGTGTTCACGGATATTGCTTGCTAATTCAAGGCTTGGTAAGTGATAAATGCATCACTTACTAAGCCTTGTATTAGCAAGCAACTAGCAACAACAGATATCGATATCCAATGTCCGTGAACGCTAACGTTAGCTTGCTAACTAACTAGCTGTTTCTCGCTGTTGTGTCTGTCTGTGAACTTGCTTGATCGCTGTCTGATAGCAACAACAGACCTTGCTTTTGCAATTCTTGGTCAAAATACGCATGGAGTCTGGCATAAGAAAAAATTCGTAAAAAAGAAAACAAAAACAAAACAACAAACGCGGTGAGCACAGACTGCATGCAGAACTGGTCACCCCCAATGAAACAATTTTTCCATTTGGAACAGACTGCATGCGGAAATATTTTTTTAATATCCGTGCATGACGTGTTTGTCACGATGTGAGTGTAAAACAGAAATCGTTTTTAGTTGGCTAATTTAAAAAATAATAAAATCCTAAATTCCCAGTCTTCAGCAGGACGACCACGTGGAAATCGAAGGTCGTCCTTCTTAATTTTTAGTCGTCTGAGACGATAGGAAGACTGCTAATCTGGACCCCTGGTAAGTGTTTGTGTGAGTGCGTGTGTATATGTCTGTGTGCGTATCAGTGACCGTTTGTGTGAGTGAGTGTGTTTTCTCAACACTGCATCGTACTTCAGGAGTGCTATACATTCTTTGGACTACACAGTACCAAACATGTTGCAAAGGCGACCTTCGGAACCAGCTCTCACAGCCGTACTGTTGTGATGAAATTAGATTCAGGTTTTTCCACAGCTGTGATAATGTGGGGTTTTTGGGGGGGGAAATCAGGGGCTTGGTGCAGCTGTTTGCGCTGCTCCTTCCTGACTCTCCTCTCCTCCTCTCTCTTCTCTGCCCCGTCTCCTCAGACCGTCAGTATTTCAGCAGCCGGTTATCTTCCTGGGGGCGGACGTGACGCACCCCCCTGCTGGGGACGGGAAGAAGCCCTCCATCGCAGCGGTGAGTCCCGCCCCTCTCTCATCTCTGCCTGTTTAATAGCTGCTCTCCCTGTGAGCGTGGCGCCGCCCTGCTGGCTGTGCCCGCAGCTCTCAGCCGCTCTGCCTTAAAGGCTATTACCACGCTGTGCGTGCGTATGTGGCGTTGACGATGCCCGGAGACGTGCTATTGGCTGGTTGATTGCTTGGAGATGCGATTGGCTGGTTGGTCGTTCGTTTGGTGGTCGCCAGCTGGTTGGTCGCTCAGAGACACGCAGTTGGCTGGTTGATCGCTCGGAGCCGTGTGGCTGGTTGGTTGGTAACCCCGGCGTGTACCCCCCCTCCCCCAGGTTGTGGGCAGCATGGACGCCCATCCCAGCCGCTACTGCGCCACGGTGCGGGTGCAGCGCCCTCGACAGGAGGTGATCCAGGACCTGGCCTCCATGGTTCGGGAGCTGCTGATCCAGTTCTACAAATCCACCCGCTACAAGCCCACCCGCATCATCTTCTACAGGGACGGGGTGTCAGAGGGCCAGTTCAGACAGGTCAGCCAGGGGAGCCTCCTCTTTCCTCGATGGACATTTCTCTGGATTTTGATATCCCCCTCTGGGTATCTTGTGATGATTTGTGAATGTAAACAAATCCATACATAATTTTACATAATCTGTTGTATTGAACTCCTTAGTCACATATTTGATAAGTGTTTGGCGGTCATGAAATGCTGAGATCTCTCTCTGTCTGTCTGGCAGGTGCTTTACTATGAGCTGCTGGCGATCCGGGAGGCTTGTATTAGCCTGGAGAAGGAGTACCAGCCGGGCATCACCTACATTGTGGTGCAGAAACGCCACCACACCCGCTTGTTCTGCGCTGACCGCAACGAGAGGGTAAGCCACGCCTCACTCTCCCGGCCCACACCGCCCGCCTCGCGTTCCCACCCTCCATGGGAATTGCCCCCGTTATTACCCTCTGGGGGTTATAAGGGGCGAGGAACAGGCTCTCTCTCTGATTGGCTGCCATTTTGCCATGTTTTAAGAAGGGAGCTTTTTGTCGCCAGTACAACCAAAAATAATATTTTGCTCTCACAACAGTGCGTCGGTTGTTGTTTTTTTGTTTTAATTTAGATAAAGGTCGTAGCTAGCATCCTCCCATATATTTGAACTAACTAGCTAATGGTACTGCATGCTAATCAGTTAGCGAGATGGCAACCTAACTTTGCTGTGGCAAAGCGAAAGACATCGTTCAAATCCTGGCGATGGCTCGACGTCAGCAGCTGATTTGGTCTTGGTTTAGCAGCAGATAGTTTGAGAATGAGGACACTTCATCTTCACAAACACCATCCGAGCCAGCTGCAGTGTCATAGCCAGCAGGGCAGTTTAGAACTTTGTGGCTGCAGGAGTTTTTCTGGTTAAAGTGGCAGCGGCAGTTGTAATACACTAATGCAGATTGCAAAAACGGTCCAATTGAAGATGCGTACTAATGCCCATAGAACTTGATAACACCCCCTACTGGTGAATGGCAACTATGCTTGGCTGTCTGCTTGCATGAGAGTCGAGATAGCCTTGCACCTTGTGAGATTGCCAGAGGTCCAGGTCAAATTATATTTTTTTTGCTGTGGAGTTGACCAAATATGTAATAAAACTAACTATCAATTTAGTTACTTGCCATGATTTATATAGTTCCCCACCTCTGGAAATCAATGAAAGTTGTAAGTTTGCTAGTTACACATTAGTATGATCATTTTGGAAAGGTTGTCGGACATTGTAAAGATTTGATTTTAATAGGTGTATAGGTCCTGACTGAAGAGTACCCTGGCTGTTCTAAATACAACCAGTATGACTGCATGAAGTAATAATTAGTTAGTCTTTAACTAGACTATTTTGCAAATGACAAATGATCATTGCCAGTCACGAAAACGAAATCTTGCAAGACGTGGAAAGCGTTTCACTGCCTCATCATTTGCTGCATGAATGTATTACCATGGTTACCGTTGCCCTGACCAAGGCTGCTTACAGTGGAAACGTTGGTACGGATAAATCATAAGTGGCTTCATTTATTCTTTCGCATGCCTAATTACTCCAAAGGCCACACCTCGCCGAAGGTGAAGTCGTCTGCCATCGCTGATACTCGCTAGTAAACCGGTGGCGGTCGTGCCTGCGAAACAGAAGCGCGAACACGCTACCTCGCTCACGCCCCCAGTGGCGCCAACGCTGTGGACCAATCAGAGTCATGTTATGACCAATTATTTACAAACAAGGAATTGGGCTGATATCACAAATTTACAACGTAGAATTGGAGGAGAATTGGTAGAAAGCGCGGTCTGGAGCGTTGAATTCCTCTCACAGAAACTCTTTCTGTGGTCTCTACCGATTTATCATGTCCTTTTAGCGATATTTTAATTGAAAAAGGTTGCCTACGGCTACTTCAATGCATCGTCCTTTACACCTTTAAGGTATGACAAATGAAACATGCAATGCACCGTGACCTTTGTGTTCAAGTGGGCCAATTTAGAAATTATTTTGCATTTTAACATACAAAGAAAAGATTTGGCTCCTAAATTTTTTTATTTGGCTCCTTTATATTGGTCAATTTTGTGCCTGGAGCCAAGATAGCAAACTAACTGGAGTCCTCCAGGCGTACACGCTGTGCTGTTCTTCACTACAGCCAGTAACACACTACAATTCTGCCCTGATTTACTTATCTATGGTGCATCTCAATATACCCACGATTATTTTCTTAAACGCTGAGGATGTAGGCTGTGAAGTGTGAAAGCCTCTCCCTCTACAACCCCCTCTGAAAGAATGTGAATGGCGTTGTGTCATGTGACGATCCCCTGAGTTCCACACAGTGTACGCAGGCTGGGCAGCAGTGCAGTGTAATGGTTAGGGAACCCAGCTTGTAACGCAGAGGTTGCAGGCTCTTTTCCCAGGTGGTGCACTGGAGTTGTACCATTTAACAAGGTACTTAACCTGAAATTGCTTCAGTAAATCCAGCGGTATAAATGGATCGTATGTAAAGAAATGTAAACTGTAAGTGCTGGATAAGTGCGTCTGCTAAATGTGGTTCTCTGTGGCTCAGTAGGTAGAACATGACGCTGACGATGCTCAGGTTGTGGGTTCAATTCCCATTGGGACCGCATATGTATACTGAAACGTATGCATTCACTACTGCAAGTCGCTTTGGGCTGCGTCTGCTAAATGGCATACATTATTATATTATATTAAAGGAAGCCAATACTTGCTCAAATGTACTTTGGAGGTGTGGGTGAGTAAGTGAGAGAGTAAAAGTGAGAGTGAGTGAGCTTTCAAATGGTCAATTCAGTAAGTCAGGTGACTGTCTGTGTGTGTGTGTGTGTGTGTATGTGTGTGTGTGTGTGTATATTGTGTGTGTATACTGTGTTTAAGTAGACGCATGTGAGAAGCAGTAAATCTAGTTACCGGGCCAGACGTACAGTATGAAATCAGATTGTGTGTATAGCTCACTTTGAAGAGAGGGATGTGACATGCCTTACATTCAGTGGTAAATCACCAAATAACTCTTTGCCCCCAAAATTGAGGGCATGAATATCTAGGCCTCGAGATGGCCCCCCTACACATGAAGCTTTGAATGGCCATTTTAGTTGTGACATGGTCTTTATCCTTCCATGCTCGCACATTGCTTCTAAATTGCCCACAAAATTACACAGTTCCAAATGGGATTGAAATGCGTGCGCCCTCCACTGTAATTTGTCCTAATTATATCATTAGGCTCTGTTTTTAAGTGGTTTCTCCACTCTTAGACCAAAGAATTTTGTGCTTAAAAAAAAACTTGTGGCTCTGATCCTTTCTGGAAAATGAGTCCACCAGCAACGTTAAGGATCTGCGTGGTATGTCACGTTAGACATTGGGAGGACGGGTAGCTCTCCTGCGTCCGTGTCTGACCCGTTGCTGCCGTATGGGTCCTTTCGTACCGCCATTACATTGATTGTGTAAAATGCTAAGGCATTAAATTGTGCCCCCACCCCTCACCAAACTGAACCCCCCTTCGTCTTAACTAATGACGATGAGCACAAGCCAAGTGCGAATGAGAATGACTGCAAATGAGTTCATTCTCCTGTCCTTCTCAGGTGACCGACCTGGTTAAATAAAGAGAGTCGGGTAAAGGGGGGGAAACGGAAAAGGGCTTTAAGGCGTTTAACTCCTCTGTCCCCGTCTGCACCTTACGCTGCAGAACTGTCCGTCACGCTCCCATGTTGGAATAGGGTTTTCTAAACCTGCAAAAAGTGTGCTTTTGCTTAAAACAATTTTAAGCGCTAATGTATGGATTTTGGGTTTAGTATATGGATTCCGTTGTGTTTTGTAGACTGATGGATGTGTTTATTATGCTGGCTGTAGGCTTGCTGTAAGTGCTGCGAATAGGAACGGTAGTTTTGCAAGTTCACAGCGAGTTCACAGTCGACAGCGAGCGCTATATTGAGTTGGAGCACACTGGAAAAAGTGGATATCCACTTATGAGCATATTGAGTGCACTGTTATGAGTGTACTTACTAGGGCTGTCATATTATATTCAAATATCCAATCTAATTTAGAGAAAGCGCGTGCCCATAAGCTAATTGAATGGCGACTTTGATGATGATGCAATAGACATTTTTAACATGTCCTTTTTTGTAGCCTGCCTTATTCTCTGCTATTAGTTTTTTTGAAGATGCCATGTTATGTTTATGACGGTGTTATGTGTGTCTTCATGTTTCGCATTTTGCGCTAATAAATTTTACGATGGGAAAGATGATCTGCTTTGTCAAAGTATGCGGGCAGTTATGACACAGGACTCGTTCTATTTGGAGCCAATCAAAGTTTGCTCGTGCGAAGTAGCATTTCACTCGCTTTGCAACAAAAGTGAAACATTTCCCGGAAAGTTTTTAAACTAACGAAAGTTGGGTCTGTAACAGGCACATTCGAAAACTATTCAAACGAATCTCCATGCTTTCTCTGAATATCGAACAGGATTTTGTTTTGTTAAAATGACAGCCCAAGCACTGTTGAGAGAAGCTTTTTTCCCAGCTCGAGGAAGATGATTTACTGTTCTTGACCTGATCCGAGGCAGGATGCGCTGCTAGTTCTGAGCGAGTGTCTGTGTTATGTCCCATGATCCTCTCTGGCAGGTCGGACGTAGCGGAAACATTCCTGCTGGCACAACTGTGGATACAGACATCACCCACCCCTACGAGTTCGACTTTTACCTCTGCAGTCACGCGGGAATACAGGTACGTTCTCGCCCTGCTCCCACCCCTCTGCTCTGCTCTGCCTGGGAACTCCTCAAGGAACATGGTTGTGTTTCTTAATTCTGAAACGTTTTACTGAGCCTGCTGTCTTATCCTGGAAGATTAAACATGGCATCTCAAACATTTGGAAATATGGGTTTGCTGCTTCTGAAAAAGGCATCTGCCAACCCTGGCGCTGGAGAGCTGCAGGGACTGCTGGGCAATTCCATAGTAATGTCAACCTGCACATGAAAATATAAAGTTACTTATTTCCCAATTAAACTTCTTTCACATTTACCGTTAAAGTGTATATTTTGATTTGCTGACCTACTTTGACCAATTTATTCTATAAAGTATGTGTTATTACCATTGAATCCATCATTGGGAGACAATGAAAAAATAGGGTTTTTCAGGTTTGCCAATTTTCATTACTTTAGGAAACAGAATTTATGTGAATTACTCACACTTGTTCTCTTAAGTTTTTTTAAAATATTTGAAGGGTTATGAATCCCACATGGAAAGAATCTCAAATAATATTTTGAGATTATATCCAGTGTATTACTGATCAGCCCTATAAAGGTAGGGTCCTGACTGGGGCAGACAATGTCACGTCCGTAATGTTTTAAGGACGTTTCTGTAAAAGATGCATTTTACATGAGATCTGAAAAAAACCTTCTCTGCAAAGCCAAGGTTTATCAATGTCAAATGTTGTCAAAAATTTGTCTTCAATGTCTATTTCCTTATTCACCGTTACGGACGTTACTGTTATGTCCACTTCAAAACAGGGCCATGAGCTTCCTAGCTAATATAACGCGATCATAATAAATGAACCCATAAGCGACACTGTACACAATTAAAATGTGTTGATTCTAACTATTGTCAGTTCAAATCCATATGAAATACAGGTACTTGTATATGGGTCTGAAACACTCATAGCTCCCTGACTGCCACTAGCTTTACTTATCAGTCGGGGCTATGTGTAAATTAGCTTAATCAAGCATTTTGACTGGTTCACAAACCTCTGTGCTTAAGTAAGGCACTATCAAGCAACAAAAAATTATATCTCAAAAAATAAGGCAGAAGGTCAGTGCAAGGTTGGTTTCCTACTGCAGGGATTCCCAAAACTTTTAAATTGCTTAACCCTTTCCAACTATGTTCTCTGTACCCTTTCCAAAAAACGCCTCTGTTTACTTCTTACTCACACATTTCTTCGATAATAATCGCTTATATATCATAACAATGGTATTAGCCCAATAATCACTCATCATTATATATAATGAATGAAGCTGTGTGATGTAGCATGATAAATTCAATTTCCATAGTATTATCCTGCACATTTCAAATGCTGGCATATATTTGGTAGTTTAGCCATAGCTTATCTAGTGCACCCAAGTCGCATTGTTAGTAATAATTGCACCCACGTCCACTGTACCCAGTTACTTTACTTCGCATCCATACATATTCCACACTTAACTGAGAATTCTGTGCTCATGGATGAAGCTGTCAAGCAGCCTGGAAATCTCCCCAGCTGTCATTCAGCTCGGTAACTTTGGCGGTAACTTTTTCACTCTTTAGAAAGATTTGAATCTGACGACAGCGACATTCTTCCGTCTCCTATACACAGTCGTGAAATCATAGTGTAAAAAAGTTTTTTTTAAAATGCAACTGCAAATATTCCACCACACTGCCACGCATTGACCAAATCGAAATAGAATTTGAATAGAATAAAAATAAATGTACACGTTGAGACCAATGATTGATTTAAAGGTAAGATTTCTACCTTCTCTTGCCTACTGCACTCATGATTATGATATGCATACTGCTATTCACACTGCGATATCTGTTTGCACAAGCAGTTTTGAGTAGCCTATTCGGCCATACTAATTTATTTATTAAGCCGAATCCAAGCCATGCTATTTTAAAAACAGTTAACAGTTTTGTGTCCTCAGAAAACCGTTGCTGTATCCCTGTCACTTTCCAACATTACACTTATAATACTTGTACTTGCGCTATTCTGTTTTAAAAAATGGTTTCCAATGATTTTTGGGCGTGAATTCTTTCATTATGAATGGAAATTTTGGACGGTGTCACGTCCATAACGGTACTATTTTCTTTACTACTTAACTTTTGAAATTGCATTGTTTTATTAAGTGTGGTTCTTGTATACTCCAGACACTTTCCTACAAAATTACATTTAACATTTTAGTTGTAGACACCACAACTCACAGACCTTTCATAGTATGTTCAGTCACCCAAATATGCTTGTCTATTTCGATCACATCCATAACGCAAGGGTGGTTTTTTTTTTTTTCTTCTTCTAAAAAGCCTACCAGACTCCACAGTGTCATCTTGAAGGGCAATGATCCTCCCAATGTATACAAGAAAAATATTCAATAATATTGTCTTAAATATATTCACTGCTTTTTCAGACTGAACTTTACTTTCTCATTTAGAGTGCAAATGTCACATCCATAACCCTGGAATTGCTCTGCCCTGCTTTCCTTGTTACCCTTAATATACCGCCCACCTAAATACTCACCAATATCCATACAGGAGTTCTCTGAGCTGATCTCTCTATGTGTGACCAGATACGATAAAGTAATCCTAAATGGAGATCTGAATATACACTTCAATAAAAATCAGACTCCAAAACTATAGAACTTATAAATACACTGGAGAGCTTTGATCTAACGCAACATATAACTGAACCAACTCACCGGCACGGTAACACATTAGACTTAGTAATAACTACTGGGCTAAACATCAATAATGTCTCAATAACAGAATTACCTCTCTCAGACCATCACTGTATATTCTTTGACACTGAGATAACCTTAACCAGAACAAAAAAGAAGTTATAGTCCAAAAGAGGCTCCTAGATGACAAAGCTGAATCAAAGTACTGATCTCATTAGACTATATGAGCCACACAGTCATGACAGCTCTCTAAATGAAATGGTAGAAAATCTCAACGATGCACTGTCATCTGTGTTAAACTATGTTGCCCCGCTGAAAACCAAAAATAAGTCGATAGCCAGAGCCTCCCCCTGGCTAAATCATAATGTTGTCAGCGAGGCAAAAAGGAAATGTCGTGCAACTGAGAGAAAATGGAGGAAAACAAAAACAGTAATCCATTGTAATATCTACAAAGATGCGTTAACTGCCTATAACAAAATGATCCGCCTAGCAAGGAAGGATTACTTCTCTAAAATTATCACAGATAACGCTGGAAATTCCAGAGTTCTGTTCTCCACTATTGATCAACTTCTCAACACTGCCCCCACCCTCCACAGTCCTCAACAGTTAAGTGTGAAGAACTTGCACTGTTTTCAACAACAAAATAACTTCAATCAGAGCCAGTATTACCCCTGATAGAAATAAAGCTGATTCAAGCAAAGTGTGCAATGCAACCATGGGAAGTTTCACATGTATCACATTAAGTGAACTTTGTAAAACTGTCTCCGATTGTAACTCCTCCACTTCAGACATTGATCCTGTACCTACAGCATTTTTAAACGGGTGTTTAATAGTGTCTCAAGCCCTGTCCTGGACATCATAAATACATCCCTTAGAACTGGTATCTTCCCTGATTTTCACAGCACTGAAACTGCTCTTACCAAAATAATTAGCGACCTCAGACTAAACTCTGATGAGAACAAGGTGCCTATCCTCGTTCTGTTAGATCTCAGTGCAGCATTCGACACTATTGATCATGATATTCTAATAAATCGTCTCGAAAAGTATGTTGGTTTCTCTGACTGTGTTTTGAACTGGCTCAAAACATACATCAGAGGAAGGAAATTCTATATTAGCTTGGGAGGCTATATGTCTGAGAAATACGACAACTGCTATGGGGTTGCACAAGGGAGCTGCCTAGGTCCATTGCTTTTCTCCCTTTACATGCTACCACTGGGTGACATCATCAGGGAACATAATGTAGGTTTCACAGCTATGCGGATGATACACAATTGTATATATCCGCAGAACCAAATGATACGGCAGCTATAAACTCCATTACCAACGGCCTATTGGCAATAAATAAATGGATGAGCAATAACTTCCTGAGATTAAATGAGGATAAAACTGAAATTCTACTTATCGGCCCCAAAACAAAAAGAGAAATGCTCATTAAAAACTTGGGAGGGTTAACCCCTGGATCAAATCTGAGGTCACAAGCCTTGGTGTCATCCTAGACTCAGAACTGAATTTCAACTCCCATATAAATAAAGTGACTAAAACATCATTCTTTCACCTCAGAAATATAGCAAAGGTACGACCATTTATAAATCAAAACGATGCTGAGAAGCTAATTCATGCTTTCATATCTAGCCGGTTAGACTACTGTAACTCACTCTTCACTGGTCTTCCCAAGAAAACCATTGAAAGACTCCAGCTCATTCAAAACTCTGCAGCTAGATTATTAACCAAAACTAAAAGGAGAGAACACATTAGTCCTGTCCTAGCTGCTCTACACTGGCTTCCTGTAACCTTTAGAATAGACTTTAAGGTCCTCCTTCTCACTTACAAAGCTCTAAATGGACAAGGACCTAACTACATAGCTAAATCTCTTACAAATTACACACCAGCTAGAACACTGAGATCATCAGATGCAGGTCTATTAGAGATCACCAGAAACTGTCATAAGAAGGTTGGTGATGCGGCCTTTGTCAACTACGCCCCAAAATTATGGAACACATTACCCATAAATATCAGGAAGCCAACACACTAGACATTTTCAAAAGACAACTTAAAACCTATCTTTTTACCAAAGCTTTTGATTAACTCTGACTTGCACTACTAAATTGATCTTGCACTATATATATTTTAATCTTCTCTGATTATGCATTCTGTGTAAAGCACTTTGAACTGCAATTCTTGTATGAAAGGTGCTATATAAATAAAGTCTTACTTACTTACTTACTTACTTAATTGATCAATTCACCTCACCTGCTTTCTTTGGCCTGAATTGGTTGCTGATTTAAAGGTGAAAACAAAAACTGCGGACCCTACGACCCACCAGGGTCATGGTTGGAGTTCTGTCCTAGTTCTGTTCTGCTAGTGTCACCCACACCCCCGGCAGTCTGTAGTTCTGTCCTGGTAGTGTCTCCCACGCCCCTGACCGAATCCGCCCCTCTCCGCAGGGCACCAGCCGCCCCTCTCACTACCACGTCCTGTGGGACGACAACTGCTTCACCGCCGACGAATTCCAGCTGCTCACCTACCAGCTGTGCCACACCTACGTGCGCTGCACCCGCTCGGTGTCCATCCCAGCGCCCGCCTACTACGCCCACCTGGTGGCGTTCCGAGCCCGCTACCACCTGGTGGACAAAGAGCACGACAGGTGAGTGTGGGAGAGTGCGGCTGGAGGTCATCAGGCTCCTCACTGCGTTTCTCTCGTCCGTAGGGAGACTCCGTTTTGTCCTTGTCCTTTGTCCTTGTCATATTGTGTCATTGACTGGTCTTATTTCTATTTTCCTGCATGTTTTTTTTGCTTTCACACAGTTGGGTTTTCTAATTCCCTGCCCATCTTGCGTTCCCTGCACATTTTCAGCCCTGACTCTGTACCCAAACTGATCTCTCTCTGCCTTTCGTCTCAATCCAAAATGTTTTATTGGCATGACATACTTGAATATACAGTACAACCTACGGTCTAGGAATGTGATCGCACACGTGTGCACAAAGTTTGTTTATTTCTTATTAGCTGGCTCGCACGAACTAGCATTTCTCACAAAATGTGTGCATGCTGTTAAGCATGTTGGCAATGTCTGATGATTCCCAAAGCACAATCGCCTACTTATTTAGGTTTTCGGTCAGAGATTAATTGAGAAAATGAGAAAAGACTATGTTTAGTCTATGGTTGTTTCTCTGCGTTGATTTCCACAACCATGTGATGTGTTGCCGATTCACACCAAACCAATCACTGCTCCGTGGGTTTTGAATAGGCAAACGTTTTTTTGCCCATATTTTTAACATGGTGGCACGTGATGTCAAACCGGAGGTGAAAAATTCAATGTGCTGAGGGCAGCCATGTTTCTCTATGCTGTACCCAATCTAATATCTCTCTGCCTCTCTCTGCCCTAGCGCTAATGGCAGCAATGTTTCTCTACACTGTACCCAAACTAATATCTCTCTCCCTCTCTCTCCCCCAGCGCTGAGGGCAGCCATGTTTCCGGGCAGAGTAACGGCCGGGACCCCCAGGCTCTGGCCAAGGCCGTGCAGATTCACCACGACACCTTACGCACCATGTACTTCGCCTGAGCGACACCCTTTCCTCCTCCACCCTCACGCCCTCCTTCCTCCTCCAACCTCCTCCCCCCCACCCTCCCAACCCATAACCAAGCCACACTCAGCCTGTGCGTCCACGAGGGCCAGTCACCACTGGGGGGCGCTGTCGATCCGTACCTGACACTGTGCAGAAGGGAGGAGGGGCCCAGCCCAGACCAGGCCAGAGGACGCTAAGCTGCTTTCAAACAACAACAAAAACACAAACAGAAAAAGGAACATGGCACTATTATGCAATATGAAACCAGCCAACCGCTTTTCAGACCCTGCTCGCATCCCTCTCCCACCCCCCGCCCCCACCCTCCGAAACCCCGCCCCCCTCTGTGCGTCAGACCTTTTTCTGCCCGCAGAGGGGAGGCGCTTTCGTCTTTTTTTTTTTTTTTTTTAATCCAGAGGTGTTTGTTTTAAAAACGAAAGAAAACCCTTCCTTCTGATCTCTCCTTGTCATGCCTTTACCTCAACAGTTTAAATGGCAGCACTTTCCTTATTTTGGTATTTTATTATTTTTGTTTTTCGTTCCGTTCTTTCTGAAAAAAGAGAAAGAGAGCGAGAAAAGAAACAGGAAACGCGTGTGTTTTGGGATGGATCAGGCCCCTCTCTCCTCCGTGAGCCCACGGGCCCTCGTTTTCCTGGCTCGGCACGGACGGGGGCCTGGTTATCCAGTCCGCCAGTGGCCTTTTGAGCCCAGCCAATCAGCTGTGTGTGTGTGTGCGTGCGTGCGTGCGTGCGTCTGTGCGTGTGCGTGTTTCTCTGTGTGTGTGTATGCGTTTGTGCGCCTGTCTGTGTGCATTTCTATGAGATCTCTCCATGTCCCAAGCACCCAAACTAAAGCTCCTGTGCATGTATTTCCCAGTCCTTAGACTAGTCCTCGACCAGCTGATCCCACGAAAAAAACTCAACGAAAAACACTTGTTTCCTTTCTCTTTTCCTCTCTCCTCCTTTCTTAGCCAATGGTGACTTAAAGTGTGAGAGTGTCAATTTGGAGTGATGAACCAATTTCCGCAGACAAGACGAAACAAAACCAAGGGTTGGGGGATTTATGACTATAAGTTATTGTGAGCACAGTGCCACCTGCAGGCCACAAGGTGTAAGTGCTCTTTTGAGAACAGCCACTGAAGCCTTCCTTTGCATTGGGGAATGCAAGTCAAGTGATTCTTACGTAGTTTCATGGGGACTAGTGAAGTGCCACGTCTACCACGAGTGGTGCTTGCTGGGGTTCAATAATAATATAAACCTTGGGGAATGCTGATACATTGCTCTCCACATGAGCTTTCACCCAACAACATTGCAATGTGATCCTGTTGTAATTTTCTTTCTAGTATACGTGTTTGATATATTAGTTCCATGTCATTTTTTTGTTGTCGTTTTATTCTTCGTTATATTTATTAGAATGATTAAGCCTATTAATTTAATATTTTAGTTATTGATACAGCGTTGTTTATTCCTCTCTTTCTCTCTGTCTCTCTCTCTCTCTCTGTCTCTCTCTCTGTGTTTTGTTTTTGTAAAGACTAAATGCGTATGGATATCCAAGTCTCTGTAAATTTCACAGATCATGTTATCACTATCCTTTTAGTGCAATAATCCGTTTAACCAGAACAAGGCTTGGTCCGAGAAGGAAAGCTCTCATTGGATGGCCCGGCACAGGGACGGGCAGCTCCGATTGGCCCGGTTCGCTGTACGAATGCTTGTCCGATCCACGGGCTGGGGGAGGAGGGAGGAGGGGTGCCGAGCCCAGCTTTCCCCCTCAGACAGGAAGCGATGGCTTTCAGTGAGGGAACGACGGGCATTGCTGTACGCTGTGGCAAAATTGGCGAAGGCGAGGGTCACACATTGGGCACTTTTTATTTTATTTTTAAAGCTGCTCCACGTAATGGAGTGCAGTGCGGGATGGGGCGAGATCCCCCAGGGTTCTGGGACAGTGGGTCGCAGTGCTTTGGGCTCGGTCTTTTGCGATCAAGTGCCTGTTTAGGGAGGGGTGGGGGGAGGGGGGTGTATGGTGGCTGTCTCTAAAGTGAAAAAGGAGGTTTTCATCCCAAATTACATACATATACATCCACGTACCTTGGGGGCGGGGGTCTTGGCTTTACATATTGTGGCTTTAGTTTTGTTTTTATTACAAATTTCGAATGTGAATTATTGGAAAGATGGAACTGGCCTTCGCTGTTTTGAGCTCCATTAGTGTTCAATTTGCACTGACCGAAAAATCACCATTTTATTTCATTGTTCATTTACTTCAGTCTTCTTTTGGAAAAGGGCATTGTGGTGTTGTTTTTATTCCCCAGTCGAGTTCTCCCCCGACGGGGGATTTTGGGGTCCTGCATGGACAAGGGGGTTGTAGATGAGTTTAAAGAGGGGTGGAGAGGTAGATGAGGAGGTAGTGGAGGATGGATGCGGAGTGTCTGCTCGAGCCGGAAGCCTCCTCTTTGAGACAGTCACTCTTTAATTTGAATTGCCTTTGCAAAGTGGCAGTGTTGCTGCGTATGGAGTTGTGCTAAATTCTGCCTGTTCCTGTTAAAAGAACAACAACATGGATCTCGCTGCTATTCTACATTTAAATATATATATATTTAATGACAGAGGGAGAGAGAAAGAGGGAGAGACAGAGAGAGACAGTAAAGAGGAAGACAATTTTCTGCACTAAAAGATGCACATGTGTCAGACTGAACACAGGCCTGGTGCTATGAGGCGTGGTCACCCTGCCAGACCCCTCCCCCCTGCAGGATTTTGGGAGGACCTTGCTGTGTTTGTTGGGGGGGGGGCGTAGGGGTGCCACAATCCTCTCTTTGTTAGATAGATCTGAGGAACTTCATTGGGTTTATGGGGTTTTGGGAGGGTGGGGTCAGGGGTGACACATTATATTCAGATGCGTTCAAAATGAATGAATAAGTAAAGACAAATAAAGAAATAAAAAGCCAGTGAGAATCTCTCTTAAAGGTACAGCGATACTCCACTAATAGGGGCTCGGTGGCCAGAGCATGACATGTGGAGAGGGTGGGGCATGTAAGGAGCGGGGGCGGGCTCACCATGGCACAGACAGGCCATTGATGAAGTGTTTGGGCAACTCCTGTTGCCCATTGGCTGGCTGGCAGAGCCCTTTCCCCCTGTCTAGAGACGGTGTGGGCCGAAGTTTTCAACCTACTTTTTGGAGAGCGTTTTTAAAACCAGAGTGGAGGTATATTTGTACATTTTAAATTATGTGATGCACACCACTTATTTTTGCTAACAAATTCTAAAAAAAGAAGTATAATAATAATAATAATAATAATAATGATGATGATGAATTATGGACATGAAATAAATAAATAAATAATAATAATCAAGTTTTAATAATGCAATAGACTGTTGACTTGTAGTTGTATTGTTTAGTTTTTTTTTCTTCTTGTGAGAGTATAGGAGTCTGGTGTTTGTAGTGCGCTTGGCTCGGAGCTACGCAGCGGTAAGGTAGAGAGGGGAGGGGAGAGGTGTGAGGCTGCTATGTGGGTAGACTGTTATATTTTGGGGCCGGACTGTTCGACCCTTGCTTGTGTAGCAAGCGGCGGTGGACTCTTCCTGGTGTAGCCTGGTTTCCTCCCTGTCCGGGCACGTCTTGCCCTGTCCTGGAGCATGCACTTGCGTTTCTTTAAAAATATATATATATATTTCCACAAGCAGAACTGTAGTTATGGGCTGGGATTCTGCTCCCTCTGTGCTTGAGCGCTGGGGACGGTCGGTTGGAGAGGAGGAGGAGGAAGAGGAAGAGGAGGGGGGGCGGTCTCCTCTTTCATAGGATTCGCGCCGCGTCCCTTTTCCCTTAGGCTCGCTCACGGGGTCGATGAAGCTTTCGTTGTGTTTTCGGTTTTCTTCGCTGGAAGTTGCGCCTGCCCTGTAACGACACAGGGTGGGAGGAGGCAAGGGAGCAAGCAGAGGGGGAGGGGTGCAAAGACCCACCCCCTTTAAGGGATTTGTAATGTGTGCATTAGTCATGTGTGTAATGACTTTTCGCATGCGCGCTCATGCTCTTCTTCAAAAGACTAGCATTGCAATGAAATCCCATAATCCTCTTGTGTTCCTTCCATTCCGTGCCCCCCCCCCCCCCCTGCGGCAGAGTCCGACTTTCCAGAACCTTGCATTGGCCATGATTAGGGAAACTGGGGGGGAAAGGAGAAGGGAGGTGATTGGCCGGTTTAAAGCTGGCTGTAGCCATTCAAAGCGAAGGTAAGACTGGCGGGCGAGTGCGATCCGCATACGTGTGGTGCTGAAGGGCAGAGAGGATGATGGGAGATTGTTGAGGAGAGTAGAGGTGGAAGTGGAGGGTAGCGCAGCAGCGGTGGGGGATGTCGAGCGTTGCGTTACAGCGTGGGTCGCGCAGTCGGAGCAGGGTCGTTGGCGCGCGACGTTAGCGCAACGATAGCTGAGGTTAAGGTCGGCAACGTCCATATTTAGGGGGTCCAGGCAAAGCTTTTACAAGGGGAACTCGTGTTTACAGATTAGCAAATGTGTTCACCCAACATTCTCAGAGCGTTGCCGAAACGTCACAGAAACGTTGCGTCGCTAACCTGCCAGCTGGCTGTGAATCTGAGGCATCTAGTTTGCTTTCGGGGGTCTTCGACGTCAGAGCACCCCTTTCCCGTGACAGAGTTGCCCCCGCGTGCGTTTTCCCCCTGCTCGCCCTGACGTTTAGAGTGTGGGGTGGGCTGGGGGGTTTGGGGGGTCCCTTTGGGGCACAGTAGTCCACAGAAAGTGCCTTTCCTGATGATGGTGCTGAAAAAATAAACGTTACCAATCAAAGAGAAAAATCTTATTTTCAAAAAATGTCTGAAATACCTATGTCTGCATCAATGTATACACACACACACACACACACACAGATACACTTACATATGTTATTAAATGTATACCTATATGAATATAAATATATATATAAATATATATATATATAGACACACTGATAACGACATATGCCAAGATGATGACGGGATGGCTCAGTTCATTAATGACGGTTTGTAGGAGTCCGGACCAATAACGCTTGTTGGGAGGGAGGGAGGGAGGGAAGGGAGGAGGAGGAGCGGAGACTCACCTGACACGCAGGGCTGAGGCCTGAGGAGTAAAGCACCGCACTTTATAGACTCCCCACTCGCGTTCGGAAGCAGCTCAACGTGACGTAGCATCTATCCCGTTCTTAGGGTTCTGTACTGCTAGCAAATAACTGTACGTATTGCCTGGACCTAGCTTCTGAAACAGAGATCCCCCCAACCCCCCCCCAGCAGAACCAATGGTAATTAATTTTTAATTTTTTTTTGGTGAGGTGTGTCTCGACAAAGCTCAAAAACAAAGAGGAGGGGGAAAAGAAAGACCTTCATCGCTTCTTAACCAATAGGGGGCGCCATCGGTTGTGGTTTTTTTGCCCCGAGGGAGCCTTTCTCTCGCGCAGCGCCTCTTGCCTCGAAGTGTTTTCCGAAAACGGCTCTTCAGCCTGCCCCCTCCCCCATCCGAATGTCGGAAGGCAAGCCGGCTCTGACCTCCAACGGGCCTTGCTCTGAGGGAGGGAGGGAGGGAGGGAGGGAGGGAGAGAGGAGGTGTGTGTGTGTGGGGGGGGTGGTTTAATGCGCAGGGCCCAAGCCGTGTCACGTGAGTGCCCGCCGATCCAGGAAAGGGTGGGTGGTGGGGGGGGTACCACAGAGATCTCCAAACATACCACCTCAGTTACCTTGGTATGCTGCATATATTGTACTAAATGAGAAAACCGTAAATATTGCTTTGGTTAAAGTATAATGCGCTTGGTTAATTGCCTGATTACAATATACTTATAGCTATTTTAGAGTAATAATTGTTAGAGGATCCTCTTCTTTTTTTTTTTTTTTGTTTGTTTTATTTTGTTTTTTGTGTCTTAACACTTCTTTGACTTTTAGATTTCTGTTTTGTCCTTTTGAGCCTTCTCCTTTTTATTCGGTTGTCCTATTTAAATGTGTTGTTGTTTTAATTATATATATACAAAATATTTTATGGTGTATTTATTGAGAGAGTGCGTGGCTGGAGTCTCCACTTCTTAAGCAGTAGCAACGAGAGGGGGGCGAGGTTTGGGTGGAGCATCGCCCCCTCTTTCACTCTCCCCCGCCACACACAAGCACAACCACAAGGGGGGGGGTGGGGTGGGGGTTGCAGGTTAGTGCAAGGACAGAGTGGCACACGGTGGTACAGGAGAGGGAAGACTCCATCCCTCTATCTCTTTCCCTCCAGCTGCTGATTGAGGCCCTCCAGTCCCCCCCCTCCCCAATGTTCCCTTCCCTCGTCTCCTTCCTGTATCAGCTCTGTCTCATAGCTTGGGGGTCACTTTGGGACAACATTTTCTAGATTCACATTTAGAATTTTGTAAATCCTCTCTCACACACACACACACACACACACACACACCCCCCCCCCGCCAAAACAAAACAACCATAGGCTGGGGGGGAGTGGGCTGGGGGGGAGTGAGGATGGGGAGGGGGATGAAGGCTGTGGGGGCACAGCGAGCGCTCATGTGGCGGGGGAAGGCCTCTGTGCCAACGCTTCTCCCGGTTCTCCGCGCCCGAGAGCTTTTCACAGCGAAACGCTCGAAGACAAAAAAAACTAAACTGAAAAATATCCCATTCCACTCGAAACACAATGAGCCTCAGCCTTTCATGCGTTCTTATGTTGTCTTTTGGATCTATTTATGACTTTCGAAAGCCTTAGTTGGGTACAGGCAAAAAGAAAAAGGAAAAAATATACTAACCCCACTGGCATCTATCGTCTTTTTTTTGTTTGTTTGTTTTGGTTTTTTTAACCACTAACAGCCCTAGTTGGAGGCCGGAGACGTGACCTCGTTTTAACCCTCACACGTGGGCAGTCCATCACAGTCAGACGATGTGTGGAGGCCTCTGCCTGTATTATGGTCTGTAGTATTGTCCTGTTTTCCTGCTCTTTCTGTTTGCTCTTTTTTCGCTTCCGCGTGGCTCGGGGCTGGGGTGGCAGAGGCGGCGTGGGGGTGTCTCGGGGGCGTCTCCCGTGGGCCGTGGGGTCAAACCAAAAAGGCTCTCCTACCGCACAGCTGCTCTTTGCTCAACAACAACAACAAAACGGTTATTGTTGTTAACGTGGGTAACTAGCTGTACTTTAACTCACAGCAAGCAGGTGCCTATGCCCTCTGAAACACACACGCACACAGACGTACGCACGCGCGCACACACTTGCACACGCACGCTCACTCTGTCACGCACACACGTGCTCGTGTTCGCACGCGCACGAGCACACACGTATGCACTCATCTCACATGCACATGCACGCACTGACTAAAATTGAGCTTTCCTATCAATCATCATTCCAACAAGGAGACCGAACCAAAACTGTAAGAGAGATTCGCCATACCAGTTAAGTTAGCTATTCCCACTTGGGCCAGTAGGGGGAGCTATGTGACTCACACACACACACATAGCAGAACTATATAATCTGATCCCCTCCTGCCTTATCTCCTCCCTGTGGAATATGCTAACCCTTGAGGTACTTTTGCTCCAGTTTGTTACAGTTCTGTAGTGTCTGCCATGGGTGAAAGACCTTGCCTTTTACACGACATACAGTGAACACACACACACACACACACCCACAGCTCGCGCTTGTTCATACGTTCACTCGTCTACCTGCCTCACTCACCCCTCCTAACAGCCTCGGTAGAACCAAAGTGCAGTTGTGCTGGTTGACGGTCAGGGTCTCTTCCCCCAGACTGCAGAGTGAGCCCGTAGCCTTTAGCCTGTATCCTGTCCTGTACAGCCAGCCACAGAGGGATGGGGGCAGCAGGGACCCCCAGTGGTACTGCCACTAAAAACAAAAATGTACTGAAGAACCTGGGGGAGAGCTGCCCCATCCCCCCCCTTTACTGCCTCAGACTCCAAACATGAGGGTGACACTGCCCCCTACAGGTCATCCTCATGGATGCAGCCCCCCTCCACTCCACACCACCAGGAGAGTTTCCTGCCTCTGCCCCCAGCTGCCCAGCCTCCCCACCCATCTCTGTATGTCGCAAAAGATTCTCTGTTGTACCAACAGGTCTTCTTATTTTTAAATGTGTTATTTTATAATCTTCTTTTTAGGCCTTTAGTGTTGCTTTGCTTCAGTTTGAAGTGTAACTTTCACTAATACTTGCAATAAAAAGCTTTGCTTTAATCCCTCTGGTTTCTGTGGGTTGATCTCTGTCAGGGTTAGGTTATGTGCACATGGAAAATTATTAACACATTAGTCTTTCATATGGCATAGTGTGTAGTAGAGTTATTTTTATTTATTTATTTTTACTAGTGGAAAGGTTGTTAATAAATGCATAGCATGTTTCGAGTTTGTGATGGTTTTGTTGCCCAGAAATTGAACAAATGCCTAGCTGTCTACAAAAAAAAAAGAAATCTCAATGTTGTTTTAAGTTCACTTTCTGGAAGCTCAAGTTCAGGTGACCGTTTTAATCTAAAAGGTGTATTTAAAGGGATGTTTAGTTTCTCTGATCCGTGATACGGTTTGTACATTACAAATGTTTTGTGTGAAATTCTCACTTTTAACCTTTTAAAATTTGAAGATTGTCATGGTCTAAAGCACTCTGACTTCCTGTTGCCTGCAAATGGACCGACCGCTGGCTTGGTTAGGTAAGACACTTGAAAAATGTATCTTTGGCGATCAGGAGGAAACCATACCTTTCTAGATATCAATCATTCTGGTAAGTAGGGGATATTGTCCTCTCCCAGCTCATTAGTAGTATATTTTCCAACTATAAAATGGCATCAAATGTCCAGGCTTTTAATTATTTTGCTTATTCATGCTTATTCATTAATTATTTATACTTATGTTTATACTTTGCTCTACAGTAGGTAGAGCACGACGCTGACAACGTTTAGGTTATGGGTTCGATTCCCACTGGGGCCACATATACTGAAAAATGTATGCATTCACTACTGTAAATCGCTTTGGATAAAAGAGTCTGCTAAATGGTATATACAGTATATCATATATTACTTTTCATATTTTATGAGGAGCAAAGGTTCGACTTCAGCACAGGTCAGTTAACGGGCCACAGAAGCATTAGTTTTACATGGAATGGTCTATGGAATAGTCTACAGCCATCTGTAGGGCTAAAGAAAGGAATTCAGGCTAAACAAGCTGCAGAAAAAATCTATTAATCAAACAGTGCTTAATTGGCAATTACATTGTGAAATTCTGTAACAAGTCGCTTATCTATTCTTACCTTACAACCAGATGTCTTTAAAAAAAAATAGTTTTCTTTTTATTCTGTAAATCAAGCACATTGTATGTGCATCTGTTGTGTGTTACTGTATGAATGTTTTACACAACGCAATGTTTTAATTCAGCGGTCTGGTCAGATGGGGGTGTAAAAACGTTTGGTGGGATTCTACCTGCACTTGTTGGCTTGGATAATATCCAAGTGTCAGAAGCCATCTCCTAGCTGGAATGAGATTTGATCCCAGGACAGAGCCAGTAAACAACCGTGGACGCCTTGTGTCCTTTTAAATGATACCACAGCAGGAGCTGCAACCAAACAGCGCTCCAGAAATTCACTCTCCAAGCACAGTGCTCTTGCACCTATTTTTTTAAATTTAGGGATTCCAGTTTCTAGTGTTTTATTTATTTGGATCTCTGGGCGGTTTGAGATGCGCCTTGCACAAAGTTCTGTGGAGAGACACTGAACATGTACCAAATGCTCGATGATCTTGGGACTATGGAGTGTTGAGTGGGGGGCATGCTATTCTAACACAGCCATGTTTCTACAAAAAGATTACTTGATTACTTGCATTCTAAATGATCATTTCCTGCGCTGACACGCGTACACCTACTCTCACAGCACACTTGTACAGAGAATGGGCCTTTCTGCTATTTTATCCCACGCAACGCAACTGCAGTGTTGAGCGATGACATTCTCGCTGCCGTATCTGATCCTGTGTGTTGATATTCCATTTGAGGAACGGTGTCTCTGTCTTTACATAGCTCTGTGGCTGGTGACAGATCTCTTGATATGGAAAGCAATGCCTTCTGCCGTCAGGCTTTGTCCTGTTTTCAAGATATCTGCAAATAAAGGGTTGAAAATCCCTACTAGACTCTACTTCTTGCTTACTGCTCATAAAGCAATTGCATGACCATGAACTTGGGCAAGTTTTATATATATATATATATATATATATATTTGGGGGGGTGGGACAGGGTATGAACATTGTAGAAGGGGGAGACACTGTAGATGAAAATAAAGTAAAAACGTATATAAACAGACTTGTACCAAAGCGTTAAATGCGTGAGAAATGCATGAAATGTTGCCGGTGTGTTCTGACCCGAACCTGGAATCTTTTTGTCCAGCTCTCCACAGGAAGTCTGCCCTCTGGCCTCCAGATCAAGGTGGGTATACCATATAGCCCGTGGCGTTGTGTCATGACTCACAGACACTCAGGTCTCTACCCGCATCGCTGCTTGCCTGGGGGACATTCAGAGCTGGATGGACAGTCACCACCTAAAGCTCAACCCAGGTAAAACAGAGCTAATCTTCATTCCTGCCCTAAACTCTCCCCACCTTGATTTCTCCATTTCTCTAGGTGACACCCTGGTGACATCATCACCCTCTGCGCCAAGAATCTCGGTGTGGTGATGGACAACAGGCTGTCCCTATCAATGAACATTGCAGCGGTAAGCCGGGCGTGCAGATTCTTCCTGTATAACATCAGGAGGATCCGCCCCTTCCTTACCACGCACTCTACCCAGCTCCTGGTCCAAGCAATGGTACTGTCCCGCTTGGACTACTGCAACTCGCTCCTGGCTGGCCTTCCCGCATCTGCCATCAGACCCCTGCAACTCATCCAGAACGCTGCGGCCCGTCTGATCTACAACCTTCCTCGACACTCCCATGTCACCCCCTGCTCACTACCCTCCACTGGCTGCCTGTTATAGCTCGCATCAAATTCAAGACATTGGTCCTAGCATACCAGGCAGTCAAGGGATCAGCCCCAACATACCTCACCAAGATCTTCAAACCCTACACACCTGCCAGACCTCTCCGTTCTGCTACCTCAGGACGCCTAGCACCTCCCCCCCTCCGCACCTGCGCTTCCCGGTCACGTCTCCTGTCGGTTCTGGCTCCACGATGGTGGAATGACCTTCCGGTGGAAGTCAGAACAGCTGAGACCCTGGCCACCTTCAAGCGTCGACTGAAGACTCACCTCTTCAGGGTGCACCTCTCCCCGTAGTCCGGTTTTGTTAATTTAGGGACATAGTCACTTAGTTTACACGTCTACTTGTTTATGTATTGTATTAGGCTTAGGCATTATTTCCTGCATTGAGTGCTTTACTGCTACCTCTGAATTGTGGCTACAGATTTACCTACAGGGTCCTAGTTTAACTATGTGGTTGCTCCTAGCACCCAGGAATTGTACTTCCCACTAGGGTGGCTTTCAGCTAAACTGTTCTTGACTACGGTTAACACTTTGTTGTACGTCGCTCTGGATAAGAGCGTCTGCCAAATGCCTATAATGTAACAGTGATGTTACCTGATATTTCACTGAAACCTGACCCCGCCCCTGAGAGAGATCCAGGCTGGGAATTAAAGGACCAGTTCAGTTATACAGTACAAGCCTCTGTCCTGATACAGTTAACGTCTAACTCCTAGTGTTATGAACTAACCATGCATAAAATGGGCATAAGAGAAGACCGTGGTATTACAACAGGCCCAGCTGCATACTATTCAATAGAATTATACAATTCTCCTGCACAAAATTATCATTATATCCATGGCATTTGCTTTTGCCACAAAAACACTGACACTAATAATTGTGGTGGTGGTGGTATTCCCGTAAGCCGTTTGAGGCTATTTAATTCATTTCACAGTTGGGAAAGGGGACACACACACCTGGTCTCAAACACTGCCTGTAGTTCCACCTCACAACAGAAGAGTGTGCCATTTGGCCAGTACAGTGTAAATCTAGCTCAGGAGGGATAAAGCAGAGAGTGGGAGACCTACACCTGACCTGCGTTTAACTAGGCGAACAGTAGCTCATTTTAGCTAACGTTCACAAACATTTCTGTACCTCACCAACGTTCGCTAACTATGGCTAACAGTCAAGGTAATGCGCAACGAACAAAAATGGCTGTCAAAGGGGAAGGCGCTGAGAGAACAAGTTCGTTTATAATCATTTTGGCAGCAATACAGCAATAATGGATCTCGATGAACAAAATATTCAAGTTGAAAATCTTTATTGATTACATTGTGTACTTCGTTGAGAACAAAATGATGTAAGAACGGTCAATGGAAACCAAAATCATTAACCCATTAAGGGCTGGATTCAAAATCACACCGAAAATCTAAGTGAAAAATTGAGATCACAGGCTGATCCAACTTGTGTGAATTTCATCATGACAACTCATAATGTGGCTCAGTAGTGTGTATGGCCCCCATGTGCCTGTATGCACTCCCGACAACGTCTGGGCATGTTCCTGATGAGACGGTGGATGGTGTCCTGAGGGATCTCCTCCCAGACCTGGATCAGGGCATCAGTGAGCTCCTGGCAATGGGTCTGAGGATTTCATTCCGGTACCTAACAGCAGTCAGGCTACCGTTGGCTAGCACGTGGAGGTTTGTATGGCCCTCCAAGGATATGCCTCCCCAGACCATCACTGACCCACTGCCAAACCGGTCATGCTGGATGTTGCAGGCAGCATAACATTCGCCACGGCGTCTCCAGACTCTTTCACGTCTGTCACATGTGCTCAGTGTGAACCTGCTCTCATCTGTGAAGAGAACGGGGCGCCAATGGCGAACCTGACAATTCTGGTGTTCTCTGGCAAATGCCAATCGAGGTGCACGGTGCTGGGCTGTGAGCACAGGTCCCACTACAGGACGTCGGGCCCTCATGCCACCCTCTTGGAGTCTGTTTCTGACAGTTTGGTCAGAAACATGCACACGAGTAGCCCGCTGGAGGTCATTTTGTAGGGCTCTGGCAGTGCTCCTCCTGTTCCTCCTCGCACAAAGGAGCAGATACCGGTCCTGCCGCTGGGTTGTTGCTCTTCTACGGCCCTGTCCAGCTCTCCTCGTGAAATGGCCTGTCTCCCGGTATCTCCTCCATGCTCTTAAGACTGTGCTGGGAGACACAGCAAACCTTCTTGCGACGGCACGTATGGATTTGCCATCCTGGAGGAGCTGGACTACCTGTGCAACCTAAATGGGCTGCAGGTACCGCCACATGCTACCAGTAGTGACAAGGGCACTAGCAAAATGCAAAACTAGAGAAAAATCTGTCAGGAAGGATAAGGAGAAATGGTCTGTGGCCACCACCTGCAAAACCATTTACTTTTTGGGGGTTGTCTTGCTGTTGCCTCTCCTGTCCACCTGTTGTCACTTCTATTTGCACCAAAGCAGATTAAATTGATTCACAATCGTTTACTCTTACTAACTGGACAGATCGATATCCCAGAAGACTTGGCGTTATACTGTGATGATTAAGTGTTCCCTTAATTTATTTGAGCAGTGTGTGTGTGTGTATATATATATATTTTTTTTTTTCTAAATGTAGGGTAACGTTTTTTGTTTGTAGAACAATCTTATCCGTGGTGAAATCTTATCCGAACTCATCCGTAATGAAATCGGACAAAATCTCGTTGCCCCGTCCATCTTATTATAATCTTTAGACTTCCTGATATCAGAAACGTACATTTTGATATCTTGAATTGTAGTTACTGAAATCTGAAATTGAGTTTCTAATACCAGGGAGTCTCATTCGTGGTATGAGGAACTCGAATGTTAAATATTAAAACGTCTTGCCATAGATACATGTCGCATTCAAAACAATTTTAATGGTTGGTGTTATCGTCTATCATGATAGACTGGAAAGCAAGCCTTTAGCCAACCCAAGAGGTGAAGCTCAGGAAGTTAGCCTGGCTGTACTGCAGTCTGCGGACTCTGCACGTCTCCTACTGTGATCACAAAACATTGGAGCTGCCCCGTGAAACCCATGTAAAATCATGCGACTTAAAAATTCCCACTTACATGATGGTATTTTGATAGTCAATGAATCTTCACATACCTGGCAACATGTAGGCTACTTATTCAACACGGGCATCTAACTAACGTTACACACACACACAAAAAGTTTAACATTTGAGACAGATCTCGTTGGATTTTGACCTGAGCCAATAAAAGCTGTCTCGCGCGAACTAGCATTTTATGCATTGCAACGAAAGCGAAGTGGCTTTTCGAGCTTTTACGTGAAATATTCATTCTAGGTTTTTAAATGAACCAAAGGAAGCCCCTTATTATTATTATTGTTATTATTATTAATAGTAATAACAATAATAACAGCAATAATAAACCTAATCACAATTGCAAACAAAAACACAAATGTAGATTAGAAGCTAAAGTAGCCTATAATATGTTCACAACGAGATTTTCATGTATTGGTAGTGAACTCTTGGTGCTGATACTAGTGTAGTTGTCTGTGCAGGTTAATGTAGCTGTTATATGCATGTGAATAGCTTGTTTCCAATTGTAGACTGTCAGACACCAAAATCATACTGTAAGTGCAATTGTGTTCTGTCCCTGAACAATCCTCTTGACAAGGTCAAATGATTTACTCCTTTATATACCATGGGAGTTAATTCTACATTTATCTTGTAGCTATACAGGCATGCAAACTAAAAATGTGTTGACAAATTTTGAACTCATCTAGTAATGGGATGTTATTTGCCAGCAGAATGTTGGCAACAGGACAAGACGAATGCGGAACATGCATATCTGATACCGCAGGAGTCTGTACTACCTCCAGATATGGTTCAGATCAGATTTGGACATGTCCAATACACATGCGACCCCCACCTGTTAGCATTGGGTTACAGCAACTAACCACGGCAGTTAAGCCTATTCCAAACGTCCAGTTAGCCAACATTAACTATGAAACATCTTTCAGCTATTGAACTGCGTAAGTCGCCACAGTGCAGAAGGCACTTTTCAAACCCAGTTGCCAACTTGGTTAACCGTAAGTGAGCACGCGCAGAACATTCCACCATGTTACTCTATGGGGAAAATTTTTTTTTTTTTTTCTGCCTTCATAAATGAAAATCCAAAGTTTTTCAATAAAACCATACAAAGCAACTCAAGTTGGACATGTAGCCTACTGTACTTTGACCAAGTTTTTTTCAGGTTTAGATTTTTTGTTAGGAAACCACAGCAACAACCACGACCACAAAAATAAGTAATCCTGACAAAGAACAATAGTCTTGGCATGTTTCACATGCAGACAAACCATAAGAACTCCCACTTCCTAAGGGTTCTGGCTTCTCTTCCGCGACTAAACTGCTGACTCAACGGTTGACAGTGGCCATCAAAGCCAGACATACAATGAACCACCTTTCTTCCTGTCCTAATATTTGGACTAAGATTGTCCCATCCACAGCAGCACAAAAACTTCCAATGGGAAAAAAATGTCTACACTATCTCACCAGACATTTTTGCACATTTCCAACATTTGCACAGAATCCAATGAGTACATTTTTTATACCCCTTTGAGTATATTGTGTGTCAGCTTACAATATGGTGGGGTTGGGGGGGGGGGCAATTTACAGCTTCTGTTTTCTTTTATTAACATTGTGCCCATTTGTACAGCTGTTTGGGTATTCCAGCTGAAGTGCCTCGCTCTGGGGATCCTGTCTACCTGGGAATCCGTGTACCTGGGATTCTGTTTCCCAGGAGCCCCATTCCTTAGCAACTGCACTACACACAATTGCTGCAATTCTCTGCGCTCTACAGTGCCCCCATCCCACCCCCTTTGTGTCACGGCACGCCACAACATTCCATTAACCCAGAGCCACTGTCACATCAGACTCTCAGCTGATTATCTGATACCACATCACCACAGTGCTCCATTGTGGCTCTGCAGGGAAACCGGCAACATTCCATTACCACTCCAGCAGCCACTGTCACACAATAAGAGTGGGTGGAATATGTGGATTATCTGATACCACAAATGCAGACTCTCAGCTGATTATCACACACATACACAGGAATATTTCCCTTGTGCGCTTGAAGCTGCATGGTGCAGCCATGATGGACTGCTCTGTGCAGGGCTGCATTCCATTTGTTTGTAGATGTCTCCTCACATCTCTTCCTCGTCTCTTTCTCAATTCCTCAATGAAACATCCCGAGTATACAAGGAAAGGGTGCTGTTATGAATTGAGTTCACAGAGAAGAGAGAAGAAACAAACGTGTTTTAAGAAATGGAACGTCCTGGTCTCCTGGGTGGTGTAGCGGTAGAACGTCCAACAATGCCCATTGCGACCGGGGTTCAATTCCACCAGGTCTTGCCAGTTTCAGCTCTGGCTGGGAGCGCCACTAGGGAGCAGCAATTGGCTGTCTGCCCCAGGGAGGGAGGGGCATATAGGAGTGGCCCTGTGTGCACACCGGAGTCACAGTGATGGCTTGGTCAGTTCTGGCTTGGAGGAGGGGATGGAGGGAGGGGATAATATGAAAAATAGGGTATAATTGGCTCCTAAATTGGGAGAAAAATAGGGAAAAAAGCAGAAGGAGAAAATAAAATAAAATAAAAAGAAATGGAATGTCCTTGTTCACTGACACACCATCTCTTATCAACGTCACTTTTTTAGTGACGTTGGCAGTGAGGAATCCCCTCTACAAGACAGAGATTTGTCAACCTGGAATGCATGAAATTTAACACATGCAAATGTGTGTGTGTAAGCAGGCATACGCTAATGCTAATGTTCACAATTAATTTGTTATATTTCATTAAATAAAAAATGGTATGGTTCATAATATGAACATACTTAAAGATAACAATGTATTTAGAACCTATTTAAAATAGTAAGCTATTTCAATATATCCTATAGTAAGCTACTGTATGTCTCGCATTCAGTTTGTAGGATATTTCAAACAATAAAGGGGTGTGGTCATTTGTGCGACGCCATCTCAGCTACTCTTTCAAAGTTCTGTTGCAAGGGTTTGTGGGGGCTTTAATGTCACAGATCTTCAAAAAAACATTTCTGCACGAGGATGCAAATACATGTATGTTCCGCTGGAGGAGACAACCAAGGAGATCTCCTGTGTGTTTCCTAGGACAGTGGTTCCCAACTCTCTTCTTGGGGACCCCCAGTCGGCGGTATTTTTACATTTCATTTAAAAATGTGTATTGCAATGTATGTAATATATCATAATTTAACAAACAGTGACCTTTGTTTAAACTAAATTAAATTAAATTAAATTAAATTCCACCACCAGCACACCTGATTTAACTAGTTAACTACTTAACAGTCGTTGATGAGTAGAATCAGGTGTGCTGGTGGTGGAATTGAACAAATACATGGACCGGCTGGGGGTCCCCAAGGAGAGTCCTAGGCAATTTGATGGAACCGCTGTTATGAGCCTAGGCAATTGGAATATCCTTAAAGATGGCGGCAAGTTTTTGGTTTCCGGGCCATGGAAGAATTGAGGATGGAGGACATGCGGTGTCTCATGCAGAAAAAACAAACACTCAGAGTCAGACCCATGCCACTCACAGAGTGGCTCTGTGGATAACTCGCCATTCTGAAGCTCTCAGTGAGAGCCCCCTTCCACCCCCCCCCACTTCCCTCCTAAGCCCTTCAGAGCTCAGTGTGGATTACAGTTTTGCCAAACCGTGCACGCACGAACCCGGCCCCTGCGGTAGATCAATCTTATTTGCCACGGTCCAGGAGGCGCTGCGCGGGGGGAGACTTGGCTCGCGTTTCGGTAGGAAGCAAACCCCACCGGGCCAACCGCGGGCCCTTCATTGTTATCGCCGTGACAGCACTCAGAACAGGAACTATACAAGGAGGTTTCTGCCACGGTGTTGATGTCTTAAAATGTAAAATTTGCAGCTAAAAAAAGAAAAGCACAAAAATAAAAAGATCCATCTGAGGGGGAAAAAAACATCATGTAAAAGAAGAATACAGTAGGTTACGTGTCCACACACGCACACACAAACTGGTGCTTGAGTTTTAGTGCAGTTAAGGATCCACATTTTCATTGACTGGGGAGTGGTCCAGGTGGAGCTACACTCAGCATTCCAAGTTCCCCTACAGCAGTGAGAATGCCCTTACCTGCCTGTGACAGTTGGCTATCTGCAATCAGGCATCTTTTGACTGTCAGTAGCGTTGGCCCAGTTTTTTTCTATTGTTGTTTCTATTGCTTCCTTGTGTTGCATGTGTCTGATTGGCAGACTGGCTCTCTGCAGCTCTACAATGGAGCAGGATGCCCTGGAGAATGAAGTCATAATCACCGTTCTGGAGCAGAAACTGGCCCATCCTGTGTGAATGGTTCTGTTAAACTCTGCTCAGAGCTTTGCAGTGTTCTCTTCTTATTCTCTCTTTTTCCCCTCACTCTCTCACACTATTTTACATCATCCTCATAAGGAACCACAACACGGAGACAGTGTTTGTACTTTCTCATTACGAGGCCTTTATTGTCTTGTAACAAAATACTGTTCAATACAAATAATGTATTTGTCTATATTGCACCAGTAACACAATTGGACCCAGGCCAGTTTCTATTGCTCATAAAAAGTTACTAATCATTTCCATTTCTTCCCAAGCATCGTATGCGATTATTTCAAACTCCTGATCTGGTCCAATTTTTAAATAAATAAAAAAAACAGTTTTTAAGCAATTGCATGGTCATTATATTGGCTTTCAATACGTCTGTGCGAGGACTATTACAAAAAACTGTTGATACAAAAAAAGGAGCTCTCCTTTTGTTTCAAAGCCTCAGATTGCAAGGAAGGAATCGGCTTGCCCCAACCATTCCAAAGCGCTCTGGAAAGTCATAGGGCTGATGCACAAGGAAGCTCCACCCAAAGGTGCTGTCTTCACCCCTGTCAGTCACCAGCAGGAAGCTGAATGTGCAGGAGGAAGGGGCGGTGCTCCTCACAGCTGGTCCTCGTAAGGCTCGCGTAGCCTCTCTCCCCTGTTCTTGTATGTCCTGCGTCTCCTGAGGGCATGGCAGCAAGGTTGAACGAGTTATAAAATCATCGGGGAGACTCACATTGTCATGGCAGCAGAGTAGTATAGCAGTTAGGGAACTGGGCTTGTAATTCAGAGGTTCCAGGTTCAATACCCAGGTGGGGCACTGCCGTTATATCCTTGAGCAAAGGTACTTAACCTGAATTACAGGTTATTATTGCTCTAGATCATTGTTTCTCAACCGAGTGCAGCGTACCCCTAGTGGTACGCGTACCCCTAGTGGTACGTGGGGGAATTGCAGGGGGTACTTGGAAATGTTTTTTGAAACCTCAAAATAAAAGCATTTCAAGTTGAAATGTTAGATGCCAGACCCTGGGCTCTTATTTCCTGCAGATTTGCTGGCTTTGTTTTGTAATTATTAATGATGAATCTTAAATTATTATTTTTTTATTTATCAAAATATCTTTTGTAATTATTAATGGTGAATCTTAATAAAATGTTTTTTAAATCAAAATATCTGTGTTGGCTGCTTACACGTGAGGTATATGCCTATATATATGTATATATAGGTATATATAGGCCTATATATGTATATATAGGCCTATATATATATTATGGGTAGGGGGTACTTGGGGATTGTTGAAAATATTTTAGTGGTACAGAGCACAAAAAAGGTTGAGAACCACTGCTCTAGATAAGAGCCTAAATGTTAATGTGCATCATACAATGGGATAGACCTGATGGTGATGTGTAGTGTGTATGCAGAAGATCAACTGTAAATAGCAGTGTAGCATAATGGTTGGGGAACTGGGCTCGTAACGCAATCGTTGCAGGTTTGATTCCTAGGCACTGCTGTGGGTACCCATGCATACATTGTTTGTAAAGAAGCATAAGAGCATCTGCTAAATGCCTGCAATGTAAACATATTGGCATACGGCAGCTTTGCATACCAACATGTCCAAGAGGGTGTGAATCTCTAATTTTGTCACTATGGTAGCCTGTACAATGACAGCTTTTTGCAGTGTGTTTTTGTTTGTTTGCAAGAGCAAATATCCTTACTGCAGCAGTGTCTTTTTTTGTTCGCAACTGTACTACGTTTGCCTCAGAGGAGTATGTTTGTTTGCTGTCACAGATCTTTTGTTGGCAGAATAATAATAATATATGCCATTTAGCAGACGCTTTTATCCAAAGCGACTTACAGTAGTGAATGCATACATTTTTTCAGTATATGTGGTCCCAGTGGGAATTGAACCCACAACCTAAGCGCTGCCAATGCTGTGCTCTACCAACTGAACCACACAGAACCACACAGACATAAGGGGCTGTTTTGTTCGCAGCTCCAGTGCTTTTGTCTGCTGTAGCGGACGATGGACAGGGTGTGATCCCAGGAATCTTACCTCCACACGAGGAAAGCCAGAGCCCCACCGCAGATGAGCAGGATGACCAGGAAGACCACCGCAACCATGGTGCCGCTTCCCTGCCTCTCACACGGCTCTTTGGGACACCAGGGGAAACGCAAGCGTCAGAGGAAATGGTGTGTTTCTTTTCTTTTGAAAACTTCTGTCCAATGATCACTGGCCTTTCTTCTTTTGCCACTGACAACTTAGTGGTCAACGCGCCACAATCTAAGCGACTGAGCGCTGGTTTTCTGCCTTGGCTTGAAACACAGTGCAGGCCGTACACAATGATGAGATCGGGCTTCTTGACCCATCTAGGCTCATCATTTCCTAGTCTAAAGAATATCCAGTGCTGCATGAAGCCTGTACTTGAATGCCCTAAGTGTTTCTGCCTCCACTACTAACTGTCTGTGCAAAAAAAAAACTTCCTGATATCCGTGCAGAATTGACCTTTCTGCTAACTGAATTCATCTTTTTTTGGTAGTTCACCTTGTTAATCCCTTTTATGAATTTAAAAACCTCAAACAAATCCCCCCTTAGCCTCGTTTTGCTAAGCTTGAATAGATAAATCAGCGCTATGGCGCCCCACTAGTGTACAGTGGAGACACGGCACCCGAGATGAGGATGAGCTCTTAGGAGGAGGAAAAATTGTTGGGGAATGATCCTGCCGCTAGTGGACCGCTGTAGTGCTGATTAGCAAAACTCTGTCGGACCGACAGCTGGAGTTTAAATTACAGCCACCAAAATCTGCACGAAATTGAGACCTAGTAAATATGTATTGAGTATGAATATGAAGGATGTTTTGAATATGAATGTTAAGTAACTTGGTGTGACTACCCTTGATATAAATTCATGGATGAAATCTATGGCTGCGGAGGAGTTCCCTGCCTGATCTTTGGAGGTTGTTTTTGGAAGTTGCAAGGAAGTGGAGTTCCCGGCGTAGCAACTCGCACAACCTTTTTCAAAAACCTTTTTCACATCTGCATTGATACAGCTACAGCCTGTCACAGACCAGAGGGGCACCTCAGAGCACAAGCAGGCAGGCAGGCAGGTACAGACCGATAGATAGCATGTAGGGTTATCTGTGGTGTAGGTGTGCAGTACCTGTGATGTAGGTGTGTGGTGTATGTGTGTGGTGTATGTGTGCAATACCTGTGGTGTAGGTGTGTGGTGTATGTGTGCAGTACCAGATGTGTAGGTGTGCAGTACCTGTGGTGTATGTGTGCAGTACCAGATGTGTAGGTGTACAGTATCTGTGGTGTAGGTGTGTGGTGTATGTGTGCAGTACCTGATGTGTAGGTGTGCAGTACCTGATGTGTAGGTGTACAGTACCTGATGTGTAGGTGTACAGTACCTGCAGTGTAGGTAGCGGAGCTGTGTCCCAGGCTGTTGCTGACGATGCAGGTGAAGTGGCCGCAGGGCTTGGCGAACAGCTGGAGCACTTTTCCATCAGCGGACACGCGGCCAACCTCCTCAGTCACCACGCCTGTCTCGTGGAGCCAGCTGAAGCGCGGGTCCGTGCCCCACGCCTCCCCGCAGGACAGCAACGAGTGAGACACGTTTATCGCCACGGAAACGTGGTGAACAGCCTCTGGGATGGGGGGCACAATATGCCAAGAGAAGGGAATGCCCACAGTTAACAAGCCAATGCACTCTGGAACTAACACACACACACACACACACACACACACACACACACACACACACACACACACACACACACACACACACACTAATAGACCAGACACTGACACACACATACACACACTCACCTACACACACACTCTTTCTTTCTTTCTCTCACACACACACACACACACACACACACACTCGTATTCTTACCATACACCTGTATGATCTTCGATGCCAAGCTCTGCACATTGCCTTGCTCCATGACAGTGATGGTGTAGACCCCTTGATCTTCATGCCGGAAGTCCGTCACCCTCAGCGTCGCCCCCTGCTTCTCCGTGGTTATCCGCGGATTGGCGGTTTTCTGCGGAAACTCGGCCACCTTGACCTTCTCTGAGCTGTCCCCGCCCAGACTCTCTCTCTCCCACGTCACCAAGGTGACCTGTTCTCCCATGCCCAGGTCGATCTGGGCCTCCAAAACCAGGGTTTGGGTGAGAATCACATGGAGGGGCTGCTCACTCGGGAAGTGAACTGACAGACACTCCCACTGCCCTGGAACTAGGGAGGGAGCAGAATGTGACTCATTACCCATGCTCCATAAAACAACCTGTTCCCATTCATTTTCCAATGAATCAAAAATGTATATTTTTCATTAATTTTTTTGCAGTAACTATAGCTGCAGAATCGCAGATGACTGACATCTGAGTAAATCTATTAATTAATAATGGAGCATGGAATACAAAACAATAGCAAGAAACATAAAGAATTCCAACTACACTTGAAGTAGAATGGAAGAAAGTGGTTGTTTATTATGTAAAACCAACGCGTTTCGGCATATTGCCTTCGCCAGGGTTTAAAACGTATGTTTAAGTGTCATAATAATAACATCCACATGCAGACTGTTTCATTAGATGTGCGCAAATATGAGCAGATCAGTGATCGCGTTGCTGAGCCAGATGCATGCTGGGCAGCTGAGATTTTGGAAATGTGCAGCATCTTCAGTCTCCATACACCGTTGGTCTTCCTTGACCAGAAAACGGACACATTTGGTCAGAGAAGCGCGAGGTTGTTCACTGTGTTTTGACAGCCGGTTTGGCTGTGCCACAAAGACATTCGGAGGCGCGCCTGGCTGTCAACTTGCTGTAAACGGGATCGGACGTGCGGATATCGAGTTTATTGAGCTCTTTGGTCCTTACCCTTTTGATCAAATCAGATTTGATCAGGTGGTTAACAATTGATAGGCTGCGGAAAACAAATGATTAACAACAAATATCTGAAGGATGTAGGAAACTCACACAGCACCAGCAGCAAATAAACACCCCACACGGGACACTGGTGCCTCGACCTCATCGCTTCTGAGAGAGAGAGAGAGAGAGAGAATTTGACTGGTCTTGTTGACAATGCACACTTTGTAGAAAGACATAGGCAGAACACAGTCAGAAAGAGAGAGAGAGTGAGAGAGCGCGCGTTTAAAATGACACTGAACGGAGAGGTTGTAGTCGAAGAAAGACAACACATAGGGACAGCGCGGTGTCCTGGAATTACCCTACCTTCCCCTTCGTGTTCGGAATTCTCCGATGACGGAGCGGCTTCGTTCAGGCTTCGGCTCTGGCCACTTCAGAGTAAGCTATTTTAGCCCAAAGCAGACGTACACACCTGCGGTAAGGAGAGCTCGGCCGTCTGCATGTTTCCACGGCCGTGCGATAAAGAACCGGAGCGACAACAAAGTCACGCCTCTTCTCTCTTCCTGAAACTATGAGTTACAGTGGGAGGAGGAAATGAACACGAAAACCGTGCGAGACGGTTATTGGCGCTGTGGGAAAAGTCTGGGAACGAGCGCTGGAAGATTAATGCTCCACCGGCTGCAGCTCTTCGCTGTGCTCGCCGTGTCAGACCCAGTGAGTGAGAGGCTTATAGGCGTCACCATGTTTTTTTTATCCGGGCAGTTTCCCTTTTCCCTTTCCTGTGCTGGAAATAAAACTATTCTATACCTGAACAATTGTAGCCTACTTTATGTTCTATCGCGAAATTAAAATACTAATTATGTACGATCTCTCTCTCTCTCTCTCTCTCTCAGAAACACACATCTCGATTCCGTTATCTTCATCGGTAGGAAAAATATACATTCACGCGTTGCCAGAGCGTGCCGCAGATGGGGCAATAAACAATACGAAACCGGCATTCCTGCAGACTAAGTAAACAATGTCTGGGGAACATTAAATGAGGGCGAACAATACAGAGGCACTACACAAAGAGGTATCCTGTGTTAACCTTTATCACAATTCCCTCCACCGACGAAACCAATAACAACCAGCATCATTATTAACTGGACTTCATTAAAGGCCCTTAGCAAACACTTGCCCCGCGTTATTTTTTGGTTTGTTGTTGTTGGTGGGGTGGGAGCGTTCCGTTTCCGCTATTCCACCCTAATCTTGGTTGTTGTTGCTGTGTAATTGGAAACTGAAAACAGAAAAGGACCCTTTCTTACAAGCAGATGCCCATAAAAAAACCCCCCACCAAACAATTTTATATGATTAACTCTCCTATTAGGAACCGTGGTCTTTAGCTCAGTGGGATCTTGATGTATGAAGCGACAACCAAGGGGCAGACCTACACCGTTACCGTAGCATGTTGATAATTAGAGACAACAAGAGAAGGAACGCATCCCCTTAGTGCAGATCACCAGACAGAACGGATAACACACTTGGGTTTAGGTTTAATTTATCCAAATTTACTATTATTAATAAAGAGGTGCCGAAATGCTGGCTTTGTATTGACAAATTTAGAGTTTAGCAAGAGTGTGTGACCTCAACTCAACTCATATTTCATGAACTGAATATGTTTTTAGTTTTTTACAACAACAAAAAATATGTCCACAAAGGACATGTGCAAGGGGCCTCACCTTGTGTAACGGTCAAAGCATTCACTCGGAATGCAGGTTGCCCACTGCAGCCGCGGTTCGAAACCCGTCCAGCCCGGCTCTGGCCGGGAGCCCTGATCAGGGGCGGCAATTGGTTGTCTGTTCCAGGGGGAGAGAGAGCTGGCACAAGCTCGCCAAGAAGCGCGAAGGGCGTCCCTGTAAAGTAGGTGGGTAAGTTCCATCTCGGAGGAGGCCGATCATTGCCAGCCTCAGGGTATTAGCTTGACCCGTAGTGACAGGCGGCGGGCTCGTGGGGGAGGGCACATAAAAAAAATAGAGTTTACAATTGGCCACCAGGAAAACTTAGTTTTTCCTCAATTGTTTACACACAACAACCGGTACCATGGATCCTGTAATCAAAACCTAAAGCCCATTTATCAATAAAAAACACTTCCTGCAAAACACATTTTGCTTGTTTTCACACAAATTGCATTATGGTTTGACCTTAGACAAAGGGTGCAGCCAAACTTGAACAGCTTCATTGTTGCATCCATGACCCAGACCTTCACAAATAAGAATAGGTAAGTACTGTAAACATTGGAGTAATGTCAACTTTACTGTTATTGTCTTTAATACTACATTACAATACAGTATTCAGTGATAACTGTAGAATATTATTACATTACATTACATTATAGGCATTTGGCAGACGCTCTTATCCAGAGCGACGTACAACAAAGTGTTAACCGTAGTCAAGAACAGTTTAGCTGAAAGCCACCCTAGTGGGAAGTACAATTCCTGGGTGCTAGGAGCAACCACATAGTTAAACTAGGACCCTGTAGGTAAATCTGTAGCCACAATTCAGAGGTAGTGTAGCGGGTGTGCTCTGGTACGTGAGCGTCCGCTACAGAAAGTGACGTGTATAAGAGTGTGATTAGTTCCCAGAGTTGGAGACTTGAGTCTTTGGCTCCGCGAGCTTAATCGCTCTCTTGTCGCGTCGAGATCCCTCGGTTCGAAACTCGCTGCGGGCAGAACCAACACCGTTACATTGGTGCCGTGACTGGATAATACAGCTGATGGCAATCGGTTGGGCGTGGTTGCTGCCGCAGGAGTTTCGAGGGAGAATGTAGCGGGTGTGCTCTGGTACGTGAGCGTCCGCTACAGAAAGTGACGTGTATAAGAGTGTGATTAGTTCCCAGAGTTGGAGACTTGAGTCTTTAGCTCGGCGAGCTTAATCGCTCTCTTGTCGCGTTGAGATCCCTCGGTTCGAAACTCGCTGCGGGCAGAACCAACACCGTTACAGTAGCAGTAAAGCACTCAATGCAGGAAATAATGCCTAAGCCTAATACAATACATAAACAAGTAGACGTGTAAACTAAGTGACTATGTCCCTAAATTAACAAAAACCGGACTACGGGGAGAGGTGCACCCTGAAGAGGTGAGTCTTCAGTCGACGCTTGAAGGTGGCCAGGGTCTCAGCTGTTCTGACTTCCACCGGAAGGTCATTCCACCATCGTGGAGCCAGAACCGACAGGAGACGTGACCGGGAAAGCGCAGGTGCGGAGGGGGAGGTGCTAGGCGTCCTGAGGTAGCAGAACGGAGAGGTCTGGCAGGTGTGTAGGGTTTGAAGATCTTGGTGAGGTATGTTGGGGCTGATCCTTTGACTGCCTGGTATGCTAGGACCAATGTCTTGAATTTGATGCGAGCTATAACAGGCAGCCAGTGGAGGGTAGTGAGCAGGGGGTGACATGGGAGTGTCGAGGAAGGTTGTAGATCAGACGGGCCGCAGCGTTCTGGATGAGTTGCAGGGGTCTGATGGCAGATGCGGGAAAGGCCAGCCAGGAGCGAGTTGCAGTAGTCCAAGCGGGACAGTACCATTGCTTGGACCAGGAGCTGGGTAGAGTACGTGGTAAGGAAGGACGGATCCTCCTGATGTTATACAGGAAGAATCTGCACGCCCGGCTTACCGCTGCAATGTTCATTGATAGGGACAGCCTGTTGTCCATCACCACACCGAGATTCTTCACGAGGGTGATGATGTCACCAGGGTGTCACCTAGAGAAATGGAGAAATCAAGGTGGGGAGAGTTTAGGGCAGGAATGAAGATTAGCTCTGTTTTACCTGGGTTGAGCTTTAGGTGGTGACTGTCCATCCAGCTCTGAATGTCCCCAGGCAAGCAGCGATGCGGGTAGAGACCTGAGTGTCTGATGGGAGAAGGAGAGAAAGAGTTGAGTGTCATCAGCATAACAATGGTAAGATAAGCCGTGGGCAGAGATTACAGAGCCAAGGGAGCGGGTGTACAGGGAGAAGAGAAGGGGACCGAGGACTGAGCCCTGTGGAACCCCGGTGGGGAGGAGCAAGGCGGTGATACTTTACCAGCCCAGGCAACCTGGAAGGAGCGACCGGAGAGGTAGGACTCGATCCAGGCGAGGCTGTACCGCAGATCCCTGTTGCTGCCAGGGAGGACAGGAGGATGGAGTGCTCCACAGTGTCGAAGGCAGCTGAGAGATCAAGCAGGATCAGGATGGAGGAGAGGGAGGCGGCTCGTGGTGTGAAGAGCTTCATTGACCGAGAGGAGAGCGGTTTCTGTTGAGTGGCCAGGTCTGAAGCCGGACTGGTAGGGTCCAGCAGGTTATTTTCTGTAAGGAAAGCAGAGAGTTGGTGAGATACCGCTCTTTCGAGGGTTTTAGACAGGAAGGGGAGGAGGGATACTGGGCGATAATTCTGGATAACTGAGGGGTCTAGAGTGGGTTTTTTCAGCAGAGGGTGATATGGGCCCTTTTGAAGGGCGAGGGAAAACAACCAGAGGACAGGGAGGAGTTCACAACGGAGGTGACAAACGGGAGGATGTCAGGTGTGATCGCCTGGAGGAGGGATGAAGGGATAGGTCGAGGGCACAAGTGGTAGGGCGGTGGGAGAGGAGGAGGTGGGAAATATCAGAGTCTGAGAGGGGAGAAAAAGAGGGGAAGCAGGGGGAGGGCACAGAGGGAGTGGAAGGCACAGCGGGAGTGGAGGGCACAGAGGGAGTGGAAGGCACAGAGGGAGTGGAGGGCACAGAGGGAGTGGAGGGCACAGCGGGAGTGGAGGGCACAGCGGGAGTGGAGGGCACAAAGGAGCTGCGGATGTCTGCAATTTTCTCCTCGAAGAAAGCAGCAAAGTCATCTGCGGTGAAGGGGGACTGAGGTGGGGGAGGAGGTGTGCTGAGGAGAGAGGAGAAAATAGAGAACAGTTGACGAGGTTTCGATATAGAATTTTGAATTTTAGTTTGGTAGAAGATTGCCTTAGCGGCAGTGACAGCAGAAGAAAACACAGACAGTAAAGACTGATAGGATGAAAGGTCGGACGAGTGCCTGGATTTGGCCCACTTCCTCTCAGCAGCACGGAGGCTGACCCAGGAGGTGCGCAGGGTGTCGGACATCCAGGGACTAGGAGGGGATGAGCGTGCAGGTCTAGGGAGAAGAGGACAGAGAGAGTCAAGTGCAGAGGACAGGGATGAGATTAAGGTGGAGGAAGCAGTGTCAGTGGGGAGTCTAGAGAATGCTTTAAGGGGGAGGGAAGCAGTGACAAGGGGAGCGAGGAGGAGGGTGAGAGGGAGCGAAGGTTACGACGGGCAGTGATGGTGGGTGTTGGAAGAGGGGAGGGAGGATGGGGGACAAGGGAGAGGGAGAAGGAAATGAAATGGTGATCAGATGTATGCAAGGGGTAACCGTGAGGTTGGAGCAGGGGCAGTTCCTCAGGAAGATCAGGTCTAGGAGGTTGCCCGCCTTGTGGGTTGGGGGGGAGTTTTGCAGGGAGAGGTCGAAGGAGTGGAGTAGTGGTAGGAAGGCAGCAGACTGGGGGCCTCTAAGTGGATGTTGAAGTCTCCCAGGAGGATCAGCGGGTGCCGTCCTCAGGGAAGGAGCTGAGCAGGGTGTCAAGCTCGTCGAGGAAGCATCCCAGGGGCCCTGGTGGACGATAAACAACAACAATAAAGAGTTTAGTAGGATAGGTGATGGAGACGGGGTGGCATTCAAAGGAGGATATAGACAGGTTGGAGAGGGGAATGACTGAGAACTTCCAAGCGGGGAGATAAGCAACCTGTACCACCACCCACGGCCGGATGGCCGGGGTGTGGGAGAAGGAGTAGGCGGACGAGAGGGCAGCAGGAGTAGCGGAGTTGTCAGGGCTGATCCAGGTCTCGGTGAGGGCGAGAAACTGGAGGGACAGGAGGGAGGCATAGGCAGAGATGAAGTCAGCCTTCTGTGTGGCCGACCGACAGTTCCATAGCCCCCTGAGATTGTGAAGCTGTCACAAAGGGTCAGGGGGTAGGAGAGGTTGGAGGGTTCCGTTGTCGCGGGAGGGTGCGACGCTGGAAGCGCGTACTGAATGGGAGAGAGCAGACTGTTATGGGGTGCGGGCACATTCTGTGAGGGAGCCGCTCTGACAGAGGTAAAAAGAGATCACAGACAGGTGGACACAATAACGTGGTAATTGCACGGATTAGTCTTTACAATTCGCTGCAATCAAACTAACGATGACTCAAAATTAAGAATAACACGGCTAATCAAGATCCGTAATAGAAAAATAAGTACAAAGTAGACTACGCAAAGTTTACGAAACTACAGATAACTAACAGATCAGTCAAACTAACGCGGTAAACTCTAGCAAACCGAAAAATACTAAACACGCCAGAAGTAAACAAACAGCGGATCAATTCAGAACACAGGCAAACACTTTCTGGTTTGGTAAACTACTGCAAGTTAACCACAGTACCAATATGTATCATGATTGAACCTGGGAGCTGTAGGCTATTGCTCTTTTGTCAATATAGTATACTGTGACAAAACATATTTTTCAGAATCTAAAGATGACCAGCTGGTGATGGAAGCCTTAGCTCTGCTGGTGATGGAAGTCTCTTCACAGCAGAGCAAGAGACAGCTATCATCAATTTGGTAGGGGAGAGCGGGGTAAGTTGTCACACGGGTAAGTTGTCACACTGTTCATACCTCCAACCACAGGGGCACTATCTCAAAAATCAAATGGCTACTTTGTGGCAACTAGGGTCAAATTCAAATTCCTTTTCACAGGTGGTCAAAGATCACTTTAATTACATGTGAGCACAAGTTTCGTGTTTGTCTCCTTCAAAAGTAAGTAAATGGCACCTTACATTTTATGTAATAAAACTGTGTTAGGTATAAATGTTCAAAATTATATTTGTGTACCGAATAAAGGAGACAATAAGGTGTCTCTTGATATGTTAGCTGCAGTCCTATGTTGAACTAGCCTTGAGATTTAGCAGCGAATAAATTGTCAGTCAGGCAGCCGTGCCAACAACAGTGGTTGGCTATAGAAAGCCACGGCAGGTATTTCCACCTGATTTGGAGATGCAGCTTGTTCATTATATCGCTAGGTCAGCTGACATTTATTTTGGTCTGTCGCCAAGTGAGATCAAAAGACTTGCCTACCAGTTTGCTGTGGCACACAAGCTGAAGTTCACACCAATGTGGGCAGAAACAGAAAAGGCCAGCTTGGAGTGGTTTACAGCCTTCTTAAAACGACACCCAATGCTGTCGCTAAGAAAGCCTGAGGCAACTAGCCTTGCCAGAGCTAGTAGCTTCAACCGAGAAAATGTTAATGCCTTCTTTGACAATTTAGCAAATGTGCTAGACAGACATCAATTTGGACCAGGGGACATATGGAATGTCGACGAAACTGGGGTGACCACAGTCCATAAACCTGACAAAGTAGTGGCCAGACGCGGATTCAAACAAGTAGGGTCACTGACCTCCGCTGAAAGGGGGACGCTTGTCATACTGGCCTGTGCTGTCTCAGCCACAGGAAATAGTATACCTCCATATTTCATATTTCCCCGTGTCAACTTCCGCGACCATGTTTTAAACAACGGACCACCTGGCAGCAAGGGAGCAGCAAATCCCTCGGGGTGGATGAAAGATGTGCACTTTTTTGACTTCCTGAAACATTTTATTGAGCATACAAAATGCTCAAAGGAGAAACCATGTTTACTCCTTTTGGACAACCACAAATCTCATACATGTCCAAAGAAAACGGCTAAAAAGGCACATCAACACAGCGTGTGATGCATGGATGAGGAACAATCCTGGGAAAACAATGTCAATTTATGACATTCCTGGGATTGTGGCAATCGCTTATCCTGTGGCTGCAACCCCCTTGAACATTCAGGCTGGCTTTAGGGTAGCTGGGGTACAGCCTTACAACAGGGATGTATTTTTGGAAACTGAGTTTGTGCTATCCTTTGTTACGGATCGCCCTGCCCCGCCAGGCCCCAGTACCAACCCTGCCCTGCCAGGCACAAGCACAGATGCAGACCCGTTCAGTTCCCATGCCAGCTCACCCTTACCCAGCAATGCCAGTGCTGGCAGCAGACTACCAACTCCAGAGGACCTCCGGCCATTTCCAAAAGCTGGTCCCCGAAAACAAACTAATAATGGAAGAAAGCGGTGCAAAACCGCAATTCTAACAGACACACCCATGAAGCAAGCACTACAAATGGAAAATTCACAATCTAAAAACAGGCTGTTTCTGGAGGAAGGGAAGCAAAGTGCAAAATCTGGATTTGCCGAGAACAAAAAGGCAAGAGTAAGAAAAATAGAGGAGTCATCATCAGATGAAGAGGAGTGCTTCTACCTAGTCTGCATGGAGACATTTTCTAACAGCCGCCCAAAAGAGACTTGGGTGCAGTGTGTGAGATGCAAGAAGTGGGCCCATGATGCTTGCACCCCAGGCCAGGCAATTTATTTGTGCCAGAACTGTGACTCTGAAGATGAGTCTGATTAGAAGTGTTTTGTTGTGCATTACGCCCAGGGGCGTCATAGCGGGGGAAAAGGGGAACTGACTACCTAGGGCCCCAAGTGGGGGAGGGCCCTTGAAAAGCCTGGAATGAAAAAAAAACAATTTGTTTGCAATTTTAAATTTCTAAGTAATTAGTGTCATTACTAAATTATATTGGCTGAATAAATAGGTTGAGAGACTGAACTTTGTATCCATAAAAATATTGGAGGCTCTCTGGGGCCCCTCCCATCTCCCCTCTCAAAAGCGCAAATGGTTTAGTCCGCCCCCCTGCACTAAGTAGGTATGTTACAATTCCCGTGCGCAGCGGTGGTCCAGATGTGCCTGTGTCCCTGTGCAAGCGATTACGAGAGACTTTGGCCGTACCCCAAAAATGCAGGCTTTTCAAGGGCTGTCAGGTTTTTTTTTCACCATATGTCTGCGATATAACGTAGTTGAAAACTCGATCCTCCATCTTGTTTCCGAAATTTGATTAAACATTGCTCGGTTTGGTCATACGCTAATCTTCAGAGTCAGACTCGTGTTTAGTGCTTTCAAAATGATATATCGCAAGTTCAGGACTAAATAAAAGGTATCCAGGACGTTAATTTAACATTTTATCTTGTTTCTGGTGAAATTTCATTGAAATCTGTCGATGCGAAATGCGATATTTTTGACCCGGAATGTGAGATATCTTTGCCCAAATGCTCACTGCCTGCCGTGGTTTTTGCTGTGTCGCGGCATGTGCGCAACATGTAATTACAGTGGGGAAAATAAGTATTTCACCCCCTGCTGATTTTGTGAGTCCTTACAAAGAAAGGAACGGTCTATAATTTTCATGGTAGGTTCATCTTAACAGTGAGAGACAGAATATAAAAAATCCCAGAAAATCACATTATATGAATTTTAAACATTTATTTGTGTTTTATTGAGGAAAATAAGTATTTCACCCCCTAACAAAACATGACTCAGTACTTGGTGGAGAAACCCTTGTTGGCAAGCACAGCGGTCAGACGTTTCTTGTAGTTGGTCACCAAGTTTGCGCAGATCCCAGGAGGGATTTTGGCCCACTCCTCTTTGCAGATCCTCTCCAAATCCTTAGGGTTTGTAGGTTGTCGCTTGGCAACTCGAAGCTTCAGCTCCCTCCACAGATTCTCTATGGGATTAAGGTCCGGAGACTGACTAGGCCACTCCATGACCTTAATGTGCTTCTTCTTGAGCCACTCCTTTGTTGCCTTAGCCGTATGCTTTGGGTCATTGTCATGCTGGAACACCCATCCACGACCCATTTTCAGTGTCCTGGCTGAGGGAAGGAGGTTCTCACCCAAGATTTCCCGGTACATGGCCCCATTCATCCTCCCCTCGATCCGGTGAAGTCGTCCTGTCCCCTTAGCAGAGAAACAGCCCCAAAGCATAATGTTTACACCTCCATGCTTGACGGTGGGGATGGTGTTCTTGGGGTCCAAGGCAGCTTTTTTCTTCCTCCAAACACGGCGAGTCGAGTTGATGCCAAAGAGCTCGATTTTAGTCTCATCTGACCACAGCACTTTCTCCCAAGCCTCCTCTGAATCATCCAGGTGCTCATTGGCAAACTTCAGACGGGCCTGTACATGTGCCTTCTTGAGCAGGGGGACCTTGCGGGCACTACAGGATTTAAATCCATTACGGCGTAGTGTGTTACCAATGGTCATCTTGGTGACTGTGGTCCCAGCTGCCTTGAGATCATCAACAAGCTCCAGCCGTGTAGTTCTGGGTTGTTCCCTCACCTTTCTCATGATCAGGTTCACTCCACGAGGTGAAATCTTGTGTGGAGCCCCAGACCGAGGGAGATTGATGGTCAATTGGTGTTTCTTCCATTTTCTAATTATCGCACCAACAGTTGACTCCTTCTCACCAAGCTGCTTGCCAATGGTCTTGTAGCCCATTCAAGTCTTGTGCAGGTCTACAATTTTGTCCCTGATGTCCTTAGACAATTCTTTGGTCTTGCCCATTGTGGAGAGGTTGGAATCTGATTCATTGATTGATTCTGTGGACAGGTGTCTTTTATACAGGTAACGAGTATTTAATCAGGAGTACTAATTAAGTAAGAGGACTAATCTGTGTGCCTCCTGGTCACATAACCGGTCTGTGGGAGCCAGAATTCTTGCTGTTGGTAGGGGGTGAAATACTTATTTTTTTTATGCTTCAATCTGTAATTACTGAAAATGTCATGCAATTATCTTTATTTTTAAGAAAGTTATGGGCATTTATGTTATTGAATGACAGCTTTTGTTTCAAGATCATTGAAAAACAATAGGGGTCAATATGCAAATTTCCGAGTGTAAAAATTACCATAAGATTTGAGAGTGAATAAGGTATCAAATTAAAGGTATTTTCATGCTCTATCTGGTGGGATAAGTTTCAGGCTAGATTTATAACATCTCAAATTTTTGAACATACCTACACTAAGATTCGTCGCCAAACACGGCTAATCACGCTGACTGGTGCTGATGCTGGAGCCCGCAAGTTTCAGTCAATCATGTCTTTCCAGAAGAAAGTGAAGTCGGGGTATCAAAAAAGAAAAGAAAGAAAAGAAAGAGAAAAAAGGCAAACTGAGGGAAAACAACTGCTCACTAATTTCTTTCAAAAGAACGGTAAGCAACTTGCTAACACTGTTTAAGAGTGGTTGAAGCTAATATCGGTACGTTGTTTCGATTGAACTAGGGCTGTCAACGTTAACACATTAACGCATGCGATTAATTTCAAATGGATAACGCGTTCATTTTTTTAAATTGCGATTAATCTCATTTCAGTTTCACTCTCGCTACTGGCTGAAAGCAATCGCAAATGCGGGCAAACATACTACTGGTGATGGTGAAATGCATTGAAACTTTGTTTTTGAAGACTCATTTGATCCAGTTCTATAACAACACAAGCTAACGTAGTTAGCTACATTATGATAGTTAGCTAGCTAGCTGGTAAATCTAGCCTGTAGCCTGTTTCATTGTATATTATAAGCAGGTTAAGAGGCTAATATCAATCCTGTATGCTTCATGCTTGTAGAGGGGCCTGTCCTTGTAGCAGTGAGTGAGCAGGGAAAATATGTGATCGAGGCAGAGAGTGAGCAGGAAGAAGAGGCCGAGAGTAGCAGTAGGACTAGTGAAGAGGATGATGGAGGTGAAGAGAGCAAGGAAAATGAAGGTTGTTCTGAGGGTAGTGAGAAGGATGAGGAGAAGACAGAGGAGGAAGTGGAAAAAAGTGAGGGGAATGCAGAAGGGTATTTGCCAGAGGACCCAGGACTATGGCCAGAGATCTTACTAATTATTTGTTTAAATGTGGTATAAGCAGTTCATTAGCGATTACCCTAATAACCACTACAGATTCATGTGTATAGTTGTCGATTCAATTAAAAAAAATTCTACGTGCGTGAGAGTCATGGATCAAGAGGGGAAGGGGGCCCACAAGACTGCATATGTATAGGGCCCAGAATTGTGTGCTACGCCCCTGATTACACCACATCTGTTTTGTTAAGACTAAGCATTTTGTTCTTTAATGAATGAGTTCTGTAATGAAATGTACTTGGTTTTGAATTTGAAAGTAAAAAAATTATATTCACAATGATTTAGTTGTATTCTTATTTGTTGATAATCCAATGTGACAACTTACCCCACATACTATGACATAGTGTGACAACTTACCCCCTGATGGGGTAAGTTTTCACAAGTGCACACCCTCTATTTAACTGTCTACAGATATGAATATGTAATGAATACGAAATATGTGCCTAAGACTTCCACCTTTCATTTGGTATGACATTTATACCATTGCGATGTATTGCGCCCAGTACAGGTAAGACAGAGTGAAAAGTGTGACAACATACCCTGCTCTCCCCTACTACAAAACAATGCCATTCGACTGAGGAAAATCCAAAGTCGAGTCATTGATGACAACATAATATTTCAATATGATGTTGTCATCAATGATTAGCCTGACCTGACAGAGATGAGACTAGACAAGTATTTCTTTTTCTTTTACATATATGGTCTTCCTGTACAGACCTACTGTATTCTAATGTTCTGTTTTTCCCTGTGCTATTCACTGAAATTTGCAGTACAAAACTGTTATTTGAAAAATATATTTTTGATACTGTATTTGTGTATTCCTTTCATATTTGAGTTCATACAGTAACCAGGCTTCTGAACATACGTTGTAAGTTTATAACACTGCATTTGTAAAATGTTTAGAGTTTCATAGCAATGTTTTTCATTTATCACACCAGTATGTAATTAGTCCTGTAATTTGATGCATGTGTGTGTCATTTTGGTTAAAAAGTAACTGTGGAGGACGTCGGTCTCGGCCACGTGGGAGTGGCATGGTTGCCTGTGTTTGACATGTGGTGGAGGCCTTTGGAGCAGGGAGACTTTCCGGGGGCAGGTTTGGCACTCTCACAGGGTGTGAGAGTGAACTGTCGCCCGGAAAGTTGCTCCAAAGGCCATAGTTGATTTAATTATGATTTAATTGGTGTCAATCAGTTAAATGATATGGAAGTCAATTGGCTGATTGGGTGTCTGTGTGAGAATGTGAATTGTTTAGTGTTGAGTTATTGATAGATGGGTGATTTCCTCACGAGTCCCACCTGAGCCAGGCAGAAAGTGAGCCTATTTAAGAGCAGGTGGGGCGAGTGGGGAATCAGTTAGTCTTTTGTCTTTGTGTGTTTCATGAGAGTGAGTCTTTTGTTTTGAGTGTGAGTGTGAGTGTGAGTGTGAGTGTGAGTGTGAGTGTGAGTGTGAGTGTGAGTGTGAGTGTGAGTGTGAGTGTGAGTGTGAGGTAATGTGGAATGTGGAATGTGGAATGTTGGAATGTGGAATGTTGGATGTTGGATGTTGGATGTTGGATGTTGTGATGGTTTGATGTTTGTCTTGTGTGCGTTTGTCGAAAGTGACTGAGTAGAGTGCTTCTTGTGTGTGTGGGAAAGAGGGAGAGGGGACGCACTAAGAGTGTCCGCCTCTCTCCCTCGGTGTGATTGTGATAGAGAGCGAGAGGGCGCCCTGAAAGAGGGTCCGCCTCTCGCCCTCGGTTTTATTTGTGTGATTGAAAGAGAACTCGCACTCGGGCAGTGGAGAGTGTTTCTGGGCAACGGCCCGAGAACTCTCACTGTGGGGAGTGGTGAGTGTCTCTGTATGACACTGGGTTGGAGAACTCGGACTGCAAAGTTTGAGTGTCTCAGTATGCATGGGTGGGAAGCACTTGAAAGGTCACTGGATGTGTGTGCCTGGGGAGGTTCCAGGGGAACTCCGGATGAAGAGGCGCGGTGTCCTGTAAGTTTTGTTTATTTTAGTTCGTTATTTTAGTTCGTTGTTTTTACCCGAAAGCTTCGCGGCAAGTAGGGTGAAGATTTTGTGTTGGTATTTGTGTTTGTCTTTGTTTTATGCTAACCTGCTACTCCCACTGTCTCTTTCCCATGTCTGGGGGGAGAGACAGGAAAAAATAAATACAAATCCGGTCCGTAGACCGACAAACTCCACTCTGTCTCCTGGCTGCTCTGTTCCCATCCAGGGTTTGTCACGTGGCGTGTGATAGTAACACGAGAGTTCACATAGTTTTGAGTGCAGTGTTTCATTTTGCAAGGGGTTTGAGGAGTTTTGCCAAAATTGTTTACTGATTGAGTGTTGTGTTTAGTGTTTATAGTTTTGAGAAAAAAAGTCATAGTTTTAGGAAATGTGTTTAAACGATGGAGAAAAACTGTAATGTCCTTTGAAAGATACACCATCAGATCAGTTAGTTTTTCTCAGTTGTTGCAGGGAATGTTGGACATATAAACTTTTTAAAAAGCCAGAATAAAATAATTACACAAACTAACTTTACCACCTAATTTGCTTCAATGTGAAGCTTGTTGTATTCATAGTCTGTGACAGCACAAAAAAATCCAAAAAAAAAAAAAAACTTTATTTCAATGACACCAGACATATTTACACATTTCCAACAGCGAGTTGTTGCCATTGGATACAAGAGACGAGTTGGATGTCAGGACAGATAGAACACAAGATCATGCGGTTGACAATCTGCATATACAGAATATTACAAATTGTGTGAAAAGATGACCACATACAGTATATCAGATATACAGAAATCAGATTTGTCAGCATATGATGGTGGTACTGAGCCACAAAAGCAGAAAAAATTGCTCCAAATTGTATTACATCAATACACGGGGATTTGTAAATAACAACACTAACTGTAGCAATGACCCAGCCAGCACATAACATTCTCCAGGCAGTTTAGCTTTGAGATAACATGGCTACAGCACAAACTTACAGAAACACGGTTTCATAATTACTCATATCTCCAGCACATGGTGTAACACTGTACTGTATATGGAGGTAGGATGCATTCCACTCTACCCACATGGCAGCCATCTTAGGGAGCTTTCCGCGCCCTACCCTGCCCACATGGATAAAATGACATACTGTCAGAGGAAACCGCTCGTCCATGTTGGCCTCGTGTGAGGGCTGCCTGTGTGCATCCCCAAATTTGGAACCATGCCAATGCAGATGCAGCCGTGCGCAAGAGCTACATCGTTGACGATTGGCTGCTTACACACACACACAAACACACACACACACACACACACAGTCACACACAGACACACACAGACACACAGTCACACACATACACACCACTGTGTGTATGTGTGTGTGAGTGACTGTGTGTGCACATGTGTGTGACTGTCTGTGTGCATGTGTGTGTTTGTTTCTTGGACTTTGGGTGTTTGTTGAAAAAAGAGGAAAAACCCCCCATAAACACAAACAAGTCAATATGCAGTAAGAGTAAAATGGTAATCTGATGTCCACACACTGCATTGTTCCTGTTTGATGTGAAAAAGAGATGCACGCATCAGGCCCTGCCACGGATGGAGAGAGAAAGGGGGAGAGAGAGACTCAGGGGGAGGGTGGGAGTGGGAGGGTATTAGCAGCAGTCTCTCTTATGCATCAGGGTTTCACTGGATAAAGATAAACATGTTTACAAGTGGAGAGTTCGGAGAAGAGGAAGGGATTACATTCCACAGAACGCTGCCTGGGTGGTACGAAATAACCTCATCTCCGTCTCTTCACCCACCTCTTTTTACCCTCTGCCTTCATCTCTTCACCCTCTACCTCTCTGGCTGTACTTTCATTGTGTGTGTGCAGGCAGAAAACACAGTTGCAGGTAGCAACACTAGCTAACAGCCAGAATGCAAGATCTGTCCTTTAGCAAACTTCAATCTCTTTTAGATACAGCTGGTGTGCTCCATTTTAAAACACAAGTTATTATCTCTGTTTCAGCTGCTGGCGTGCATCTATATCAATTATGTTGCATGATTATGGTTAAAGATTTATACTACACCAGCCACACTATGCGAGTATATTCTCAAACAACATATAAAGTATATGCTGGGCTCTGCTTGGCAAAGAAAGATGTACAGTATAATTGTTTGGGAGAAATGCCCTTGCATTTGCCTCACCTCCTTCTGGTGTCTGACCGTGAGGTCCCCCTGGTGGTGTGATGGTGGTACTGCTCACAAGTTTGAGGAGCATTTGCTGTTTAAATACTTTGCTTATCAGTGCAGTAGTATCCCACTGGGTAGCCACAGATACCCATTCTCAGGGGAGAATCGGTTGCAAGCACTGCTCATCGGTTGCAAGCGAATGAAAAAAACCCATCAATGCAAAAATGAATTGTGTCTATATTTTCTTCTCTGGGTGTTTGACCACAAAATAGATAACTGACTTTGAAAAAAGATGGACACGACCATCTTCGATTAACTTTTATTTGACGTGTTTCTAAATTGAGGAGCCAGACACCACAAATAGCTTGACGTTTCGGTTGTTTTCAAGAGCTGTCAATATAGAAGATGCACCTTTTACATGCATTGAGACTAATTTACAAGAATGAATTTGGGAAGATCTCCTCAATCTCAATAAAACGAGACTGGTAAATCATTTTTTTCTGTTTTCAAAAGGTTTAAAAGTAGATAACATAAACTATATTCAGTTGAATTTAGTCAGTGGAACAAGAGGACCACAGGTGGAAATATAAGATACATTTTGAACTAATACAAGGACATTTCTTTCCACACAGAGATATAAAGGCATGGAATAGCTTTCCAGGAAATATAGTAAAGGAGAGACCTTCAGGCTCAACACAGTCCTGGAAACATTTTATTCTGTAGGCCAAATTATGAGCCTACTCACAATGAATGGCCTGTTCACATCATTTGAATAAAACACATGTAATGGTAAGGTTAACTGAAACTTTAGTTATTGATTGGCTAAAGAGTCCACACACCTTGTTCCCAATGGGCTGCTGATTGAGTGGAAACCGCACCTCCCCAGGAAATTAAATTATTATTTTCTATTGATTTATTTTGATAGTATGAAAAAGCATGTCGTGTAAAGATTATAGCGTGTAATGTTTCATATTTAGTGTAGTTTGAGCGCCCTCTGGTTGTATCTGAAATGAAACAAGTGCAGTGGGAGTGGAATGTGCTTCAAAGTTTTCAAAAAAGACAAAATCTGCAAGAACCATCTGAAACATGCAATCAAGAAATGCTACCGATTGTCCTCAGCCTTATACATTTATTCAAAACAAATGAGGCATCTTTGGATGAAGTGCAGTCAGTAATAAATGTAACATTAAGATACATGTATGCAGAATGAATATACTGACAAGGATAAAGGATAAAAGGATACATATGAATAGGAAAAGGATAAATATGAATAGGACAAAAACAAATGAAACCATAATCATAAAAAAATAAAATACTACTAATAATAACATACAAAGATCTATGAATAGTTATCTGAAATGAATGTGCAAACAATCAATTGTTTGTACAGGGCCATTTACAAGCAGGCTGCCACACAACACTTCCAAAAGGACATTTTCCAGAGGGAATCAAATAACCAGAAGAAGCCTCAAATGAGCTGACCCCTTGAAAGGTAATCAAGCCAAGCTCCAGGAAAGCAATGGGCTCATTGTAACAATGATGCTTATGAAGGCTATGAAAATGCAGTCTATTCAGGGATCTGATGGGATTTTGCACTGTTTAAATGCAACAGGTTCTATAACAGCTATAGCTCTGATCATCTGTGTGATCTGTAGAAAATCTGTGTGTGATCTGTAGGGTGTAAAAATCACTAGTTCATTGACTCTCCTGTAAAATCGTCACCGCGTAGTACTGTGTGTGGCCTGTAGGGTGTATAATAATAATAATAATAAACTTTATTTATATTGCACTTTTCATACAGAATGCAGCTCAAACTTCTTAACAAGAATAAAGTAAAAAGAGTAAACATGAAATGAACAATAAAAAAACTAAATTATTAATAAAATAAAGGTGTAGAATCCTGTAAGATTCCACCCGAACACACCAAATGGCGGACGTGTCCGAGTGTGGAGGTATAGCGTGTAGCCTTACCTTAGTGTTACCGGAACGGGATTAAATGGAGGTTTAATTGACTCCAACTCTATCTGACTCCATGTATGTTAGCTTTTCTCTCTGTTAACTCTTACTTCTAGACTCGTATAAGCAAATGAGGGACTGTAGTCTCTTGCCTCGCGTAGTGTGGCGCTATACGGGTTGCTATCTCTATATGAGATGCAGACGTGCCTTTGGCCTGACCCAGTCCCCACTGTGTCCTGTTTTGCTGAGATAGGATTAGTGTGGGGCCTGAGAGACGTCTGGGGCAAAACCATTGTTCTCACCCGTTGGCTCCCTGCTGGCAATACACACACAGTTCACACTCTTTGGGGTCACTTCAGGGCATAGTTCTGTGACCTGCCCTACAAAGGTAATAAAATAAAATAAACAAATAAATACTTGTACAATATAATAACACAATATAAAAGGCAATAAAAGACAATGACACACAAAAAAATAGAATAGTTAGGATTAAAATGTTAAAAGGTATGTTTTTAGTTGCTTTTTTAAAAAGGCCAACAGAGTGTGCTGTTCTAATTATATGTATTTCCTGCTCAGGTACACACATTGAGGCACGTGAATTTTCCTAGGTCATTTCATGATGACAGGTTGTATATCCTGGTACAAACTGACCCGGCTACATTCAGATATACTTTAAAAAATGTGGTACGACAAAACCTATATAACCTACAGTGGCATTGACACTTGCATTTTTCACATTATCGTTACGATTGTGCACGATAACAGGCCTCACCGATCACAGGGCTGAAGTATGTGTCAAATTTTGGTTCGCTTAACACAGGACCGTGTGAACACTAACCAGACCTAATGAAAAATGCAACAAAGTAGCAACTTACTCTTGAATCTGACCAAATCTATAGAACTATAGATGTGAAAGCGACATCAGACTCCCTCGTGTTTTTATCAGGGTTTGTCTGCTTCTACAGATGATTAACCATTAGAGGCAAATGTTGCCCGTCTTTCCCTAGCAGGTGCTGACAAACGACTGTCACCAGTGAGAAATATAGAAGACAAACAACAAAGAACAGAGGTTGCGGCGTTTAAGTCGTTCTGCCAGAGGGGAACAGATTGTGATCTTCGCCTCCAGCATACAGAATCCAGATTTAACGTTCTCTCACACCTGCTGCACACCTTGGGTCAGGAAACAGGGTAAATAACATGTACAATAGTCATAACGTGCCATGGTTACAATTTATGAGAAAGGACAGGTAAATGAAGGAAACACTTGAGTAGGGTTCTGCGGGCTCTGTTGAAGGGTTGTGCCAGTTCTGTAATGATGTGGGGTGCATTTTCCTGGCATGGTTTAGGTCCACTCAACCCCTTAGAGGGCAAGGTAAACGCTAATAAATACAAAGCCATTCTGAGTAATCACCTTCATCCTATGGTGAAGCATTTCTATCCTGATGGGAGCAGTCTCTTGCAGAATGAAAATGCCCCCATCCACAGGACACAAATGGTCACTGAATGGTTTGATGAGCATGACAATGGGGGAGAAGACGACAGCCTCCACGCGGCCTCCCCTGCAAGTAACGAGAAAGAAGACCAGCTCGTGAAACTAATGTCGCCACCAAATCGCCAAGCTGGCAGACCAAAACGCAATCGAGCGTCAAGGTCCGTCAGTGATGGCGATACACGAAAGAAGAAGCATGACAATGATATAACACATATGCCATGGCCATCTCAGTCACTGCTTTAAAAAAAAATAGAAAATGGTTCTAAATCATTTGGAAAGGTTTTGTGAGTGTATTTCTTAACTTGGTGTTGTCAACACATGTGTTCTGTGTATCTGGAATGCATTTATTGACAGCCTACACAACCCACTGAGGAAGAAAAAAAACCTCTTTCACATTTTTCAGTCAGAAAATAAAGGCTGCATATACAAAAATGGCCATCATTTTTTTTTGCAAGGTTTCCGGCAGAGCAGACCTCGCATTCAGTGGACCTTAATGTCCAAATTAATAGAAAAAACACAAACAAAAAGTATAGCATGCCATGTCAGGTTCAACCCATTTTCTTGAGCTTTTGGGCCTGTGGATCCCTGACTATAATGTTCTGTGGAAGAGAGTTCCAGAGTTTTGGTACTTAGTAACAGGAAGCATTCTCACCACCACCAAATTTATGTAATAGATAAGTACATTCTGCCGTCACATAGCATATTTCTGAGAGGGTGCTGAGAATAAAGTGTATGGAATGTGTAGCTTGCACCATTGCTTCAGTCAGTCAGGGCTCGTCACTGTTTCCGGGTCAGAGGTCATTGGTGCACCTTCCGGCTCCGGGTGGAATGGAATGCTGCGTTTTAGACATCCTGATGAAGGCACAACACAACCAAGATCATTTTGAAAGATTTTTAATGACAATGGAACAATATTAAAGTAACGTCTTGGGAACAATGGGAATTCAGTTGTTAGATATAATACAACAACATTACACACAACAACAGGCTCTAAAAATGTACTTTTTAAATTAGCTTTTAATCTAAACATTTGTTGTGCCACTGCCTTTTATATTGTTTTATTACATTGTACAAGCATTATTTTATTTAATATTTGATTACCTTTATTTTAGTATTAATTTTATGTTTGGTATTTTATTGTTGATTTCTTGTTTGTTATTTTAATTTCTTGAATGCTTGTTAAGCAGTTTGAGTTGCATTCTGTATGAAAGGTGCTATATAAATAACGTTATTATTATTATTATTATTATTGTGGTAGATACCTTTTGTGTTGAATGACGAGAGCGCCAGAGGCCACCACGATGACCATTGCTGTAATCAGCCACGGCACCATACATCTTGGTCGTTGGTCATTGGGGTTTGCCTCACAACCTGGACCACAGAAAATCAAACATCAAACATCACCGCAAAGCCTGAAAATACTCCCGAAAACGCTTTTCAGTCTATATTCAGATCAGTAATGTTACCAAGTTTGCTTTTCATCATCTCACAAACATTGACAGAGTGCGGCCGTTTTTCAGGCCAATGCTGAGAGACTAATGCAAACTGTTATTACTAGCAGGCTTGACTGTTGTAACGCTCTACTATCTGGCCTCCGGTAAAAAAGCAAGAGGTCAGCTACACTGAATACAGAACTCAGCTGGTCGCGTACCAAGGCCAGAAGGAGAGTGCACGTTACACCTGTTCTGCACTGGTTGCCTGTTAGTTTTTAGGACTATTTTTTCGATTTCACCCCATTTTTCTCCCAATTTGGTAGCCAATTACACCCACTGTGCTTAGTTCAATCCCCTCCCTCGTAGTTCGCTGCCATAGTTCTGTGACCGGCAGTGACAAAGGCGGAAGCGCTGTCTCCTCCGAGACAACACTCGCCAAGCTGTTGACTGTAATTCCGGCACCCCAGAACCACTCCTGTGCGCAGCGAACTGTGTCGGCTTCCCTCCCCCCTCCCTGGGGCGGACAGCCAATTGCCGCCCCGTTGGCACTCCCGGACAGAATCAACTCTGGCGCGACGGGGAATCGAACCCCGGTCGCCGTGGCCAGCATCGGACGTTGAAACCACTAGACCATGTGGGAGGCCCTGCCTGTTAGTTTTTAGGACTGATTTTAAGATTCTCTTACAAATCCTTAAACGGTCCTGTGTCCAACTATATATCTGACATGCTTTTGTGATGTGTGCCCACTAGATCCCTCAGGTCCCGTTGACTGTTCCACGGGCCATGACTAAGAGCGTGGTGAGGCTGTGGTGAGGCCACCTTCAGTCAGTGGAATGTGGAACAGCCTGCCAGCGAGTATGGATACATTTAAGCGGAAACCAAAGCACACACCTTAGCACACACACACACACACACACGGCCTAGCTTTTACTTAGGGTGATTTTAATTCTACTTTGACTTTTGTATGTTTATTTATTTAATTTGTGGTGTCCCCAGGGGTTGGGCGACACGCACGGACCTTGCAGAGGGCGTAGGCAAGTTCAAAAACCCAGAGGAAGCAGTAATATAAACAAAATGATAATTTATTAAACAAACTCTGACAAACGCTACACAAAACAAAGGGCGGGGTATTCGGGGGAATACAAAAAAGTCCACGAATCCTTATCTCGTTGTCAAAGTCCAATCCAAATCCAAAATCCAGTTCCAAGTCCGCAATCCAGTCCGTAGTCAAATCCAAAGGGGGGTCCTCAAGCAATCCAATCTTCATACACAAACACACTCTTTCTCCAAATACTCTCTCCAAATCCTGGCTGATCAAACGATTTCACAGGTATTCTCTCTCTTCAAACAAACACTCACCAACACTTTCCTACTCCTCTCCCAGTGTAGTGGGAATCAGCCCTTTAAATAGGCCTTTAAATGGCCTTCAGCTGGTCGTTAATCCCGTTGCCTTCACTTGGCTCAGGTGTGACTGTGGCCTGCTGGGAAATGTAGTGTTTCCTGGCTCCCATGTGTTGTAGGCCAGGCAGCCATTTTGTGGTGCAGCCCCTTGGGCTGCCACACACCCTCCTCCTCAGCTCTGACCTCGGGAGGGCTGAGCGGCCTATGTCCAGCGGCCACCAGGAGGGCCCCCCTCTCCCGGTCCACTCAGGCAGTGCTCCACCGGGATCAAATGTCCAGACTCCATAGCCTCCGTTTGCCTGAAAAAACATCTGGCAGACATTACTGAGTGACGCAAGTTGCTCACCTTGACCGCCTCCAAGTGGCCATATGTGGGTACTGGCTCTGGGCTCCATGGACGGAGCGGTCACCGCTCCTGCTCTGGTCTTCACCAGCCCTCCATGGCTCCTCCGGTGCACTTTGGGCCATTTCGGAATCCAGTATCCTCGCTTTAGCCTTTTCCTAGGGTCATCCCATTCCATCATCTGCCTGTTCTGTTTCCCGTTTTTCTTCCGACAAGAATTTCTGCGCTCCATTCTTCTCGGTCTTTTGAATTCTAGCGGAACAGAAAGACTCACCACATTAGATGGTTGGGTGTCCCACCTGACCTCAGCCATCGCCAAGAGGCTTTCCTCCATGCCATGGTCCCACCATAGCTCATACTCTGCAAAGTGCTCCTCTAGTCCCCGTCCAAGGTCCGGCCAGCTGAGTGGGACTGAGGACCATCGCTCCCACTTCGATTCCCCTATCTGGTCATCGCCTCCTGCTGGCTTCACTGGCTGTGAGATCTCCACCTGCATGCCAACGTCTTTGGTGACAGGAACACACTTTGCACATTCCAGGTCTTCACTCACCTCTTCCAGTTGTTTCTGTAGGTCCAGTAGCGTTTCCATTTGGAGTTTCAGGACTTCACAAAAAGATTTCTCTATGGCCCGCTGCTGGGCTTCTTTTTGGTCCAGCCTCTCAGCTAAGACCTGCACTTCCTCTCGCAATAGAGGGAGCTCTTCAAGCTGCCTTGCTTGTTCTTGTAGTTGGGTCCTCACCTCTTGCAGCTGAGCCTCCAGCTCCCACCTTCCCTCGCTCTCCTGCTCCGCTTGGCTCCGGAGTTGCTCCGTCTCAGACGTATGGTTCTCCGCTGCTTTCCTCAGTTCTGCCTCCTTCTGCTTGAACCTGGTCTGTACATCACCCAAGGCCCTGGCATACTCTTCTTTGGCCTGGTTCTGGGACTCCTGGATGTCCAGACACTGTCGCTGCTTATTCTCTAACATCTGGGTTAGGTTTCTCCCCTGCTCTTCAAGCGCCAGGTTGTGGGCCTTTACCTGCCTCACTTCATCGCCCAGGGATGCTTTGTCCTTTTGCAGCTCCCCAGCCCTGATTCCCAGCACTCTCAGGGAGTTGCTGTGCTCCTCCAGCAGTTGCCCCACTGCCAGCAGGTGGCGCTCCTCTGAGGTCCCCAACTCCACCTTTGCCCTGTCCAGCTCAGTTTGGGCATTCTTCAGCCGTTGGACCTCCTGGAGGGTAACTCGCCATTGGTCCTCCACCATGGCCGCCCGTCTCTGGTTCTTCACCAGGTCCTTCTTTTGGTCATCCCAATGCTGCTTTAGGGTTGCCATCTCTTCCTCCTGGATCTTCCTTAAAGCTTGCGCCTCTCCTAAAGCCGACTCCAAAACCGTACATCTCTCTGCCATCTCGGCCTCACTTTTATGTGGCTTTTGTGACCTACCTGGGACATTTTCTCTAGGGGGCGCCACCGAGCAGGCGTAGTCCTGAGCTTCCTTCTTTGGGTCTTCCCAGCCAACTTCTCCCTTCCAGAAGCACTCATTGGGTTGATGCCCATATCCCAGGCAGCATAGGCATTGGTGGGTTTCACTTTGTGCCAGCTGGGCCTGCTCCTTGTCCCAAGTCTCCTGGTGCATCACCCTCACGACTTCGGACACGGCATCCAGGCTCGTCATCAAGAAAGGCGGGCACCGTTCCAGTGTCCGTCTTTTTGTTTGCTCTGGCAACCTCAGGAAGGCGGATATCACCTCTGTCTGCTCCCGAGACAAGTGCTTCTTTCCCTCTTTCTCTAGCCAAGAGAAGATTCTCGGATCTGACATCCATCCCAGTTTCAAACACTCCATTTTCAATTTTTTTGTTGTACTACCTCCTCTTGCCTATATATGATGCCCTCTGCCCGCATCCTCCACCATATGTGGTGTCCCCAAGGGTTGGGCGACACTCACGGAAACTTGCAGAGGGCGTAGGCAAGTTCAAAAACCCAGAGGAGGCAGTAATATAAACAAAATGATAATTTATTAAACAAACTCTGACAAACGCTACACAAAACAAAGAGCGGGGTATTCGGGGGAATACAAACAAAGTCCACAAATCCTTATCTCGTTGTCAAAGTCCAATCCAAATCCAAAATCCAGTTCCAAATCCGCAATCCAGTCTGTAGTCAAATCCAAAGGGGGGTCCTCAAGCAATCCAATCTTCATACACAAACACACTCTTTCTCCAAATACTCTCTCCAAATCCTGGCTGATCAAATGATTTCACAGGTATTCTCTCTCTACAAACACTCACTCACTCACTCACTCACTCACTCACTCACTCACTCACTCACTCACTCACTTCACTTGGCTCAGGTGTAACTGTGGCCTGCTGGGAAATGTAGTGTTTCCTGGCTCCCATGTGTTGTAGGCCAGGCAGCCATTTTGTGGTGCAGCCCCTTGGGCTGCCACAAATGATTTAATTATATTTAAAAATGATTAATCCTTCATAAAAGGCCCACACAGCCTTTAGGGTCAAGTTTTGGTTCCCTGCCCCTGGTCTATGTGCTTGTGACAATGCACAGATTTTCTGAAGTTTATTCCCTTGCCTTTATTGCGCCTTGAACTAAAACATGGCGAGGCACATAAATAAATCTGTTGACTTAAAGTTTGTATTCTTTGTAATCAGTCACTAAATTGAACTCTGCCTTATCATTTGCATTCTCTAACGTGATGTCACAAGCATGAGACCCACTCGAGAGAGAGAGAGCTTTGGGATTACTAACAAGGGGGCCAATTGGCATGCTTGTTAATCAAGCCAAATAAATGAAAACAGGTTGAGGGCAATGATCAGTTAAAAGGTAGTGTAAGTGTCTCCTGTATTTCAAGCTCACCAGTCACTACTGGACCAGGGTAGGCGGCAGTATAGTGTAATGGTTAGGGAACTGGACTTGTAACTCAAAGGTTGCTGGTTCAATTCCCACGTGGAGCACTGCCATTGTATTCAGTTAACCTGAGTTGCTTCAGTAAAATATCCAGCTGTATAAGTGGATTGTATGTAAAGAAATATAAACAGTGTAAGTCGCTCTGGATAAGAGCGTCTACTAAATGCCTAAGATGTAAATGTAAAATCTGGACCGCGCCAAATATTCACCAAAATTTGGTGGAGAGATTTTCATAAACAGACTCCCAGACTCTGTACCTGTATTGAAGTGGGCAATGCTGGTTCCTAGGCTGCTATTTGCAATGCAGGTGTACTTGTGCACGCACTCTCCCGATGGGTAGAGCTTACTGCCGTCAGCCGATAGGTTGGCGGTCTGGTTCGACACCGCAACCCCATCCACCAGCCACACAAACTCAGGAGTGTCCCACTGCTCGGAATCATAGGATACCTCACAGTGAAGAGGGATTGTCGCTTCTGGTGCCAGTTCTGTGTGTGTGAGAGAGAGAGACTATTTTACTTCTGGATTCCCTTTATTTACATGAAACCAATGGTGTGGTAAACATTTTTGAAAAAACTATTCACATTTTATAGTATGAGCGAAACGACCACAAAAATTAAAAAACAGCAAAACCATACCTACACAAAAAACTAACTGGAAAAAGAAAGAGAGAGAGAGACCTTTACCTTTAATATACCTTTATTAAACCCTTTTAGGGCATACACTCCTCAGCTGCTTTTTCACAGAAAAAGAGAGAGAGAAACAACGTTTATCATTAAATGACAGCAGAGCCATAGCTGCAGCATAACTTGGATTCAATAGGACTAGATACAGTAGTAGAGGGATGGTGAGAAAGGACTTTTTGTGACTATGTGTTACGTAAATGCCGAAAGGCCACCGGCTGTCTGCTGCAGCTCACCACTTTCTTTCACGGCTCGGCTGGCCACATCTTGGATGCCCCGCTGGTCCATGACGGTAATTATGTAGATTCCACAGTCTTCCTTACGGAAGTCCGTCACCCTCAGCTTCGCCCCCTGCTGGTCAGTGGACACTCGTGGATTCTCAGGCGTGACCGGAAACACCCTGACCTTCCCCTGACCTTCTGTCTCTCTTTCCCATGTCAACAGGGACACCTTCTCTTCTGGCCCTCTGTCGATCCGGGCCTCTAGAACCAGGGTCCGGCCCAATGCCACGTGGAGAGGCTGCTGGTTCTGAAATCGAACCGTCAAACAGAAGCACTGGCAGGTGCCTGAAAGGGATTAAAAAAATGAAAAACTGTTCTTACTGCAGTGGTTTGTTAACTATGTAATGAACATTGATTAGTTAAATCAGGAATGTAACAAATATATTGCCTTGCTGGGTGTGCTTGAGAACAGGTTTGGGAACCACTGCCTTGCTGCACCTCGTCATATGTTATAATCAGTGGTTCTCAACCTCGGTCCTGGGGACCTACTGTGTTTGTCTGGTTTTTGTTACAGACATGTTATGACATGACTAATGATAAATTAAGGTTGTTGAAAACGTGTGCACACTCTACCATCATTTTTGTTCCTGAAACTTATTTTAGCACAATGCAGGTTTGGCTCATTGCCAATTGCTCTTCAGACCCCAAAATCCAGGCGAGGCAAGTTAACTGTGTAATCAGCTGCTTTAATTGATCAATTAAGTGCTGAGTAACAATGAAAACCAGCACACCCTGTGACCCTCCAGGACCAGGGTTCCCTTCCCCTGATCTAAAGGAATCATGTGTCATATTCCACATTACAGAAAATGATAGTATTAGCTCAAGGTTACTAAATCTGGCCCACAAATCCAAATTATTTTCTCTCAGGTAGGTAATTGAACATTTAGTGCAATTGACTGGCCAGGGTGTCTTCACACCGGACTCCCAGGTAAAGGGAGGGTGGAAAAACAGCAGTACTCGGCCCACAAGGACCGTGATTTGAGTAACCCTCCTTTAGCTGATCTGACTGATTTAAAGTCCTGGGAAGTGAATATGGAACATTTAATCTTCATGGCATGCATAGCTATTTCTGATATAATATGAGAGCATTAAGCGAGTAAATCATGCTTTAATAGAAATTAAAATTGCCTAGTTAAGAACAATTAACAGCTAGTTACAATTTATCGGTTGTAACTATGGTTGGAAAGAAAACTAGCATACGCAGTGGGTCCACAGGACCAAGGTTATATGGTGTTATATGATTAAAAAAAGGACCATAAAGAAAACTGAAAACATAATAATGCAAAAGCCACACAATGAACATCTTGTTTCATTCAGTTAATCTACATGCAGACTACATCACATTCAAGGGCGTAAACACATATGGACAGATATGACTGTTTATGACATATTATACTGGCTACTGCGTTTGCATATTGCATATCTCACTCACACACTCTGGAGAAAGAAAGAAACTCACATAACGCCAGGAGCACACCGGTCACAAGCAGATCCATTCAACCATACTGTGAGAGGAGGAGGGGAAAGAACATTGATCCTTCAATATAAGCACAAGAATTGTCTACTTCTGGTTACATACTTCCAGGAGGCAAAAAGGCAGAGATTTGTTGTTTGTGCCCAAGGTAACCGTTGCTGTGTACGTATAGCTTTTTGTTAGACTCCCAAACTGAAAATTATGCTACAGACCTGTCTACTGTGATGTCTATTGTACTGTTGCTATACTGATCTGTTGCTCTAGCCATAGGCGTAGCGTGGGGGGTGCCACCGGTGCGGTTGCACTGGGCGCAAAATTCTGAGGGGCGCAAAATTTCAGAAGACGAAAAAAACACAGTTAGGGCAGCGGTCCCCAACCTTTTTTGCACCACGGACCGGTTTCATGCACCGGGTGTAAAATTCCGAGGGGCAAATTATTTTTGCTTGTCCGCGAAATAAATGAACTGGTTTCCCGCGTCCGCGGAAAATGGTCTTGCATTAAACCGGTCCGTGGTGCAAAAAAGGCACCGTTACGTGCCTCGCCCCGGGTGCTGGCAACCCACTACGCCACTGGCTCTAGCTGTGCATTATTCTTGCCATTTTAAACACACTCATTGTAAGTCACTCTGGTCTGCTAAATGCCAAAAATTTAAATGTAATGACATCAATAACCATGAAATATAAGTAAACAAAATAGCTTACTTCACCTCTCTTTCCTCCGTGCTGTCATTTGTGTGTCCAGTTTTAGCAGTCCAAAAAGCATTGACTGTAAAAGCCTATCGCTACGGAGTGGGTGTGCTCATTCAAGACAATTACAGGATGGGTGCTGGCGTGCTGCCCAACCCATAGTCACAGTCCTTCATTGTGCACCACGTAATTGCCAAACTCGGTAGAGGCGGGAAATATTCCGTTTGCGACAGACAAAACTGGCAATTCGTCAGACAGACTGACAGAAAGACAGACAGACTGATAAGCAATGATAAAACTATCCACCACCAGAGACCGGGTCTTCTTAGGGCCCCAACTATTTTTTTTGACACATAAAACCCCCCCTGCAGTTCCAATGAAATAAACGAACTGAGGCTAGTGATAATTTGACACTCTTGTGAGAATGCAAACACTGTTTGACCTAAGGATGGAAAGTGGCAACCCCACTGTCCCAACCACAGTCAGCACTGGTACGATCATGTGCTAGGAGCATATCCCTCCCTGTGTCACTCACATTATTAAAAACAGGAATGCTTTTCGCTATACTGGTTGTGCAGGAATTACATGTTTTAGGAATGTAGGTGACCTTTCTGTTTGGCTCCTTTAAAAACAGACTGCATGCTGTTTATTAATGTTTTGAACCTGCTCTTTTTTTCTAGAAGGGTCCTGGTGCAATAAAACTGCTATGCTTTACACTGAACAAAGGAAGTAACTCTCCAATAGAACATATTTTATTGCAGACAATGTACATTTCTGCACACTATATTCATAATATTGAGTGCATACAAAAATGATAAAGTAATAATAACAATAAAAAAAGATGGCAGACATTTTATCATATTGCTTTTCTTTTTTCAGAATGTCAGCCACCACTATTCCAGAGGCAGGTGCAGACTTACAGTGTGAGAGTGTCAGGGTCCTGATAAGGTCAGTCTCCTAATTGGACACCCAACTGTATGTGTCGTGTAGGCCAGTTCTTTAGCAGGGTGAGTCACCTGACAGCGTTTTGTGGAAAGTAAATATATCACAGTCAAACCAGTTCTATTTCACAGAAACTCAGTTACCGCAACAATAAAGGGAAATTGCCCTGAGACTACAGACCACTCCAGCACCATCCCTCCCCTGGTTCCTGCCTAGACCACGAGCAGACTGGAGGCCCTTCTGACCCCTCGCCATAATTATTTCTCCACACCATATGCTCTATTTATCAAAACAAAATAATAACTAAACAAAAGCAAAAAAAACCTCCACTCAAAATTCGACACAAATCAAAGCAGCTCCTTTGTTGCCTTTTGAAGAGGCATACCGCATCAGGCTCATGGGTGGGGCCCACCAGGCTAAATGTTGAAAGGTTGTTTCTTCTTTAAGATGACAGGTATTGTTCAGAGACAGGTGTGTGGGAGGGTAAGGAAGTAAAGGAGAAAATCACTTTCTCACACAAACTGCTGGATAAACCCCTCTTTGGCATAAAGGAACCCAAAACTGGATTACTTTATCATGAGGAGAAAGAGAAAGCACGTTGGTAAGTGTCTCTACGTATACTTCTATGCTACAACATAAACAATGTGCGAGCTGTACATGTCAATTTGACAGGAGCACTAAGTACGTGTGTGGCGTGTTAGTGTGGGAGCACAAATGTAAGAATATTGGTGTGTTTGTGTTTCCGTGTGGATGTGTGCACCCTATCCCTGCATTTGAGTGCATCTTTTTTTCCACCGCCTCTGTATGGACAATATCCCGGACAGTATCCTGATGGTTTTCCCGTAATCCACGTGATCCCGAGATGCTTGTTTTTATTCCCCTTACGCAGGCTTCCCCGAACAGAGGAAATGAAGCTGCACCTGCTTCCTGTTGTTTTGATAGTGTCAGCAGGTGAGAGAGTCTCGCCCCCTCAGCTTGGGAAGGTGGTCTGGCTTGCTCTGTGTGGGGGGGTTGGTTTAGTTGGGGGGGGGCTAGGTGTGAAAAAAGCCCTTCCCGTGCTGATCTCAGGGGTTTTTCCTGAAAGGATAAAAATAGCTGAATGACATCAACAGGGCGGGCAAGAAAGTATGGAGCGTGGAGTGACTGGTATGATGGCATTCCTCATGCAGTCTGTAGTTCCCCTCCGGGGGGAAACAGAGATGAAACTGGGCGAGGCCTGGGCAATGGCCCTCTTTGATCTAGTGTGTACGTGTCTAACACCAATCAAAACAGACAGTGAGACTATGTTTACCAGGGGCAGACCAGAGAGTGCCAGAGATGTTTCTGGATTTTGCTCCATCCGAACACCTAACTATGTAATTAGATTCATTATTAGACTTAATGAACGCAGGTGACCATGTTCTGGAGGCACTCAGTGTTTCACCATTCAGACTCTGAACATTCAGTTGCTCAAACCGTTAATGGATCAAAGCGTTTCATTCAGCTCAACTCGAACAAAAACCGGGAATGTTTCTGGCACTCCAGGACCAGGATTTCTAACAATGTTGCCCCCCCCACCCAACCTCCCCTTGATTACGAGCCTTAAAAACCTGCCATGTACCTGTATTAACCAGCCTCACCCCCCCCCGCAGCGCTGTACCCGGCTGTTCGGGCTCAGGACCCGGTGCAGATCCAGTTCCAGACGCGCCGGTGCTGGTGCGGTCCGGCAGTGAGGCGGTGCTGTCAGTGAGGGCGGGGCCGGCGGTGTTCTCCATGAGCTGGGACTCCCCCTCGAAGGAAGTGCTGGGACAGGTGTCTGAGCTGGGCTCGGTGGTGAGGCCCGTGGCTCAGTACGCCGGCCGTATCTCCATCACCTTCACAGAGCTGCGCATCAGCGCCTCCCAGCTGCGCGACGCTGGAAACTACACCGTCACCGTCGTCCCCGGCGCCGCCACCGGACTGAGCTCCAGCTCCGCCTCCGTGGAGCTCAGGGTGTTCGGTGAGAGAGAGAGAGAAGTGGTGGATGCTTATGGTTATGGTTATGGTTATGGTTATGGCTATGGTTATGGTTATTATTATTATTGAAAATGAGAATCCAAACCTATACTACACAGCTGTTATTTCACAGAGAAACAAAGACACCATGAGCAAATTTTTTATAAATAAATAAATAGCGGAAAATGGGAGTGGGTAAAACCATAAAATAAAGAAAGAAAGAATGAGAGAGAGGAATTAATCGAGAGAGAAATACAAATATTAAATGGTTATGATTTCGATTATAGCTGTTATTATCATCGTTATTATTTTTTATGAATTAAAGTGAAGTGGAAGAAAGGGAAGGATGCAGAAAGAGAAAGAGAGAGAGAAAGAAGGGGGGATAGAAGAAAGGAGGGAGGGGGGGAGAGAGGGAGGGAAACCGAGTGTTGAGGAAGGAAGGGAGAGAGAATGAAAGAGAAAGAGCGAGAGAGAGATGGTGTGGGAAAGGATGTAGCTACATTACTCATTGGGAAACACAAATAAAAAGACAAAGCAAAATGGCATGCCGTCTGACCCTTAAAAGAGTAGACTGCCGGACCATGGAAAGACAAAGGCCGACATGGCTGCACAAACAGAAGTATAAAAATGAGATGAGGAGAGGAAGCGTACTTTCACTTTCACAGTTCATAACCAACTGTCAAAGATCGAGGGACACTGAGCACTGAAGCCTGAACAATACTATTATTTTGATGATAGAGCTGTTGCTCATATTGCTGCTAATATAATGAGTAATAATCAATGTTGTTTTATTACTATTATTATTATTATTACCATTTTCTTTCTCTAAATAACTAACTAATCATTACCATGAATAATTATTAATTTATTTAATAATCCATGAATTCTCTAATCTGTCTATTCTAACTCCCTCCTCTCCTCTGCTCTCCTCTCCCCCTCCTTTCCTCACCTCTCCTCGCCTCCCTCGCTCACAGACGCAGTGGTAGGCGTGAGCCTCTTCGTCCCCTCCGTTGCCGTGGAGAGGGGCAACGTGTCCCTGCGCTGCACCTGGGACGGGGGCACGGAGACGGGGGTGATCTGGGGCAAAGCGGGCGTGGCCATCGTCCCTGACTCCCGGGTGACCATCTTGGCGGGGTCGCTGGTGATTAACCCAGCCAGGAGAGGGGACGCGGGGGAGTACACCTGCACCGTCCGAAACCTCGTCAGTGCACAGGCTGCCACCGCCAGCCTCACCGTCTTCTGTGAGTCGCCACAGACCGAGCGCGCTCAGACAGAGGAAACCGTGATCCCATACCCGTGCTTCACAGTTAACTGCCAAAATAAAGAAAACACTTGAGTAAATGAAGGGTTCTGGCACCTCTGTTATGGTGTGGGGTGCATTTCCCTCGCATGGTTTAGGTCCACTCAGCTCCCTTAGAGGGCAAGGTAAACACCAATAAATACAAAGCCATTCTGAGCGATCACGTTCATCCTATGGTGAGGCATTTCTATCCTGATGGGAGTGGTCTCCTCCAGGATGACAAAGCCCCTATGCGCAGGGCACGAGTGGTCACTGAATGGTTTGATGAGCGTGGAAACAATGTAAACCATATGCCATGGCTGTCTCAGTCACCAGATCTCCACCTAATGAAGCACTTATGGGAGATTCTGGAGCAGTGCCTGAGATAGAATTTTCCACCACCATAAACAAAACACCAAATTGTGACATTTCTTGTGGAAGAATGGTGGGCTCGTGGTGGCCCTACGCTCTATTAACACACTTTATGTTGGCATTTTCTTCATTTTGGCAATTGCTTTGTTCTGATACCTGCGTTTTAGATACCTGCTGGGTGCCAGCAGCATTAACACACTGTAGTGTGGACACCTTGATTCCATTACATGCACACATGCATGGTTTTACTGGTACTGGGGTCTCTGCAACATTTTGAAGCCTAGAATAATGGTTTTGTTTCCTCCTCCAACCATTGATGTTTATACATAAAAAAACATGATATAACTCATGTATAAAAGTGGAACCAGGCTCAGAACTAATGGAAGATGTGCATGCGCGATCATATGGTATAAAAAAATAAACATTACTAAAGAGAAATAACAAAGCACACACTGCTTTTCAGCTATAATCTCATTTAATGAACTATGTGTTCTTTTCCTGTTTATTAAATATGCTAATAGCTCTGTGCTCCAGCTTGCTCTCTGGGATAGTCTTTTTGTAGTTTTCTGGGTAAGGATTCCTCTTGCATATGATTGTCCTGGCTGTTGAACACCAGTCTATTCTCCTTACATTTTACATTTTAAGCATTTAGCAGACGTTCTTATCCAGAGCGACTTACCAGATGTGCATTAATACATGGTAAGAACAATCATAGTTAGCGCACAAGATCAGTGCAGTAATACAGCGATAGACATCATTGCAGGCGTCTGCGTATCATACCTGTAAAACTGGGAAAGAAAAGGTTAGTGTGTTTTTTTTGTTTTTTTGTTGTTGTTTTTAAAAAATAGTGTAGAACAAGTAAACAGTGGTGATGACAGATTGGCTAGCTGGACAGTGTTCAGTGGTAGTGGAGTCTGAAGAGGTGGGTTTTGGTGCAAGAGGAGATCCTTTCCTCAGTAGTTGTGGGCTGAAGCGTGTCTGGCGCCACTTTTGTACTTCAGCAAAGAAAGGACGACACTGGCATTTGCCTTTTCTCCCACGGGAGTGAAAGAGTTCAAGTGTGGAACAGAATAATCTCCAGAAACGCTGAAAATGGCTTACCGTTACATCTCTGGGCATTGCTGATTGGTGATAGCCTGATTGGTGATTAATGTGTTATTACCGTCCCCGTCAGATGGTCCAGACACCCCCGTTTTGGATCAGGGGCTGCAGGCCGACTGTGTGGGTGGGGGGCAGGCGGTGGTGGGACAGACAGTGAGACTCACCTGCCAGTCCGACTCCCTGCCCCCCGCCCTGTTCTCATGGCAACACAATGGAGTGCCGGTGGCTTCCGGCCAACCGGACAGCGGCGTGCTCAGCATCCAGACCTTCTCAACCAATCAGAGCGGCCGATACGTCTGCACGGCCAGGAACGCGGTCACAGGGCGGACGTCTGAGCAGGGGACAGACGTCGCCATTGTCCGTGAGTAATGGCGGCTGGCGCGGCTCGTCGCCGTTGATCGATTCGGGTGTTTGCCACAACACAAAGTGACATTTCGCTTCAGGAGTGTTTTGGCAGCACGCTGATCAATTGTAGTTTGTAAAAATAAAAAAAATAAAAAAATAAAAAAGGGAACATTTTTGTGACTTTCTTCCATTGTCTCTTGTCTTCTGTTGTTTTCTCATGTCCCCTCCCCCTTCCTCCCACCCTTCTTTCTTCCTCTCCTTATCTCCCTCCCTCCCTCTCTCTCTTTACTGTCATTGAATTATTGCTCTTTCTCTTGCCCTCCCCTCTGCTCTCTTTCCTCTCTCTTCCACCTTCTTTTCTATCTTTTTTCCCTTCTCCCCCACCCTACCTCCCTCCCTCTCTCTTTCCTCACCCTTCTATCTGTCTCTCTCTTTCCTCCTCCTCCCTCTCACCGCCCCCCCATACACAGGAACCTGTCTCAGTGGTGGTGCTGTTGCGGGCATCGTGATTGGCTGCGTTCTGGCGCTCATTTTAATCATCATCGCCATCTTCCTGCTGCTGCGCTGGAAGAAAGGTGAGTGTTGCCCTGAGCGCTCCATGCTCTCCGCCTGGACCCTTCTGTTACCATCTGTCTGTCTGTTACCGTCCGGAGAGTCAAGCTCTCTGTCTGTCTGTCTGTCTGTCTGTGTCTGTATGCCTGACTCTCTGGGTGTTTATGTCAGTCTGTGTGGAAGTGTTTTTTGCCTGTGACTTTTGATGATATTTATATCAAAGTGAGTGTTGATCTTGTGTGACAGTGGACCTGAGGCTCAGACAGGCGGAGGGAAATCCAAAACCAGACGAGAACCCCCAGCGCCGTGTAAGAAATTGTTTCACTCTCCTGGTGTCACTCACCAACTCTCAACTCATCTCTGCCTTTTAATATTTTGTCATTTTACCCCTTATGATCATAATATTGAGTTATTATGGACCTTTTTTCTCTCTCTCTCTTTCTCCTTCTCCCTGTAATATATATAATATGTTCCATTTGGCAGACGCTTTTATCCAAAGCAACTTACAGTAGTGAATGCATACATTTTCAGTATATGTGGCCCCAATGGGAATTGAACCCATGACCTAAGCGTTGTCAGCGCCATGCTCTACCTACTGAGCCACACAGAATCACTCTCAAAATTTGTGCCAAAGCACACAAATAATGGTTATTGCATATTATTATTATTAGTAATAATAGTAATAATCATAATAAAAATAATAATAATACTGGGGGGATTAATTTATTAAAACAGTAATAATAACAAAGGTAACCATAAACAGCAAAAACCAACACCAATATGATGTCATTGTTGCCTACTCACACACTCTCTCTCCTCCCTCCCTCTCTCTTTCTTTCTCTCTCTCCTGCTCAGTCTCCTCCACTCCAGTCAACCCTGCCTCAGCCCCGAAACCACCACCAGTTACACGATCTAAACACGCTCCACAATGCCGACCAGCACAATGGCTACGTGCCGCCACCGAACGAACTTCACCAGATCAATACGCTCCAACAACACCCCATTACACTTCAGCACAATGGCCAACTAAACACCAACACCTTACCACACAATGGCCAACTAAACACCAACACATTCCCACACAATGGCCAACTAAACACCAACACATTACCACACAATGGCCAACTAAACACCAACACATTCCCACAGAATGGCCAACTAAACACCAACACATTACCACACAATGGCCAACTAAACACCAACACATTACCACACAATGGCCAACTAAACACCAACACATTCCCACAGAATGGCCAATTGAACACCAACACTTTGCAACAAAATGGTCGACAGAACCCAAATATTCTCATACAGACTGGACAGGCACACCCCAACTCACTGGCCCCTATGGTCCATGTGAACCTCAACACGCTGCCACACACCAATCAGCAGGGCAATGACGCACAGCCCCACACTGTCCATGTGAACCTTAACACATATCCACACGCAAACCAACAAGACCCGCGCATGCTACAAAACCCTACCCAGCACAGCAATCATGTGTTACAGCACACTAGCCATCAAAACTTGGACAACTCTGGTCAGATTGGCAACTCAGATAGGGCTCCCCTCATACAAACTGGAGAGTCCTATCCCACAAACACCCCGCGGAGTGATCCTAGGGCCCCCCGAAACCGCGCAGGACACAGGACCCTACACCCTGGTGATCTGGTTCAGACCGGATTCTCCCACCTGGTTGGCCCCGCCCCTGCTGCCCGCCAGAACGCTGACACGCAGACCTACCAGCGGGACCAGGAACCCGAATCAAGGGGCGCTCGCCGTGACCCCCGTGACCGACCATCAGGTGGCCAAAACCGGGGGACCCAAATGCCCTGGGACCGCGTGCGGGCCACTCCCGCATACCCCAACCATGGGTTCGAGGGGGACTTGGAAAGTTCAACCAGTGGAGCTTACGATTCAAACCCTGGGCCGCCACCACGCAATAATGACGCCCGTACAGGGCGGGGCCAGCACGCTGCGGAGACGCAGAGCCCCAGAGCACGCAGCCAAACCGTGCCACAAAATGCTGTGAATGCACACGCCCACTCTGCTGCGCGGGACCCTAACACTGCCGCCCAGCCTCCTCCGCAGAACCCCCGCAACTCTCGCCCAGCCACCGGCCCACAGAATCCTGGCACGCGGGGCCAAAGTGCAGGGCCAACACATTTGGCTCCTCAGAGTCAACCTGTTCAGAGCCAGCCAACCCGCCAGCTGTATCCTGCCCAGGCACAAGCTGCTACCCACAATGCACCACAGCAAACCCTGAACCCTCTGGTGCACACAGGCATGCAGAATCGGGACCCACAGATGCACCATGTCGCACAAGATGGGCAAAACCAGCGGCAGACCGCGCCCCCAAACCCCGATGCTCAGGCCCCTCTGGGGACACGTGCCACGCTTGTGCCGGGACAGAACGCCCCGAACGGTCTCACGCAGGCCGCCTTGCAGACGCACACGGCACGCACCCACAATCCCTTTCAGAGCCGCGCCCACCAGACCTGGCTCGCCCTGCAGAACCCGGGGCTCAAGCTCCGGCCCGCCCCCCGGACGCCGGGCCTGCCCTCCCTCCTGCCGTTCCAAAGGCTAACTCCCCCACCCGCCGCCCCCACACTCCCTCCCATCCTGCCCCTGACCCAGTTCCAAACCCTGCCCCAGCAACCCCTTCAACACCACCCTCCCCAGCAGATCCCCGCCCCTCATAGACACCCCACTCAGCCGGCCCGACACCCCCAACACACACAGAGGCACCTGATCCATGCGCATGGGTTCCATGGCAACCCTCATGCACACCCCAATGCGCACGGACACCCCAACGCACACAGGCACCCGACCAACCACAGACAGGTGAGCCATCCGCCTAACGAGGCAGCGCTTGTGCTGGGATCTCACCCGCCAGCCTGTGCAATGAAGTGTGATATCCCAGCTGCATGCTATCTTTAATGTGTCTTCTATATCGGTAGACACTTGCCATATGTCTTCCGTGTTAGAGACGTGGTGGAGTGTGTAATTCTGTGAGCGCCCCTGTGTAAGTGCAGCGCTTACCGGTGTGCTAGGCGTTAAGGCTGTCACCGCGCTCGCCTTGCGTGTCGGCGCACACACCAGACGCGCTGTGGTTTTAATATGACAAGTGCATAATGAAATGTGCGATTTGTCTCGCACAGGCCGCCTGGGGCAGAGCGAGACGCTGAGGGACGACGAAGCGCCGCCTATCAGACCGTCTCCCACGTCGAGTCTCACAGCGAGGACCGCAGGGAATCGGCAGCCCGGCTGACTCGCGAGCGTTGTGTCCGTTCGGAATCGGAGACAATGCGCCAGGACCCCCCCTTCCATTCTATTATGCGGCTTTATTGTCGATTATCTTTAAAACTAATGCCGGAATATAATGGAATGCCCAGAGTGCTACTATTCTTGTTACATTTTTTCAAATGCCGCTATCACGTTGTCATTTGAAAATAGGTTCATTTAGAATAATGAGCGCTCGCGTGCTTCCGTAAATTTTAAATTACTACGTGACACGCTTGCACTGCTGGAATAATAAAGCCATTGGACTGTCCCATTACGTTTCGCCACTCAAACATCTGAGTCCGACAATAAAGCGGCATGACGGAGAGATGGAAATCTGGAGCGCTTCCAGCCGATTGAATGGGGGTTCACACAGAGGAATTGTTGAAAGAATTGGACTGCTACGCACGTTTAAATGTCCATTCTGAATACACCCTGTTTATACATCTTTGTCTCGAGTCTGTTCTCGACACAGTTTCTCAGCTGTTGACGAATTCATTTGAAACTGTTAAGTTGACCAAACAAATGCCTGAAACATGATTAATTAACTATATTTATTTATCAGACTAAATGTGTAATATATTTTTTTATCACCTGTTACATGATCATTATTGTGATTTTATCTTAACTTCCATGGATTATTTCACTCAGGGAAATATTTTGTTACAAACCTTTGACCTTTGACCAATGTTTCAGGAGATTCTGTAAACATATGGGCTACAAAGGTAGCTACAGTAACTTTGATAATAAAAACGTTTACTTCTGTACTGTGATGTCCTTTGTGTCGTTTAATGGGTTCACATGGAGGCTTGAATGAAGGATTACATTTATGGAAATAAACCTTTCTGGAAACATTCACACATTTTCACATGGGGAATAATTATTTTATAATTTATATTTTATATATATTAATAAAGAATAAAAACACAATGTATCCTTATGAAAAGCTTGGGGTACATTTCTGGAGCAATGTTTTAATGTTGTTAAAGACTTGCTAACACATTGTAGCCATTGAAGCAAAGTAGCATTCTAAGTCTTCCCCTTTTTTCTATTGTACTGTATATACAGTATATACACTACTGGTCAAAAGTTTTAGAACACCCCCATTTTCCAGTTTTTACTGATATTTAAGCAGTCCAGTTAATAACCTGAAATGGTACAAAGGTAAGCGGTAAACTGCCAGAGGTTTAAAAAAAAAAGTTTAGGTTACCAAAAACTGAAAAATAATGTACATTTTTTGTCAGTGAGTATTTTCCTACACCATCAAAAGGCACTTTGGAGGAAACTCTGACAGGAAGAGGTCTGGCAGACCCAAAGCCACAACAAAATCAGAAGACAAGTTTCTGAGAGTCAACAGCTTGCGTGATAGGCGTCTCACAGGACAACAGCTTAACACTGGTCAAAGTAAGGAAGTCTCAGTTTCAACTGTGAAGAGAAAACTTCGAGCTGCAGGTTTGACAGGTCGAGTGGCAGTAAGAAAGCCATTGCTAAGATGACAAAATAAGAAAAAGAGGCTTGCCTGGGCCATGAAGCACCGCCAGTGTACTACTGAAGACTGGAAGAAGGTCTTATGGACCGATGAATCTAAATTTGAAATCTTCGGTTCATCACGCAGGGTTTTTGTATGCCGTCGAGTAGGCGAAAGGATGGTTCCTTAGTGTGTGACACCAACTGTCAAACATGGAGGAGGAAGCGTGATGGTCTGCGGCTCTTTTGCTGGATCCAAAGTCGGCGACTTGCACAGAGTGACTGTTAATCCATGTTAACCGATTACTTGTTCCTTTAAAAGGGCCTTTTTTTATAACTCTGAAATGTACATTATTTTCAGTTTTTGGTAAACTAAACTTTTTTTTTAACCTCTGGCAGTTTACCACTTACCTTTGTACCATTTCAGGTTATTCACTGGACTTGAACCGCTTAAATTTCAGTAAAAACTGGAAAATGGGGGTGTTCTAATACTTTTGACCGGTAGTGTATATATACTATATATATATATATATATATACAGTATACACTGTATATAATTTCAATGTAAGTACATATGCATTAGCCAGTGCTGTGTTTAGTTTTATTACTATGAATTTCCACAGAGGGGGAGGAAATAAAATGATTTTTTCATGAGTAACTAGGGTTAGAGGGTGTAATTGGTTACCAAATTGTGAGAAAAAATGGGAAAAAACTTGGGAAAAAAACAAATAGTAAAACAAAACAAGCTCTGTGGTGTGGGATACAGTTATTACAGCCTGACCCTTTGATCAACCCCTCCAAATATGTGGGCAAAAGTGCCATGACTGAGGCTAGAAGAGCGGAGATAAAGCTACAGCAATGAAGGGGTAATGACACTGCTGCATGTTCCCCAAACAAACAGAAAAAGTGTGTGTGGGATATGTGCAGGTAGGGCACAAACTTACCTGGGTAAATGAAGGACAATAAGTATATACAAGGCAGAGGCTACTACACAAGTGTATGGCTGGGCATGGCTCTGCTATTAATTAAGAAGAGCCATAAGCAAATAATATCCCAGCATGCATAGGGCCATGTATAAAAATGCTTGGTGCCAATAATTATGGCTAGCATGGCTGCAACGAAGAGACCCTCAGTGACTTTGAAAGAGGGGTGATTTATGGGAGCTGTTTGACAGGGGCTTCAGTGATAGGTCAAATAGCTGATGCTTCACAAGTGACGGCAACAATGGTCCTTTCTCTAATGAGACATTCCGGAACGACACCCGGACACAGCATTTTCCACCTCCATCATCAAGCCGTGAGTTGGTTGGCTTTGCTGTGGAAGTGTGACCCTTGTATCCCTTCTGTAGAATTCCAGACGCTCATAGACTGTGAACAATGTGTACAGGCCCTGCTGGCCATGCGTGGTGGCCCCACATCCTGTTTTACGTTGGTGTTTCCCTTTCTAGGTACACATTGCTGTTTGTGACCCTAATCCTTACACAGTACCTGAAATGAATACATTTAGATGCATTCTGGCTTCAGTGGACATAGCCCGTATAATTAGGCTTGCATTAATTAACGTGAGCACAACAGATGGCATCCTGCCTCCCTGTGTTTTGGTACTGATGAACACCTGGCTGTTTATGAGTCGCACACATGAGCAACCTGGGACAACACACCTCTATCTCTGTTAAACTACATCTGATTTTGTCATAGCTTGAGAGAGGGTGTGGGCCGAACAAAGTATAGGAATTTGGGGTAAGATACCTCCTTGGCATAAAAATATAGAGGTTTTTAACATTCAAAATGTGTCTCGTGCTTTATATTTTAAACTGAGCATTTGTACATTGGACTATGCACTGTATGTTCAAACTCATTTCTGATGATGTTTTTGTCATATGGATGTTTACAGTAAAAGGAAATAATACATAAGGATACCCCATTTCCCCCTACCAACCCTTGTGTAATCTCTGCTCCCCTCTATCGGACTTGGGGTCCTGATATTGTTTGCTAAAGCAATGGCTTTCGTTAAATATAATGACTTTATATTGTTCCTGGCTTTCAAGATGGTGCAGGCACGTGCACAGATAGGGCCCAAGGGAGGCTTCAGCTCCTGCCCTTTTGCCCTCAGAGTCAAAAAGTGCCCTTTTTTTGGCTGGTGTTAATTGTATTCCTTTTTTTTCTTGATTTGTTATTGAAATTCTATCAAATATAAAGAGGGAAATGTATAGTAGTATCGACAAAAAAATGCACCTTATCAATCTAAAAGTACCCCCCTCCAAATGGTTGTCTCAATCAATCAATCAATCAATGTTGCATCTTCCGACATTACGAATACAACTTGTCATGAAAAGCGTTGCATTCCCAGTTTGGGTACAGTGAATGATATCACTCAGGTAGTTTTGAAACCACGATTAAGCAAGACTTACTTACTTTTTATGTTATATATCTGTAAAAAAACAACTATGAAGTAGGTCAGTAGGACTTGCCACCTTCACGCTGTAATTTTGTCATTACTAGCCCCGGTACTCGCGAGCAAGTAAGCTAGTCTAATTATAATTAAAACGACGTTATCTCCGTCATGCAGGACAACTTACAAATATGCAATGAATTTCTGAAGCAGGTAGTTACGTTTTACATAGTTCTGCTAGTTTAGTGTAGTCACCTCCTTTTCTTTATAGCCAGTTTTCTAAAAACGTGATGTTTAAAAGTATATTATTGTTTGGGCATGTAGCAGTGTGTTTCCCTGTTAAAATAAAAGTTTCAATCAATCAATCCATTTTGATTGGTAAATAAGAAGCAGCATAAACGCTGCTAGAAGAGGCAAATACACCTGTCTCCAATGAAAGGCAAAATACCTCCCTGGATCAGTTTTTCAGCCACATGCATAGATGTAACAAACATATGAGTGTGTTTTAGTAGTGTGTGTGTGTGTGCGTGCGTGTGTGCGTGCGTGTGTGAGATTTTGAATATAATAAAATACTGTGGTTTCTTTTCCTCTCAGTGTGATGCTCAAAAACATGTTACTAAAATCAAACGGTAGTTCAGTAGTTGTACCATATGTCTCATTTATAAAATATATGCAGTGTAACAAAATGATACAGAACATGAAAACAGAAGGAAGTTTTGAAACCCCAAATTCAGGGGGCTTATGTATCAAGCATGTCAGAGTAGGACTGCTGATCTAGAATCTTATCATTACTGTACTTATAATGAAAGGTAAAACAGGTCCCAGGTTCTTTCTCAAAGAAACCACTGATCTAATGTGACTGAATTGGTCTAAACAACTGAACACTGACTGACTTGCATTACTACATCAAATCTGTGGTCTCTTCGTGGGATAATGTGTTTCAGTAGACTTTAAACAGGTCCCATGTTATGAACATAGTGTGTGATTATGGATAGCGGCGGTGTGGCAACATCGGGGTGGGAATAGTGCATGTCGGTGGGGTGAGTGCCCTTTTTTTGCTTGAGCCCCTGCCCCCCAAAATGTCTGTGCACGGCCCTGAGATGGTGTGTGTGTGCATGTATGTGTATGGAACAGGGGGGGGAAACACATTGTGCTTTTATATTGTTATTGGCATCATCTATAGGCTATATTCAACACACATTCTCCAGTCAGACGAGTGAAAGAGCAAAGTAGAAGACAAACACTGATAATCAGTTTAAAGTTTAAAGTCTGCCTGCTGTCTGTAACTACTGTGAAGCATTTCTCAGTTCTGCCAAGTGATAATGCGCTTGCGATTCTTCTTGCTAGCATAATGTACTTTTTTCCAGCTTGTTGTGAGGGAATTGGGAGTATGACAGGACCTAAGCGGTCCCCTCGCCTCACCCCACCTCCTACCTGTGAGTACCTGTCATCCTGCTTCTGTCCAGGGCAGGGTCCGGCCACTTAAAGAGAAAGAAAGATTTGCCGTATTATGGGCCGTGATCTTGGAATGATTTACGGACAAAACATTCACTAGAATCTCTTGTGCCACTGTCACATTTTAAACGAGTGAACACTCTTGCTCATCGCTGTACACGTTTTACACGGCTGTTTAGTTTCACTCAATACGTTTTCTTTAATGGGAAGATGTCTCCACATATTTAATGTATTGTACGTAATTGGCTTGGTTGGTTTGGTCCTGACGGTTTTTGTGCTCATCTGTTCTGCTGTGAATGCCCTGTCTTGGCTCGGTCTCATAAGCTATGAATCTTGAAATGACATCCTATTAAAAATAAAGGTTATAATACAATTAATTAATTAATCAGGTGATTGCAGAAGCATATAACTCGTCAAATATTGCTGGTCGGGGGGGTGCCTAGACCGAACCTGTTGTAGATTATAGGTAATAGACAAGCCTAGATGTGCTGAATGGCCTGTTACATTACATTACATTACATTACATTACAGGCATTTGGCAGATGCTCTTATCCAGAGCGACGTACAACAAAGTGCTAACCATACTCAAGAACAGTTTAGCTGAAAGCCACCCTAGTGGGAAGTACAATTCCTGGGTGCTAGGAGCAACCAGATAGTTAAACTAGGACCCTGTAGGTAAATCTGTAGCCACAATTCAGAGGTAGCAATAAAGCACTCAATGCAGGAAATAATGCCTAAGCCTAATACAATACATAAACAAGTAGACGTGTAAACTAAGCAACTATGTCCCTAAGTTAACAAAAACCGGACTACTGTTCTTATGTTCTTACTGTGGGACTGACTCATGGTGGTTCAGTTTATAGACCACAAAAGTGACCTCATATGCACTCTTGACCAATTTTATTTTTTGTGTGTTTAAAAAAAATAATTATACTTTTTTATTATCCTGCAATTGTCATTGGCTGATGGGCATGTCATTGTGCGTCATTATCTCTCTCCATAGCAATGCAAAGGAAAAGAGAGAGCTGTCGTTAAGTGTCCAAGGTTTCAATGTTTTATCAAGCTTCCTCTGCTTGTGACACGGAAGAAGTACCACGCACACACACATGCACTCACACACACACACACACACACACACACACACACACACACACACACACACACACACACACACACACACACACACACACACACACACACACACAACAACACACACTGATAAATTAGATTTAAAAAACCTTTGGCGGCTGACATACCGCATATAAGCAAATGCTTATCTTCTCATTCCGGAACGATGGGCAGCAAGAAACCTCTGGTTTCCTGAGGGCTCTAATCTTTAAAAAAGCCCAGCACCAGCCACACCCAAAGGACCCGATCACACGTGGCACCCTGTGCTCAGCCCTTTGGGACAGGGGAGTCTGTGAAAGTGTGGACAGTGTTGGGCTGTGGTTGATTTGTGATTGATTGGTGGTTGATTTGTGGTTAATTTATGGTTGATTTGTGGTTGATTTATGGTTGATTTCTGATTGATTTCTGGTTGATTCTTGACCCTTCTTCTCTTTTCTCTGTGCTGCAGCTGCTCCTGCTCCCAACGACTCAGAGAAGCTGACCTTGGCTGTAGTGGCTGGTGTCCTGACTGTGGTTTTGGTGGGGCTGTTTCTGGGAGTCTATTTCTGCATAAAGCGCTACATGTGAGGCCTTACAATACCCCAGGCTTCTGGGCCTACCCCCACCACCCCCCATCTCTCTTTATCTATTTATTTGTTTGGAAACTACTTGTACTATTAGCTTACTTCCACCAGGACAGGAACGATTACTAAAACTGATAATAATACTACTACCACAACAACAACAGCAACTATTTGTGGTTCTCTGTGGCTCAGTTGGTAGAGCACAGCGTTGGCAATGCTTAGGTTTTGGGTTCAATTCCCACTGGGGCCACATATCCTGAAAATGTATGCATTCACTACTGTTATGTCTCCGTCCCGTCCTGTCCAGTTGCTTTGGATAAAATTTTCAATTATCCTATTATCATTCCTCGTCTGTTCTAAATGGCGTGTATATTTCCCGGTTTCCCCTTCATTATTATTATTACTACTACTACTACTAACACTGCTACTGCTGCTATTACTTCCACTACTAGGCTACAACTAAGATTATAACTATAACTACAACTACTACTATTCTATTATGACTTCTAAAACTACTACTACTATTATTACAGCTACTACTATGCTTGGCTTTTTCAAGCCCACTAAAGTTTGTGCTCAAAGTTTCTTTTCTAGTTTTATTTATTAGTTTATTTGTTTGGAACCAGTACACTTGATACAGTACAGAAAAAGTATCCGATGCTGGGTATGTGTGCTTGTATCAAGAGTGTTGATGGTTTATGTTAGATTAGGGGTTTGGTATAAAGCCAAAGTGTTGGTGGTTTATGTTAGATTAGGGGTTTGGTATAATAGGGAATCTACTAAATTGATGCCTGACATGCCTCTCTCTGCTGCAGTGTCAAACAGAATCAGGCTCATACCATCAGGAGAGACCAGCATCAGGCCCGTAAGTGCAGCTGGAATTGACTCTCCCTCTCTCTCTCTTTCTTTCTCCCTCTCTCTCTCTCCCGCTGTCTCTATTTCTTTCTCCTACTCTCAATCTCTCCCTTTCTCTCTCCCTCTCTCTTTCTCCCCCCCCTCTCCCTCTCTCTCTCTCCCTCTCTAATGTCATTTCCTGTCACTCTTTCATGCATTCTTATGTTTTATGTCTCTCTTGTCTTTACAGGTTTCGGCACTGATAGGAAGTGCGAAGACTGTGAATGAATGTGTGTGTCTAAGTGAGTGGGTGAATGTGTGTGTATCTATGTGTGCGTGAATGAGTATGCGAGTGTGTGTGTCTGAGTGAATGGGTGAGTGTGTGTGTGCAAGTGTATGTGAATGAATGTGTGAGTGTGTTTCTAAATGAGTGGGCGAGTGTCTGTGAGTTAGCATACATACAGGTAACTGCCACAATAAAGGAAACATCAATTAAGTGTCTTAATAGGACATTGGCCCTCCACGAGCCACCAGAACTGCTTCAATGCACCTGGCATAGATTCTAGAAGATTCTACTGTACAAACCCTTTGTTTACTCAAGTGTTTCCTTTATTTTGGCAGTTACCTGTATATCTATGAGAGTACATGTGTGTGTGTAAATGAGTTTGTGTGTGTGTGTGTATGCGTGCAAGTGTGTATGAGTGTGTGTATAAGTGTGAAAGTGAGTGTATGTGTATTTGAATATGCAAGTTTGTGTGTGTGTGTGAGTGAATACAGTATGCAATGTAGTATGTGTGTGTGTGTGTGTGTGTGTGTACTTGTAAGCTAGAACCCTGACCTAATATGCAGTAATGTCAGGGTGGTGATTTGCCTGTTTTTGTCAAATAAACAAACTTTACAAAGGAGACGTTCTGAGAGTTACTGCTGGTGAATGCAGGTAGTCCTTTTTAATGGCTGCAAGTCTCCATTATTGCCACAAGAGGGAACCATAACATTAAAAAAAGAAAAGCTCTCCTTGAAAACAGTTTTATAATTGCAGTATTTATAAAATACTTTAATTTCTCTCTTCTGCTTTAATATGAGGTGTGTGTGTGTCCAAAATGTATGCAGTCTGATGATTCACTGATTCACACAAGAATTAATAAACAGTAGTAACAGGAACCAAGCAGCTTGCAGCGATACCACATATAAGCCCATAGATGGCGCTGGTGCTGTTTCTGTTACCCCCTGCTGGGCACCACAGCTGGCTGTAGCCTGCCCCTCGTGGAGCTGCCGGCTGGACGGCCGGGGGTGGGGGGTGAGGAGACCTGGTTCCTGGTTCAGTCAGGCTGTCACCGCGTTTCTCCGCTCATCTGGAGTTGTTGGGTTCTGTGAAGCGTGGAGCATGTGAGTGGGGAGAGGATGAGACAGACTGGGGATCTGCACTACACTGGGCAGTACACACAAACACACACACACACAGTCACACACTGCAGGGACATACAGGTAACTACCAAAATAAAGGAAACACCAACATAAAGTGTCTTAATAGGGCATTGGGCCACCATGAGCTACCAGAACAGCTTTAATATGCCTTGGCATAGATTTTGGTGTCTGGAACTCTACACCATCCTTCCATGACAAATTCCATCATTTGGTGTTTTGTTGATGGTACTGTCTTAGGCACCGCTCCAGAATCTCCCAAGGGATTTGTATTTATAGACTTTTACCTTGCCCTCTAAGTAGTTGAGTGGCCCTAAACCATGCCAGGAAAATGCACCCCACACCATAACAGAGGCGCCAGAACCCGTCACTGTGGGAAACAAGCACTTGGGCCTGTAGGTTTCTTTTGGCATGCGCCACACATGCAGGGTGATTCATCTAACCATATGCCTTTTTCCCACTGTTCAGTAGATCACTGAAAAGTGATCTACTGAACCTTAATAGAGCCTTAACAGTCAGATGCCCTTGTTTGAAGTTCAGCACTCTGAATACTGAACACAAGTGGTATTACGTGTTAAAACCCCCTCATTTATCCTACATGTAAAATATATTTATTTGATTTAATATAATAATTACTACACAGGATTCCAATGATCAATTAAATCACCAAATTCATTGATAGGCAGAACAAACTGGCGGATCAACCGTACCAAAATATACAACTCACAATTCAATTAAAATTAACAGTTGGTTTATTAAGTCACAACAGTTAGACAAAGACAAAATATTCAACATCCAATCTACAGATGTAGGTTCAACTACCTTAACAAATACAAAATCCTAGACATAAAAATGACATGTAACAATCACAAAATAGATGAAATGGAAGAAAATGATACCAAACCAAGTTTATCTCTTTCCAAATGCAAACACATGCAGCTGAGGTGTGAGCTGGGACCAGATCTCCCAAGAAAGCAAGAATGACGAATCACCTTTGAAGACTAGACTCCTCAAAAACTTCCCAAAACTGAACTCAAGCCATCAACAGGTCACACTTTAAGGGCCCTAATTTGGTGAATCAGGACGGTGTCTGTAACGCAGACGCAGACGCAAAGTGTGGACGGTGGCGCTTTAGGGCATATCTAATGCAATTTTGGTAATTTTGTGATTTAGGACGATAGCGCACCTCCGGCGCAGTTGGATTAACTTTAAAAAAATACATGTGGATGTGGTGGGGGTTTGGTTTCATAATGGCCAATCAGAACACCTATTTTCTATCCCTTTAAATACCAGTGTGTTAACGCTAATTGGCAATTTCCTGACATGGATGACAGTTTTGCGCGGCTGCACCAGGAGTGCTTCTCAAAAGAGGAGAGCAATTTGCTTGTGCGGAAAAGTTGGTGCGCGAATCAGAGGGGGAAAACAAGGTGCACATTAATTTGTTATTTTCATGATTTGAGTTTATATTTTGAGACCTACATTGTTAAAAGAAAGTGTTTTATTTTACCATCTCTTTTTTTCCTTATCTGTAGGCTTTCCAACTTAAAAAACAATGTTTCTTTTCTTCTCATTTAAATGTAATTGTTAAATGGAAAGCAATAAATAAAAAATCTCACAACTGCAACTAGGCCTGTTTCATTTATGTTCGTCATGCAGTAGGCCTACATGTGTCACCCTGGAGTGTGCATCACAAACCACCTGGATATTAATGGAGTGGACCCCCTTCCGATTCACATAAATGATACCATGAGCAGATGGTGCGCGCAACTGCACATGTGTGCAGTCAATGGCACCCAAGACCCCAGGGAATCCACATTGCGTATAAAAATCCTGTTTAGTTCTCTGCTGGCTGTGTCGGGTGTAGGAAAAGTAATAAACTAATTTGCATGTTGGACAAGACTGGAAGAAACTGCATGTACAGCCGAACTGATAGCCGTCTGGCCAACACCGGCTACCAAACCCAGGGTATCGCTCACAGTATCGCCTTCGGCGTCCAATTATGTACTCCATTTTCTGTAGTGCAAATAAAACCCTTTCACATAAGAAAAACAATGTGCATACAAACATATATTTATTTAACAGGTGTATCTTACTGAATGGTAGTGATGGATGGCCTACTGGCTTCAGTCTTTCATGTCCGTGCATTGAATAACCACAAGCTGTGGTGAAATAGTTTTTAGCTTAATTGATTACGCTTGCAAATTACCCATGGATTGGACGATTTGCCTCAATGTGGGGGGAAATTCATAATATTCACAAAACATTCTCATGTGATTTCAGATAACCTTATGTTCATATGTGCACATCAATAAAGTCACCAAATTGCACAGAGCGCTAGCGTTTGTGTTAAGAGGTGGTCTAGTTGGACATTAATGCAAATTCATTATTTGACACCAAACTTGCATAGCGCCGACTGTTTTCATTGTCACACCCGCTATTGCGCTGCCCAACCCATAGTCGCGCAAACGACTGTACACCACGAAATTGCCAAACTCGGTGGAGACTGGAAATATTCTGTTTGCAACAGACAAAACTGGCAATTTGCTAGCACTCACGAATATAGGGCCCTAAGTGTTTGGAGTAGGGGGGGTTGGCTCCCTCCCTCTTTAGCACATGGCTGATTCATTTACGATTTGGGGGAAGGCCCAGCACAAGCTAGGTTCAGACCCCCTTTTTATATTTTTGTTTTGGGTCACTTACTACCACAAGATATATTTTCAAGGTCACCATTGATATGCTCCTCTCATGTTGAGAATCGTGGTGATAACAAACATCAGTAGGGCCTGGGGAAGACAGCTTGGTTTATACAGAGATGTTGGTTAAGCTGATATTTGGAGAGACATAATATGTTCAGGCAAAGAAAATTGCTACCAGGTCACAAGGCCAATCATATCAGGTTGACCTCCTCTTTCAATCTGGTGGGCCATAATTATTTTCTCCATGATCCATCATTTACAGCTTATAGGTAGAACCCTGAAATTGTTATGTATGACATAAGCTTGTAAGTTTGCTGTGCTGATCTAATATGGACCAGCGCTGGCTAACAAAGCTGCATACCTTAGTGCCCTGATTTCATTCACAAGGTAGTAAACCTATCAACGATGGCACCATGTTTGTTCATAAGAATTTAGGTTAGGCCGAGCCACATTCTGTTTGCCTGCATAGGATGACCAAAATGCACCTCCCCGACAGATCACAGTTATTCCTAGTTGATGATGTTTTTCCCTCAGACTTTCATGCCAACATCACCTTAGCCACTGTTCATCATGAAACATTAACTTGTTGAGCAGTCTTCGTCACTGCCATACGTTCACCAGCATTCACCCCTCTTTCAAAGTTACTGAGATCTCTACTTCTAGCCATGGTAGACAAAATAATGGGCAACTGGTCCTGCTCGGCATTTTTATACATGACCTTAAGCAGGATGGGATATTTAATTAACTCAGGTACCACACCTGTGTGGAAGCACCTGCTTTCAATGTACTTTGTATCCCTAATTTATTCACATATTTCCTTTATTTTGGCAGTTATCTGTACACACACACACACACACACACACACAGAGTCACTACATGGATGATAAAAAAAGGCACACAACTTGTTAATGCAGCTCACGGACATAGCCATCAGTGTGGGGTTGTGGGTAATTATGGAAGATATCAAGAACACAACTCTCTAATTGTCACATTGGTTCATCCATCAGTGTACAGAGTCAAGAGAGTACAGAGTATCAGCCAAAATCTCAGAGGAGCGCGGTGATGTCCCCTGTTTTCCTGATTAAACACTGCGCTCTGTTTGTGCTTTTATCTGCTTTGGTGTTCCTGCCAAGAACAAAGATACCTCACACACCTGTCACAGCTGGCCTTTCAACAACGCTGTAAAGGGGAAACCACGGTCATCAATTATCTGTGTGCATTCTTACCAAGATCATATGCCATTATTGTTATTATTGTTATTATTATTATTATTATTATTATTATTATTATTATTATTATTATTATTATTATTATCATTATTATTGCAACATCTGCAATAAATGTAGTTTGGACTACTTCAGTCTTTTCAACTTTTCCTAATGGATGTGCCCTAGCAATAAATGCTGACCTTTTTCAGTAAAGAGCTTTTAAAGGCCTTTTAACGAAACGTTTCCAAGTAAGTTTGCCTTGTACTTTTTTGGATGTTGCCTTCTTATATATTTTTTTACATCGTTTTCTTTACAATCACTGGCCTTTTCCATGTTCCCAAATTCAGGTTTATTGTGGTCACATGCCCCGCCCAGTATTCTTCTTCGTCACATTATTATTATTATTATTATTATTATTATTATTATTATTATGAATATTAAGAATTATAAGGTTAGGTTAATAATAATAATAATAATAATAATAACAGCAACAACACATTTTGACATTTTCTATTGGATTTCCCATGTGCCCAGGCGTGACCTGTTACCCGAAGCTGAGGGAAGTATCAACCCCACACTTAGACCAGGGGAATTACCCAAAAACCATCACCCCGTGGCTTAGGAACCCCCTCCTCAATAACATGGTTCACGGTGGACACCTTTATTCAACACCCACTACTGGCTGCAATGCAAAGGCTGTTTAATGTGCTAACACATGAAATAATATCAAACCTAACATCATATGCTATGAATCAATATGGACAACAGAAGGACAGTATTACATTTATAAGTAATACAATTACAATGTTATAGAATGTGTAATCCAGTGTATTTATATATGTCCAAGTGTTTATATTTGGCCTGAAAATATCAAATTTGTCACTTTTAGAAATGTGGAAATACAAACAAAATATTCTTTAAAAGGGGAAAATATGTTTTTGCTTTTTACTGAGGACAAGGACTCGGAATGTTCCCAAGGGCCCCTGGTTTGGAACCCCTCGATTAGGGGTGAGTAATATGGCCTAAATATCATGAAAGTAATTGCATCAGTATTTTTTAACATGTCCACACGTCAACCACACTTGACAGGCAGGCACCTCAGTGCAGTCTGCGCATGTGTGGGAATTTCCCCTCTGAAAAAGCCTTGGGTGTCTCAACTGGGGTGACTGTGGTAGGGCCAGGGGGGGGGTCTGGGGCGGAGAGGAGGGTGGACAGAGGAGGCTGACAGCAACGTGAGGTTTTAGCCGGCTTCATTGAGTTAATTGCAGCACTGCAGACTGATAAGAATCAAGACCAGTGAGTCAGAAACCACATGGACCCACAACAAACCTGCCATAATTCTTCCGTCTCCAGGCAACCAGTTCCCAGCACTGACAAAAATCTGAAACCACAGCTCAGCACCTCCTTCCTTCATTGCACAAAGACAGGTGATTGCGTTATGTCGGCTTTCCTCACACTCAGACCAGAAGAAGTGCAACCGTGATCAACTATTTAATACGGTGGCGTAGAAAGTAATTTCGTAAATTCCCCGCTCTGTGGAAAAAAAAATCCAGACAATCCGGTTTTGAAATCACAGAAAAACACGGAAAAATACTGTCTATTCAGGCACATTTCATTGTGCTTGGCACTGAGGCTTGGCACTTGCCACATGTGTCAGAGGTTGGGTTGAGCCTGCAGACATGAGTAGCTAAATTTCCATTATAATGCCACTGCCAAACTGTCTTGTAAATTATATTTTATAAACATGCAGTTATGATTAAATATGTGCAGTTACCTATGTGCATTGTTAGTGATATTAACTGTAGATTTTTTTCAGTTGTTTGAGTAATCCTTTTTTCAGTTCAAGGATTGCACAATTACATTTATGCTGTTAAATTATCTTTTAATTTTTTCAGTTTATCAAACTTCTGAAGGTCACTGTATATTACTATTTCTGGAAAGTGTAGGCCTTTGCTGTCTGGGACTGTTGGCCAATAATCCACCAGACAGCACAGAAATTTCACACTGTGTTATCATGTCCCCAGAGTTTGTTATTACTGAGCTCCTTGGCAGATGTCAGTCACCAAAACACTTTGCCGTTTACGTGCATTTTGCACGTTTTACAGTACCGCACACGATATAAGAAACAGCAAAGGCAAAATGTTTTATGTTTTTTTAAAGTGTTAAAACAGAATCTCTACTAACACACAAACATAAAATCAGGCCAAATAAAAAGTGTCGATGAGCAATATGTGTCAAACCTCAAGAAAGAATGACCTATTTCCCAGCACTGGCAGACAGAACAATACCTCATCATGTCTTTATACCCTGTCTTCATGCACAAAGCGTAATGAATTTCCCCAATGAGGGATAACAAAGTCATATTGCGTTGTTTTCTATTGTATCATAAAGAGGCTCGGATGCCATGCCTCACCGGTGCACTGACAGTGTTTGACGAGCGGCATACGCCCCATGGACCCCTCCGCACCCCCAGCTCTCTAAAGGCCTCTACATGCTCGAACGACAACAACGTGACAGCAACACAACCAGGGCTCTGCAACATCAACGCAACCTTTGCGACCTACGCAGAGGCGACCGCAGCGCAACCGTTCACATAGATGTTGCGCATCATTGATTGGTTGGTTAGCGAGTGGAAGCGGAGCTGTTATAGTCATAGTTCATAGGTCACAGTTCATCGAGCTAGTAGCTAACGATATAGATTGCCAGCATCATTTCTTTGACACGGTATAAAATGAACCAGCTTCAGGAAAGATTGGCTGAAGAAGTTCGAAGGTACAGGAGTTGTTCAATACATTGACGCCTACTAGTGTACAGAACAGTACAGTGTAAGGACACCATGTTGCATAGGCTGCACATAGCCTTTGTAGAGGTATAAATATATACGTATAAGTATTGTTGCATTGCGTGAACCGCGAAGAAGTTACGCAGAAGCATATAGAGGCTAAGCCGTAGAGAGCAGAGCGGAACTGGGGCGAGCGAAAAAGGGAAGCTTTTTTTTTTCTTCTAGTCTTTTTTTTGAGACGTGACGATCACAGATGTATTTCGACAGCGCTGTATAAATCCCGCCTGACAGAAAGACAAGCCTTAACCATAATCTAAGGACAGCTCAAGGGACTAGCTGACTGTGATAGGTATGTTAAAAACTCTTCCATTTTTCACTTTTTTATTCTTAAATATATACAAAAAATATACTAAAATGTAGTGGGATTCATATTAACAGTAGGTGAGAATATTTAAAAAAATGAATATTCAATTCATTGACCCGCTCAAAGAACAGTCCCTTTAATTTATTTAAAATATTTTATGGGACAGTAGCAGGTAATTGTGGTCCACTTTGTGTTTATGTAGTGTTTGGTCTTCTCACTCCTAACAGGAACAATGAAAAGCACAATGCTGCTCATTTCATTCTGCTGAGTTCTACTGTGGTTAAAAAGAACAGACTGGGGACGAGGCTGAATGTTCCATTATTTGAATTTTCAACAATGAGATAACTAATCAGCCTCCTGGATTAACATTTGAATTGCTTGTTAATTGACCAGGGAAAAAAAGAGAAGAGATTTATTTTTTTCGAATCAACATTCAGGAAGAATAGCCTGGAAACTGAATAAAATAAGATAATTAATTGATATTATTAATTTTCCTGCCTGAAAGTGAGTTATTGTAGCTCTTTTTGCAGTGAGTTATTATTTCACAGAAAGAACCAGAGTTCCATATTATTGTGTTTGAGAGCGTTAAAATATAATGTCAGATTAATTGAAATATACATCCCTAGGTTTGAACTCTGAATACAATAAAATGATGAATTTATATAATTAATCACTCCGTGATATTATTGATTACACCCTTCAAATGTTCTGTGCTCTGCTCACACAGACTGGATAGTATCTTAAACCAAAAAGGTTAACTTTTCAAATATGAATATTTCCATTTTTTGAAAATGAAAAGTACCATATACTGTGTATGTAATTAATAGACAAACCCCAAAGAGCACTACTCCATCGTGATTTAATATGGAAAAGCTTTAATATGGAATCGGGGCTTTTGGTTCTTGTAGATCAAATTACTCTGTCCATGCAGAGAAGCAGTGGGTATGAATTTTACAGTCTGCACCTGTATGGCGTTTCATTTTGATATCCGGTTGCATTGTTAATAATCTGCCAGCAGGTGGTGCAGTTAAGCAGGTCTATGAACCATCAGCAGAGCATGGAATTTAGCCAATTTCACCTGACAAAAACCATGGTTGAGCAGTGGACCAGTGGGAATGAGACAGCGACATTGGAAAAGCTCTTATGGGCAAGCTTTTAATACGACTCAATACTTGTACCAAAGACAAATATCGATCCCCGAAACTCAAGGGAAACCAGAAAAAATAACTACCTTCCAAAATTCTGTCACTGTGATTGTCCCTCTTAAAAGGCTGGTTCTGCTATCAGCTGTAGATTTATGTGCACTTGATTATTTCCAAGCAACACTTGATAAACAGGTAGAACCAATAAAAGCCCTTTGTATCTTCCATTCGGTGGGCATGTGACACATTTCCCTGCACATGCTCAGCTGCAATAGTGGCTGTTTTGCATACGGTGACTGGTTTCTTTCATTGCCAATGTTTTACATTTTACATTTCCATTTTAAGCATTTAGCAGATACTCTTATCCAGAGTGGCTTACAAGATGTACATTAATACATGGTATGAACATGGTATGCAAGAGATCAGTGCAGTAATACAGTGATAGATGCAGCTGCATACCATACCTGTAACACTGGGAAGGAAAAGGTTAGTAATTTTTTTTTTTCAAGGAGTAAACAAGGATACATATACAAAAAGTATTGAACAAGTAGGCAGTTGTGATGACAATTGGCTAGATGTACAGAATTCAGTGGTAGTGGAGTCTGAAAAGGTGGGATTTTGTCCTGACCACCACCGAGGGGTCAGAACAGAGAAGAGGCGAGACCGCGAGGAGCATTGCATAAAATGAATGCATTCCATAAGTGAACCGTCCACTTATTGTTCTCCGCATTTGGCTCTGACTCAAAGAGAGTGCTCTGTGTCAACAGATGGAGTGGAATGCATATCCTATGGCTTGTTTAATTTCATGGGAACGCATTTGGGAATATGCTGAGCCCCAGCAAGCATTACTGGGAGCTCTTCAAAGCTTCTTCTCTTGGCGCTCAGCAGAAAGTATTTATTTGATGGTTGGGATCTGCGACGGCAGCACCGTTCGTTTATATTCAAGTGGAACCTGCGGTTTCGTCAGTGAGGAGGAAATAAGCTCTGGAGTGCTTGAATCAGGGAATTGCACTGGGCGATAATGCGGTATTCACTGAATAGCTGTGGGGGATTTCAGTGTGCAAACAGCTTCCTCTTTATTGATATAATGGGCCACCTCTTTACTGATGTTTATGATTAACTTGTAGAAAATAAAGTGCCCCCTATAAGCTCTGAATTCAATCTGCTCTTGGGATGGGCAAGGTTTACCAGGTGGTCAGCACACTTGCCAGTGCCACAGGTACGCATTGAGCCTGAAATGTAACTCGTCGCCCCTGTTAATCTCATGAGGCTGGAGAAAGAGCGGAGTGTTTTCAGTGTGTTGAGTGAAGGGTGTAATGTCACATATGACCTCACTTTACTTAACCCTTTGAAGAGTAAGGTTTTTTTTTTAGTTCTAGTTCTAATTCACAGCGTTATATTCTGGAATTTTACAGTTCTTTGAGGATGCCATTAACAGCACTTCATGATGTCTAGTATCAACTAGAATGTTACAGCATATTCTAGAAGAAACATCACAGTGTGACAGTGCTCCTCAAAGGGTTAAAGCAGCTCAAACCATCAAAGCCCTCAGATATTCAATAGGAGCTACCCAAGCAAGAGAATCTCCTGTTGTAAAACAAATAGAAAAGAAAATATATGAAATAATATGTAAATTAACAAGACTATTTGTACCTGCTGGCAATCAGGCTGGAAGGTTGAATCTAGAAACATGAAATGGAAATCAAGTTCATATAAAAGTAGCCCCAAGTATACACTGAAAACTAGAGCTGTGTTCATTTACTGAACCAGTTAAGTTACATGAAATATGTATTTTTCTTGTCTTGCCATACATACAGTAAAACTATACCCAACCTAATCTAATTCCTGTGACATATTGTGCCCTAACGGTCTTTACCTCTTCATTCTTCAGCGCGTGTTGCTGGTTTACTGGTGAAAACAAAATGGGGAATGAGGAAATCCCTCACAAGAACCTGGTGCTGGTGGTCTACATCTTCACCTTTGTCACTGGGTTGCCCGCCAACATACTGGCCTTGTGCGCCTTCAGCCGAAAAGTGCGCCAGAAGCCCACACCCGTCGACATCCTCCTCCTCAACCTGACGGTGTCTGATCTCATCTTCCTCATGTTCCTGCCCTTCAGGATAAAGGAGGCTGCGGACAACATGGAGTGGAACATGCCCTACTTCCTGTGCCCATTGTCTGGCTTCCTGTTCTACACCACCATCTACAACAGCACCTTCTTCCTCACGGCGGTGAGCGTGGAGCGCTACCTGTGCGTTGCCTACCCCATAAAGTACAAGCTGATGCGTCGGCCGGTGTACGCGGTGGTGGCTAGCGTCATCTTCTGGGTGGTGGCATCCGGCCACTGCAGCATCGTCTACATCATGCAGTACTTTGAGCACAAAAACTCCTCCCAGATCGAGCCCTTCGAGCGGGACACCTGCTACAAAGTGTTCACCAAGGAGCAGCTGGAGGTCCTGCTGCCCGTCCGGCTGGAGCTCTTCCTGGTGCTCTTCTGCATCCCCTTCCTCATCTGCTGCTTCTGCTACATCAACTTCATCCGCATCCTGTCACAGCTGCCCAACATTAGCCTGCACAAGAGGCAGCGGGCCATCGGCATGGCGATGGGCACCCTGGTGGTGTTCATCCTGTGCTTCGGGCCCTACAACGTGTCGCACGTCGTCGGCTACGCCACCTGGCTCAGTCCGTCCTGGCGCGTTCACGCCCTGCTCTTCAGCACCTTCAACGCCTGCCTGGACCCCCTCATCTTCTACTTCTCCTCGTCCGCCGTCAGGAGCATGCTCAGCCAGGTGCTGAAGGGCGTGATGGGGAGGCTGCACATGACATGCTGTGACAGGACTGTCTGCTGCTCCTATGTGGCGTGCGGCAGAAATGAGGAGAGCACCCAGTGCTCCAACGAGACCACGTGATTATTGCTCCATTACTGCACTGTTGTCTTTCTTAGCACTTTCTGTCTCTCTTTACTACCTTTCATTTTACAGTCTGTAAGCACTGGTTAAACAATGACTTGTAAGCCTTAAAATGAATCAGTGTGAAGACCCTTGCTGTTGTTACATGAAACAACCGTCAATCAACAATGTACTGAAAAAAATGTATGCATTCATTATTGTATGTCGCTTTGGATAAAAGCGTCTGCTGAACGATATATATAAATATATATATATAACAACAACCTGCCCTTGTTGGATTAGTTTGTGTTTTTTAATCTTTCTCATTCCCAAAGCCACTTACTTGGGAGATATTTAACAATGTTTATTTTTACATCGAACAATGTATTGTATATGTAAGCAGTGTAATATATGTGCAGCGATGCATGTTTATAAAGCTAGTGTGCAATGGACCAGCTCAAATAGTTTGATATATTGATGCTAATTCCGTCCCTGCAATCATTAGCATTGTAATCTTTTGAATGAATGAACTTTGAGCTTTGAACTGGAGAGCAACTTATTGACAAATAAATTGACATACAGCTATATTGCCTTGGAAGTGATCTATCACTTTCCCCATTTTTGCTCAAGTACTGAATGGTGTGATGGGGATACAAGTATTAAATATTAATGTTTTCTGGGTTCTCTGTGGTCAGATCTCCCCAGTCATTAACATAACATTTGTTTAAGTGAAGTAGGTGGGTTATTTATTCTACCAGCAATGACTTGTAACCAGCTTTTATCTTACTTGCTAATACAATGTCTGTTTGAATGTGCTCAGCATAAAGAAATGTGATAGCAATGACTGTTCAGTATGTATATTCCTGGGTTCTGTAAATATTTAGGATTGATCATCACTGATTCACTTTTACCTGTAAAGTTTGTTGTATTCTGTATTGTTTGTTTACACTGTTTGAACGATAAATGTATTTGAGTAATTATGAAATTACAAAGTTATGAGATGTGTTTTACATGTAGCAGCCAGTTTTCCCTCTGGGCTAGTGGAAAGTTTTGAACCCTACACAATTGTGTCTTGCTGCAGAATGTACGAGGCTGCTGCTGATTGGTGGAAGGCCTTTGATGACAGTGGATGGCGGGGTAGTATACTGGTTAGGGAGCTGGGCTTGTAACTTAAAGATTGCAGGTTCGATTTCCAGGTGGGGCACTGCTGTTGTACCCTTGAGCAAGGTACTTAACCTGAATTGCTTCAGTAAATATCCAGCTGTATAAATGGATTCTATGCAAAGAAAGGTCAACTGTAAGTCACTCTGGATAAGAGAGTCTGCTAAATGCCTGTAATGTAATGTAATGACAGTGAACTCTAATCTGTCACTTGCCACCAGGAGATCCCACTCATATAAACTTGGCATTCTGGGTCAGTCATTGTTAGTCATAGTTGCAGCTGGATCATCTCTCTTGTTAGTGCAATCTCTTTTTTATTACCAAAAATGTACAAAAAAACCTAGCACAGGGCCTTGGTGACCCGCCAAGCAGAGGATTTTGGACAGAACTGTGGTCTGTCATATGATGTTTTGTACAGTACAGTTTTTACACTTTGTTCCATTTTTGACATTGTTGTTGATTTGTATTTGTATTTAGGAATGTATATGTTGATGTAAATGCACCGAGTGTTGCCTGACGTATGAAAAACACAGTTAATAAAAATACAGTCTACGTTTTCCAGTGTCTATTCTATACTCTTTACTGTATGCACTTTAGCACCCAATATTCCCATCACCCACTATAGGACATAGAAATATCCTTTACATCCGCCAATGAATGAAAACTCAAAACAACCACAGGGCTGCCAACTCTCACGCACAGAGCTTGAGCCTTAATCAATTCACCCAATTCACGCGCTCCCACGTCACACCTGCAGCTTCTCACGCATTGTAAACCTAAACACAGTTTCTGCTTGCTTAGGGTTAACCTTATGTTTGTTTTTTTTTTGTGTCCGTGGTAACATAAGTACCATATGGAAAAACTTGCTTCTGAGCAGAAAATATGCATGAGCGTCACTAGAGTACCCACTAACCAAAACCCCCACACACCCATCTCTCTGCAACTGCTCAATACAACCACCTCATCCAAAAAGAGTAAAATCTCACTCTGTGTCACCTCTCAAAGGTGGCAGCTCTGCAAACAAGATTCTTGGTGTGTAGTGGTTTGTAGTTTAAGGGGGGGTTAAAGCAACACCAAATAAAAAAGTTTCTCTGTACTTTATTGGGGACAGATGTTGGAGATTAGCCTTTGGCTATACAAACTTTGGCTATAAAAGCAATGCGTCTGATGCATGTTTTTTGACATTGTAACAACGTGTTTGCTAAGTCCCTGATAAAAATAAAAATTTAAAAAAAAAAATAAACACCATTGTTTTAGGATGGGAATTTCCCACCTTCCACCAATGTGTACAATAGAATGAACTCTTAATTACAACTCAATACAGCGCAGAATCAATTAGAGTGAATATACTGTGTGCACATTTGCTTCACCTTATCACTGGCTGTTACTGACCTGGAATACGCTTGAAATAATAAGAGATAGAAAAGGTCAACAAAAACCGTGCATTTGGTTTACTCTGCGGGCGTGTGTGTCCGGCAGCTCTTTGGCAGGATGAGGGAGGGCTGTTTTGAAAATAGGCGGTCAAGTATTGACTATAATTCTCTCCTCTGGCTCTCCCTCTGACATGCACCAAACGCCTTGCCCTGGAAAGTATGAGACAGATAGCGCCTTAATGTCATAAACAATAGACTCGACCTCGGCTGCGTTCTATGACAAACCGCCAATTGCGACACGCTGCTCCTACGCTGTTTGCAGTGCGTTACGGGGTTACTAAGAGACCTTGTTTGAAGAGTGACGGGGGTACGGGGGTGGGTTGGTTTTGTGGGGGGACAGATTACGGTAGAATATTATTAATTTTCCATTATCTGCACTGAACATTGAGGTGATTGGGTAAACAGCGAAGAGCGGTGGTTGGCTTCGGTGGAAGTCATTTTCCAGTGGAGCGGCGGGTTTTGCGGTCAGAGCAATGAGCAGCGGTCGTGGGCCTGACATCCATAGAGGTGAGTGCTTCATTCCTGGGCTGAGTGCAGGACTTGATACTGATGCTGCCCGTAACGCCAGACCTATTATGCCGAAATGATTACCTTATTAGGAAGTCATTATTATTCTTTTAAAAAATTATTTATTATATTATATTATTCATTAATTTGTTTTTTTTTGACCGCCTTATGGAATCCTTATGGAACGACGTGACTCTCTTGCTACATGGTAATGAAAACGTGTGTCCAATGTCACCTGAACATTGTCAGAACGTTATACAAGGGGGGCTACTGTGCCACATCCTTCTATTGAACTGTGGACATCCTGAGCCTTTTTTTCTGTTCATGCACTCACAGTTGGTTACTTAAATGGTATTTCACTCAGAAACTTGCTTGGATGTGGTCCAAGGATGTTTGTCTGTCACAGAACAAATATCTACATTTTATTTTATTAAAAACGATATGTATTATGCAAACATAGATGAAAAAAACATGCAAATAATTGATAAGAGAAATGTGGTAATAGTGCAAATAAAATATTCATTTCTAATAAAAACTATGACTAATTATATTTATTATACCACTTCAGCTGTACATTTTGAATGCTTAAATATTATGTTTAATGTTTAAGTAGCAATGCAAATTATAACTGTAACACTTAGCATACTGTTCCTCAGTGCTTCACCACCAAAGTTTTGACATATGGTACCTTGAGACATATAATCACAGTGAAAAGTGAAATTGGATAATTTGCAGTGATGTAACTTTTAACAGTTTCTTTTCATATTTCTCATATTCTTATGTAGAAGCATCTTAGTTGATATGAGATTATGTAAGCTTTTAAAATATTTTTTAGTGCAATTGGAAAATTCATTTTCAATTAATGCAGGACATCTGGTCACCCTACTGGTAACCTATCATTGGGGCATTGATTGACGGGCATTGACTACAGACGGGAATAACTCACTGGACATTTGTTTACAAATCAACACGTTGTCTAAATTATACCCTTATATTCTTAAGTGAATCATATCAATGATTTTGGGAGAGGAGAGAGAGGAGAGGAAAGAGTTGCAGAGTGTTGAGAGTGTAGAATGAAGAGTGTGATTTGTAGTGGCAGACGGACCTCTGGTTATCTGGCATCTGCTGTTTCCTCTCTGGGCAGCAGACACTGGATTAGCCATCATGTCTGTGAGATATCTGACCGCCGTTTTTCTGCGGAGACAGCGAACCGTTGGTGTCTCTGTCTCAATCCGTTTGTCAGAGAGGGCGTCTGGGCTCTCGTCGATGTCTCGAGGCCAGACGCTCACGCCGGTGTCGCCGGTGTCGCCTGTGTCCCTGCAGATCTAGGAGACGCCATGTGACAAGATCCCGCGGTGGCGGTCGAGAGCACGGTCACGCGTGGACACCCGAGGGAGGAGCCGCCGCGGCGATGAATTCCATCCCGTCGGCGCTGATGCTGCTGGTCTACGTTGTCACCTTCACAACCGGCCTTCCTGCCAACATACTGGCCTTCTACGCCTTCAGCCGCAAGGTGCGCCAGAAGCCCGCACCCATCGACATCCTCCTCCTCAACCTGACGGTGTCCGACCTCATCTTCCTCATGTTCCTGCCCTTCAAGATGAAGGAGGCCGCGGACAACATGGAGTGGAACATGCCCTACTACCTGTGCCCGCTGTCTGGCTTCCTGTTCTACACCACCATCTACAACAGCACCTTCTTCCTCACGGCGGTGAGCGTGGAGCGCTACCTGGGCGTGGCCTACCCCATCCGGCACAACATGAACCGCCGGCCCGCCTACTCTGTGCTGGCCAGCATCTTCTTCTGGGTGGTGTCCTTCATGCACCTGAGCATTGTCTACATTGTGCCCTACTACAATCCCAGCGGCGTCAACGAGAGCATCCCGCCGACCCGGTGCTACGAGAACTTCACGAAGGAGCAACTCCACATCCTGCTGCCCGTCCGGCTGGAGCTCTGCCTGGTGCTCTTCTGCATCCCCTTCCTCATCTGCTGCTTCTGCTACATCAACTTCATCCGCATCCTGTTGGGGCTGCCCAACATCGGACGGCGGCGACGCATGCGGGCCATCGGGCTGGCGCTGGGCACCCTGGTGGTGTTCGCCCTGTGCTTCGGGCCCTACAACGTCTCCCACGTGGTGGGCTTCATCACCAAGGAGAGCCCGAAGTGGCGAGATGTGGCCCTGCTCTTCAGCACCTTCAACGCCTGTCTGGACCCCCTCATCTTCTACTTCTCCTCGTCCGCCGTCAGGAGCACGCTCAGCCACTTCGTAGAGGGCTCGCTGGGGAAGTTGCGGCTGGGCCGGTGTCGCTGCTGCGCCCCCGTGGACTGCCCGGGGAACGCCAGGGAGAAGGAGCTGGGACCAGTGCAGGGTAATGCGCTATGAGAGGGGGCGGGGGGCAGGGGGGGATGACTTTACCTCCGTTGGACAGGAAACTACCCGTCTCTGGGGCTGCTCAGAAAGAGCAGTTCATTTGTTTGTACTTGGACAAAAGTACAAATAGCAGCAAAAGTTGAATTGCTTGTACAAGTTAAAATACATATTAAAATATATATATATGTATGTATAGCAAACAAATACATTGCACTAAAACATGCCATACTTATGACAAGGGTGGAGATATATCTTGCTTAGTCTTGGTTTTGGATAATGTCCAGTGTGTGTGTGTGTGTGTGTGTGTGTGTGTGTGTGTGTGTGTGTGTGTGTGTGTGTTTTCATGTCCTCCCGTCCACTTGTTTGTCTGTCATTTATCTTTCTATCCTTTTATTTGTCTGTTCCCTAAATGCCATCATAATGTATAGCAGGGGTCCCCAACCACCGGGCCGTGGCCCGGTACCGGTCCATGAGGCATTTGGTACCGGGCCGCACAGAAATAATAAAAATGTTTTAATTTTATTTCCATTTTATTGACTATCGCAGTCTGCAGGGTGTTTTATTTTGACCACTTCCGTCTGTGTGCCACTTTTCCGCACTTGTCTCAGGTTTTTTCTTCCATGCACCCCCCATCCCCCCAGTCCGCGAAAAAAAGAACTGGTCTCAGCTTTTTTTCGCGTGGTCTTGTATGAAACCGGTCCGTGGTGCAAAAAAGGTTGGGGACCACTGATGTATAGTGTTATTATTACTCATGAGTATGAGGTACAGTGTATCTTTCTTTGTCTTTTATTTTTTTTACATATTTAAGTCCCCGGTCAGTTGAAGCACATTTGTGTCTGTGTGTCATACATAAAATATGGTTGACTCTAATTGCGCTTTTGCGCGCTGTGTGGAGTGAGAGCAACAGGAAAAGCAAACACGGATGTGTCGCTGGCAGGTGGTTGCATTACCCAACTTGGGGTCAGGCAGCCTCAATAAAAAAGAAAAAAGAAAAAAACTCTGGTTTGTTCCACTCACCCCAGATATACAGATGGTTTGTTCCACTCACTCCAGGTACACAAATTGTTTGTTCCACTCACCTCAGATACACAGAGGGTTTGTTCCACTAACCCCAGGTACACAGATGGATGGTTCCACTCACCCCAGCTACACAGATGGATGGTTCCACTCACCCCAGGTACACAGATGGTTTGGTCCTCTCACCCCAGGTATACAGATGGTTTGGTTCTCTTACCCCAGGTACAAAAATGGTTCGTTCCACTCACCCCAGGTACACAGATGGTTTGTTCCACTCACCCCAGCTACACAGATGGTTTGTTCCTCTCACCCCAGGTACACAGGTGATGGAGTCCTGCTTTGACATAAGGACAGGTAAACGCAGTTGCCTGCTTACCTCAGTGATAATGAACGGCTTGCCTCTGCTAATCTGCCTGCATGATTGACATTCTCTGCAGCTTTTCAACGTTAATGTTTAAAACAGGGACACAAGAACAGTCTTCACAGGGTGTCATTCACAAGCTTATTAAGGAATTTAGCGAAAATGTCAGATCACATAAATGATTGGACAAAATAAATAATAAATAATAAATAAGGTATTTGCCATCGCCTGTTTGGAGAAAACTCATACAGGGAAGGAGAAGGCAGATGCAGTCCTCTGTGTTTTTAAGTTTATTTAAGTTGTATTTGATTGGGACAGATGCAAATGCACATTGACATATTAAATTCATTATATGATACTTAGCAACTGCTCATTGCTTTCTGGAGTGACACCTGGCACAGTGGCCAGGCTGTGGCGAGTCATCCAACCCCCGTGGCAGGTGATGCCATCCTTCTCATCCGATGCATTCTTTTCAAAGCAAAAAACCCTTTCTGTGGTAGAATGAGGAATAACATTGATGGTACGTTCTAATGTTTCTTACATGCATCATTATGACAACATGTAAATTTTTTTGGGGGGGGTAACACTTTACCTGAAAGGCGAAAATACAAAGCATTAATAAAACCTTTATGTAAATAATGTCCATAACCCTTGTCATACTGTAAGAATACGAAATATATTCGTATTATCTTATGTTCTTATGTTAAGGTTACATAAGACCATCTTCAAATTAGGTGTTGCCAAATGTTTTTTTCTCTCTCTGTCACAACAATGTGAAATAGCGTTACAGTAAGGTGTACTAAATAAATGCAACATTTTTGCTATGTTGTGCCTATGTCATGTTATATTAACAATGTAAAGATTTTAAACTTTTTCACAATGCGACATAAACAATGACAATATTGATTTATTTATTATTTAAACTCCATGTCATATTTGTGTTGAAGATTGCAAACAGTCATTTCATTTTTTTCAAGGACAGGTACCAAAGACAAAGAAGGTCACAAAGAGCAGAGATGTTTGTTACTTGGCACTTCATTCATTTCACCATTCTGAAATTGTTTGAACTGGTTTAATAGGTTTGCGTAGCCTAGCAGCAAATGCTCTTAAAAGGCACTAAGTCCATTGAAAATAAAAAATAAGATCAATGGTTTGAAATAAGGTTTTATGAAACAGATGCAAATTAGAATTTGATATGGAAGCACGATGACGGTGATAACTTTTATGTGACAAATGTGGATGGAGCAGATGTTTGTGTTTTTGTCTCCTTTCCTCGGTTCACCTGTGAACAGTGGAGCATCCTGGGCGAAATACATTTCCCTGGGTTTTCTTTGCACATGTATCTATGCTTGTCGCTTTTTAAGAGGAAGAAATGTTTGATTATGTTCATGTTGATTTGGGTGTTCCTGTTTGTGTGTGATCAGAGAACAGAGAGGGGGAAATGACTCTTTAACATTTTAATTAAGTCACATTGTACCACCCTTGTGAGCACAGGAGCACAGGAAGCTAACACAAATGACTCAAACAAGCATATGAGTTATTTTTCTCTCCCTTTTGCCCGGAATACAATTACCTCTCTAAATAAAGATAATTTTCTAATTGAAAGCTGTACACATTTTCTATTATGAATTCTCGAGTGTTCAGTTGCTTTCAAAATCCAGTTAAAAAGCAATCACTGGTCCGTTTGTCTTTCTGAACTGAACAAAGATGAAATAGCAAACAGTCAAACTTTCTGCTGCCAGTTTTCACAGAGCAAAAAACAAGCTCAGTGAGGGATCTCCCTGGGTTGCTTGGCAACAGTGAGTGTCAGCTGATTGGCTCTTATTTCACGTGAAGTTGAGTATTGACGCCTTCAATGGGTATATATGGCAACCTATTTATCATATTTTAACTCACTCATACAGTAGTTGTAAAATGTATTATTCAACTCCTTTCACCCAAGCCTCTACCTACACTTTATTAGCCTCACCTGACAAGTGAGTGGCATGTGCTCTACCCCCAGCCCTCCAGGCTCTGACAGACAGACAGACGGTTTATGTCTTACATTTACAATTTAAAAAAATAATAAAAAGGTGAGGCCCCTTTATTTTTGGTAGTGTGGTAAAACGTGAGCCTGGTAAGTTCCATTTCTCCAAAAGTCATCTCGCTGTTGAGCTTGTTTGTTCACTGCTGGTAAACACAGAGCAAAAATATTTTTATTTTATGGAACGGTGACCAGTGATACAGTTAAAGCAAGATGTGGCCTTGCAACATGCTTATTAATGGTTTATTAATGGAAAAGCATATACATTTTTACAAGGATTTGTTTATCTGTTTGAAGTAAATAGTTTTCATTGTATGCTTCCAAGAGGTTTGTTTTAATCATAATACGAATACATTCTTTAGGAGGTCAAAACAAAATAATACACAGGAGCATGTTATAAGCCAGAAAACACTGTATGCAAATCTATTAGATTAGAAAACATCACACTTTCAGCCACACAATGTCAAAGGGTAAAACACACACGGAATGCAGAATTGCAATATGGCGTGAAAACTGTACATGCCTAACAATATCATTAGTATGCATCATGCTTTAACACCATTATATGAAGAAAAAAACAACTTCACAAATCGACTTTCTTGTAAGGTTACATTAAATATCATATGACAAACATAACCTTGGACTTTGCTGAAGCGTAATTTTGCGAGTTGGAGTCATGCTTTGTACAAGGGTCAAGCCCATCTCTGCTTACGGAGGGCGTTTTTAATTCTCCACAGACACGCGAACGCAGAAGTGATTAGGTCATCAGAAATCTAAGGGGATAGCTAAAAGCATTAGCTGGCTCTTATCATTACAACAAGGCCTTTCATCATACATGGTGTTTGCAAAATGAGCCTCATTCAATCGATTCAGACTTTCAGCATAAGTCATTCGGGACACGTTTTTGTTTCAGTACTTCTCCAGGCTAGAGTGAAGGCTCTACTGTAAAGTAGGATGTTAGCGATTTCTTACTGTCTTTGACTTTGTCACCAGCAGTAAATGGATGTTTGACCATGGTAATCCTGTTTCGGGGGGGTGGGCGACTGCCCTTCAAGGCTTTCTGCATTTGTTGCTCAGGAAACAAGCCTGGCGTGTTCTCAAAGGTGTGTGTGTGTGTGTGTGTGTGTGTGTGTTTGTGCAAGTATGGCCCCACTGGGGCCACATATACTGAAAATGTATACATTCACTACTGTAAGTCGCTTTGGATAAAAGCGTCTGCTAAATGGCGTATATTTTATATATATTTTAAGTATGCATGTCTGTGGTTTGTGTAAACAGTATTGTGTGATGACCAGAGGTAAGGACTAGATATAAAGTCACTCTGTTTTTCCTCATTGTTCATATCTTTTTTCATTTTACAGTGGATCACCTGCAAACTCTTCACCAAACCACTTCGCTCCACTGGGAGGACCATGTGACCCTCATATTGTCAGTTATTAACCAATAAAATATTTATAAAGGGATATTGGTACTGATTAGGAGATGCTAACTACAGGGGGGATCTCTGTGATTATGGTGCCGATTACAGAGAGCAATAAGAGAAGCTCACAGACTTCCTCACCCAGCCCTTACAGACCTTATCAAACCAGGATATAATCTGTCTTTATGGCAGGCACTTCCACAACTGTTGACACAAATAATAGGATCATTGAGACAATATTATTTCCCCATGTGCTCCCCTTTTTGTAGATACACTTTATTGTTCATATACTGATAATAGTTTACGCTGTGGCGGTAATGATGGAGAGACAGAGGTGGGAAGTGATGCTATAAACTCCTGATCCCGCTCATCAGCTGATGAGGAAACACAACAAGACAAGCCAATGAGGGTAGAGGGCAGGGCCAGTGACTGTGTCAGCCGATAGCAATATCTGCACTTCTCCCAGACAATAGCAATACCCTACACTTCAAACAAAAACAAAAAACTGAAAATAGCGGTGGCTTATCCGGGGAAGACACATTGTTCCGGTATGTGAAAGTGTCCCACGGTCTGGCATTCAATCTGGACCATTCCCAGTGCCAAGGGCAGATCATGGAGTTGGCCGCAGCATCACCCAGGGGATGAAGGTTTTCGTTCAAAATAATAATAACTTTATTTATACATGGCACTCAAAGTGCTTTCCGGATACAGCTAAGGAGTAAAACAAAAGGAAGAATAAGACAGTTTAAATATAAAGGCAAATATGAAAAGACAAGACAAAGTAAGACATGGATACAACAAACAAGGTCATAAAAAGAGATTAAAACAAAAACTAAACGTGCTTTGGAGGACAGCGCGTGCTTATCTGTGTCGAATTGATGGAGGACATTGCAGCAATGAGATGGCCCTTCAAATACAACTGAGTATTACAAACTGGGAAGAACATTGGTCAAATCTGTATAAAAAAATTGGTTAAGAAATGACTTTGGGATAGCAGCTGAAAATATGAAAATACACACGCATGCAGTTCAACAGTCTGCTATGCCTTCAACAAGCAGGCAGGAAGTATGTATAGGTGATGCTGCTGCTGCTAATTCTAAAGGGTCACTGTCCTCTCCTGAGGCGTGCTTCTGTGGACGTATCAGGACAGATTACATCAGATGGAGCCACTGACTATGGTACTTTGTCAAATATGATACCAAGAAACTTTCATTACCTGTGTGCGTGTGTGGGTATGTTTGCATCTGTGTGTGTGTGTGTATGTGTGTGAGGATGCATGAGTGTGTGTGCGTCTGTGCAAGTATGCATGTGTGTGGTTTATGTTTATGCTTTTGTGTATATGTGTGTGTGTGTGTGTGTGTGTGTGTGTGTGTGTGTGTGTGTGTGTGTGTGTGTGTGTGTATGTGCATGTGTGTGTTTGTATGTTTGTGTGTTTGTGTGGGTGTGTTAAGTGCAAATGTGTGAGCTGATTAACATACTTGAGATAGTGGAATTTATTTTTCCCCAAGGCGAGGGGATTTTTCATACTCACCTAAAGGTGACACGGCAGGCTCTTCTTAAAGAAACGGTTTAGAGCTGTGAAGAAGCACACTAAACTAAGCACCACATCAACATCAGCGGTTGCAGTGTAATATAATGGGTAGGGAACTGGGCTTGTAACTCAGAGGTTGCAGGTTAAAATCCTAGTTGGGCAATGACAGTGTGCCCTTGAGCAAGGTGTTGCTTCAGTAAAATATCCAAATGTATAAATTGAATGTGTGTACAAATGTAATCTGTGTAAGGCATCTGCTAGAATAATAAGCAAACAATGCATTTAAATAAGTAATTTAACATCAATATTGAAGCCAATGCTTTGAGTAAAGCAACTTTGCTGATTACTGAAATGACTAAAGAGTGAATATGGGTTTTTTACATTATGTAGTGGATAGTGTCCACAGAGAGCATGCTTGCCTGCCGCAGTGAATATCAAGGCCCCTCCAGTCAGAATACAGATTTTTGTGACGTTCAGGTAACGGATGACTTCACTGGATGGTGGCTCTGTGATCATTAAATGCATAAGCAATGAAACACATGAAATATGACATACAACTGGCAAAATAAAGGAAAAACTTCAGTAAATGAAGCGTTCTGGCTGCTCTCTTATGGTGTGGGGTGCATTTTCCTGACATGGTTTAGGTCCACTCAACCCCTTAGAGGGCAAGGAAAACGCCAATATATACAAAGCCATTCTGAGTGATCACCTTCATCCTATGGTGAAGCATTTCTATCCTGATGACATTTCTATCCCTATTCTAACTTCCAGGATGACAGTTCCCCTATGCACAGGGCACGAGTGGCCACTAAATGGTTTGATGAGCATGGAAACGATGTAAAACATATGCCATGACCGTCTCAGTCACCAGATCTCAACCCAACTCAACACTTATGGGAGATTGTGGAGCCGCGCCTGAGACATTGTTTTCCACCACCATCTACAAAACACCAAATTATGTAATTTCTTGTGGAAGAATGGTATCGCATCCCTCCAATAGAGTTCCAGACAGTACAATTTATGCCAATGAGCATTGAAGATGTTCTACTGGCCCAACATGCTATTAAGGCACTTTATGTTGTTTCCTTTCCTTTCTTTTATTTTGGCAGTTACCTATATCCCCCTTATGACATCATTATTTATGCAGTAATACAAATACCTTTACAGAAACCTTATTGTTCTCACTTTACATTAAGTGGCTGCTAATGCCTATGTAAATACAGTGTAACTACAGTGGTAGGTATAGTGTAATTACTGCATATGTGCAAAAAATTCAGTCAGTAGTATTTCATAATTAATGTGACAATATTTCAAAACCTTTAAATCATTTGCATTACATCACATAGCCTCATGTTAACATTGTGTTGTGAAGGTATGATTAATTGAAAATGCATTGAAGAGGATGTTTTCCACTTCATGCTGTGGTTTTGGGCTGTGGCTGTTCAACAAGAGGTCTTTCAATTGTCTCTTAAAAAAAGGTGTAGTCGGAACATCAAGCTAATTGTGGCATTGAGATCTTAATTAATTAAAAACACTCAAATTAATGTTTTTTGAGGATTATTTTGGACCGTGCCCAACTTTGTTAATTGTTTAGGGCGGCAGTGTAGTATAATGGTTAGGGAACTGGACTTGTAACTCAGAGGTTGCAGGTTCAATTCCCAGATGGGGCACTGCCGTTGTACCCTTGAGCAAGGTACTTAACCTGAATTGCTTCAGTGAAATATCTAGCTGTATAAATGGATTGTATATAAAAGAAATGTAAACTGTGTAAGTTGCTCTGCATAAGAGTGTCTGCTAAATGCCTAAAATGCCAAATGTAAAATGTTTAAAGGGTGATGAAGGCATTTTTAGAACCGAACTGACCACAGCTGGAGTGGCTTGAAACTATGTGCAGCCTTACCCCAGTAGAGGGCAGTGGAGAGCGGAGTCGACAGAGCTGGGTGGCCATGGACCGTGCAGGTGTAGGTTTCCCCGGCAACGGGGCCAAAGGGGAGGGGCAACACGCTGATGAGGTACCGCCCCTGGCCGCAGCTGTCCATCACATGGACGCACCGGTGATGTGGGTGGGGCTTTGTGTCGGTAAGCCAACCGTTGGGGGCACAGTCAGGGTTCCCCTCCAGACTCAGGTTCCGTCGAGCCAGGCCGTTTAATTGGCCGGTGCCTGGGTCAGCTGACTCTGGCGTGCAGTCAGGGTGCTTTTTCTCACCACCATTTTGGCTCCAGGTCAGCCAGACCTGATTAGGGTGGAACCCCTCCGTCACGCAGAACACATTCCACAGCCCAGACCAGAGGTTCGAAGATACTTGCAGGAAGAGCTGTGGAGCTGAAGGGGGTGCTAAAAAGCAGAGGGTCAATCAATCAACCAATCAACCAATCAATATTTATTGTTGTAAAGCACCATTTACAAACAGGTTGACACACAACACTTCCCAATGGACAATTTCCCAGAGGGAATAAAGCCCCCAAAAAAAAATTTGGAAAAAAATTTGAAAATGATTCCCTGACCCCTTAAATAGCGATCAAGGGTTAGCTCCTGGAAAATAGAGCAATACAGGAAAATAGCCAAATAAACACCAACATAGAGGAAAAAAAGCCAGGGTATACACCACACTCGAGATTCAAATTGACTGACTGTCTTTGTGACAGTTTGGGTAACCATTTTTAAAGTGATTCACACTGATGTTGTAATCCCCAACGCCTACAGTTCCCCTTTGACGTTTCTTTTTAAAAATCCAATTTCTATCCCTTTTTTGAACTTTTGCAGCCAGCTCCCTAGGTCGCAAATATACATATTGTATGCTTATATGTAACTAATTTTGTGACTTTGATAATACATTTTGAAGTATTTTCAAAGTACATCATTTTTTTGCTTTGACACACATACTAACACACGCTGATAAGCACACACAGACTAACACAGAAAACTAGCACACACAGACTAGCACACACAGACTAGCATGCAACATGCACTGACTAGCAAACAGAAACTAGCATGTGCTGACTAGCAAACAGAAACTAGCACATGCAGACTAGCAACAAGCTAGCACATGCAGACTAGCAACAAAATGCTGACTAGCACACATGGTGCTGTATAAATGCAATCTATTATTACTATTATTATTAGCCTATTATTATTATTATTATTAAAGCAGTGTTAAGGGTTGCCCTGGGTCTGTTCATTGCACCATTGCTGTGGGGTGTGGTGTGCTGTAGAGGGACAGAGTCGGGGTGTGGGGTGCAGGGGTTCTCACCCAGGACTAGTAGTTCGGTGCCGTTCCCCTCATCCGCACCCCTCCCCAGGGTCCTCACGGCACAGTAGTACACGCCTGCGTCCTCCACCGTTACCGGGACAATGGAGAGCGAAGCTTTGTCCTCAGCATAGGAGAAGCGTGGGGGCAGAGTGGGCAAGGATATCTCCGTCCTCCGGAGCCGCTCCCCGTCACGTGGCCGAGCAGTGCCTTGAGACTTGTACCAGTGCACCCCATAATTGGCGGACCCCCTGAAGAAGTGGCAGGGAATGGTGGCGTGCTGCCCCCTCATGGCAGTCACTACGGCAGGGTACTGGTACACCCTACCGCCCGTGTCCATGGCAACGATGTCTATAAGGGGAAGGGGGGTGGGGTGTGGGTGGGGGTCATTGCAGCAATGATGTAACATGTCTCAATGTGTTTCAAAAAAGAGATCAATACATTGTATGGGGTTTTTCATTTTGAGTGAAACGTATATGTAATGTACGTACAGGTAACTGCCAAAATAAAGGCAACACTTCAGAAAAAGGAGGGATTCTTAAATATGCGCGGTACCGAGATTGTGGGTCGGGGGGGTGCCAGGGCTCATCAGCTGATAGGCCTGGCCTTTCCCTTTACAACAAGCCCCCCCCAACCCCTCAGGGAACACCCGTATCCAGGGCCAGGGCCGTTTGAGTGTCCCCTCTGGGTTTATAAAGTGTTCCCTTTATTTTGCCAGTTACCTTTACATTTAAAAAAAATAGTCAATGCCTGCAGACAGAATTGATCCCTATTGGATTTAGCCAAATTTTGTGTGACAACCTGAAACCTTGATAGATCTTTTTTTTCTTCTACAAAACATGCTCTATGCTATCAATGTGCTACAAAGTTTTGGGCTGAAAAAATAATTAATTAAATTAAAAACCCTAAAAATCTTAATTGGAAAAATATTCACCCCCTTAGAAATAACCCCCTTGAAATGCTCTGGCTCAACCAGCTACCTTCTGAATTCACACAATATGTTTATTGGAATCCACCTGTGTGCAATTAAAGTGGTTAAGAGTTCAGATTGAACACCCCTGTCTCTGTAAGGTTAAATACACCCCTCTGTTTGAGACCCCATCGGACATTGCATACAAAGCAATATCTAGACAAAGGAGCTTTCTCTCAGGGAACTCAGGGAAAGAGCTGTGGACAGACACAAGTGGGAGGGATATAAAAAGATCTCAAAGGCATTGAGTATCCCATGATGCACTGTTAAATCAATTATCAAGGAGCTGAAGGTATACAAAACTACCCAGACTCTCCATCAACCAGGTCTTCCTCCAAAACTGAGTAGCCGGGCAAAAGGGGCATTAGTCAGAGAAGCAACCAAGAGGAACCCTAAAAGGCTTACAATGTTTCATGACTGAGATGGGAGAAACTGTGAGGGAGTCGACATGAGCTCAGGTGCTCCACAAATCTAGACTGTATGAAGTCGCCGCGAGGAAGCCATCCCTGAGAAAAGCTTATATAAAGTCCTGTTTTGAATTTACAAAAAGGCATGTAGGAGTCTCTCAAACGATGTGGATAAAAATTATTCTGTGGTCTGATGAGACAAAAAAGAGTTATTTGGCCTTAATGCCAAGTGCTATGTCTGGCAAAAGAAGGGCACCGCTCATTACTCAGACAACCTTCCCCACTTTAAAGCATTGCGGTGGCATCGTAATGTCACTTTTCATCGGCAGGGACTGGCAGGCTTGTCAGAGTGGAAGGCAGAATGGATGGCGCACAATATAGGCAGACTCTCAAGCATCAGGCCTGAGACTGGGATGGCGATGTCCTAGAACAGGACAATGACCCCATACACAGAGCCAAAGTGACCCTGAGTGGCTGGAAAAAAGTCGATGTTCTTGAGTGACCCAGACTTAAGTCCAGTAGAAAATGTGTGGCAGGAAGGGAAGATAGTAATGGAGTAATGTGCTGGAGAAATTCTGCAAAGAGGAAATTAAGGCCTCAAGATACAAAAAACGGGATAAAACATGCCATAAAAGACTTGAGGACGTAATTGCTGTAAAAGGGGGAGCATCTAAATACCAAATACTAAATAACTCAGGGGGTTGAGTACTTACCCAAGCTGGAGTTTACAATTTTCTATTTTTCATGACATTTTCTTTCACAATAAAACATTTATATATTCATAATTTTATATTAAAAAGTTAATACAAAAACAAGTATACTTTTGTTATATTTATTTATTATATATTATAAATATTATATCTGTACATATATAGTATATATAATATATAATATAGTATATATATATTTGTACTATATACATATGCATATTTATAATATATATATGAAATAACATTTAAATAATTCGGTTTTAACATGATGGCATGTTTTTCCTTCTAAGTAAAACATTTACAAAGTTATGCATGTTATGTTCAGAATATTTAAATATGAGTTCAAAAAAATGATTTATGGATGAGAAAAATAGATTTTTTAAAAGCAAAAATAAAAATAAAACATTTAAAAAAAATCATACAGCTGATTTATATGGTAATCATACAGGGCCAACCTTGGAGACTATTCAACAATTAAAACAATTCTTCAAAGATTATTTCATTAAAAGGAAAATAAGGCTCATCACCTCAATTATAGAATATGACATTAATAGAATATTATGAGAAAATTAAGTGCATTATAATGAAGTTGTATATATCACAGTGTTAATATCCATTCTCCCTTGATGTTCTTGTAATACATGATGTTTATATTTTATATTTTATTTAAATAAAATAGAATGTTCTTCCTGTTAATGAAATGCATTTTGTTGGACAGTATTATTTTGCTTGTGTTTTCTTGGTTCACAGGGCTCTCTTGAAAAAGAGCACTTTGTTCTCAATGGGATTTCCCTGTTTAAATAAAGGATAATTCAAATTGAGTATGCACTGTAACTCATTTCATACAGTAAGATATACGCTAAAACATGGCCCTGGTTTCACACTTTATTACTGATTTGTTACTTTCTATTCTTCTCTGACAGTATGCATTTGGTCTTGCAGCTCTTGGCAATATGCACCAATGCACAGTTTACTATAAAGTATGATTATTTTGCTATAATGGCCCTGTAAGTAAATATATAAATATATACAATAATACTCATACCTGAGTTGAGTTAACGTCTGTGTGGTTCAGTAGGTGGAACATAGCAATGACAACGCTCAGGTTATGGGTTTGATTCCCACTGGGAACATGTATACTGAAAAATATATGAATTCACTGCTATAAGTTGCATTGGATAAAAGTGTCTGCTAAATGGCATGTCATTTGTGTAATCAACTGCTTTATTTGACCAATTAAGGGCTGACAATGAAAAGCAGGACCCTTGCTGCACTACCCTCCTCCATGTGGTGTTCTTGGATGTATTGATGTTTGATGTGAGAGAGGTTTGGCACTGACCTGTTCTTGGCCCAGCTGCCCACAGCAGCAGGCAAAGATAACCGCTGTCCAGAGAGGAGAGGAACGCGTGCATCATCCCGTCGCCCTTCACCCAAAAACCCTCAGAAAAATGGCCCCCCCTGTGATGCAACACGCCTGCTTTTAAAGCCATGCCTGCTTGCGTAACCAGGCGATGGTGGTGGCCTACATCTTTCTGCCGCATTATTTCACACTGCACTTGGGGGCGTGCAACATTATGGGTCAAATTCATGATAAGAGCGAGCGAGCATCGTGTTTTGATAGGCCTGTCAAGCGCAGCCCCTGACACAGATGCAGTACGATGTCTTGCCGAAACCGCAAAACCTGAGGACAGCATATTCAAAGCAGGACTTGACCTTTTTTTCAGATATTTGGTTCCTCCTTGCCTCCGGCGCATCTCCTAATCCGGCAAGCCCGCGTGATCAAAAACCCCACACTGCGTACGTGAGCTCTGTAAATGCTGACATTAGCAATTCTGCCCAAGTGTGGGCTGTTCTTCCCCCCCGGAGCGAGGTACGAAACCAGAGCCTCCACTGTTAGCGGGTAGTGGTGAAGCTGAACGAGACAATGTCGGCTGCCTCAGCTCACGAAGGCAGGACTCAGTGCTCGGATGTGTGTCGCTCGGGTGGACGGCACGCTTTGCCGGCGGCTCGGGAGAGAGGCCGCGCCCTTTAACCATTTTGAGATTCTCAGATGAAAGGTGCTATATCACGGCCTGGCTCAGTCACCAGATCTCAACCAAAATGAACACTTATGGGAGATTCTGGAGCGGCACCTGAGACAATGTTTTCAACCACCATCAACAAAACCAATGATGTAATTTCATGTGGAAGATTGGTGTTGCATCCCTCCAATAGTGTTCCAGAATCTATGCCAAGGTGCATTCTGATGACTCATGGTGGCCCAACGCCCCATTAAGACACTTTATGTTGGTGTTTCCTTTATTTTGGCAGTTACCTGTACAGTACAGTATGCAGGGTACATTTGGCAAGGATTCCATGTATTTTCCATAGTAAATGTATCATACTTATTTTACATAAATTGAAGCATTTGAAATTGACCTTTATCCCATCAGTTGAAGCAATGCAAATGTACCCATATCCAGTCAGTTATGAATGTTCCTGCACCAGTGTCTCAGAAACCGGGATCTGAAAGGGTCACAATGCTTTCAGGGTCAGTGATGGTTTCCTGGCCGTGATGTACGACATAGCGCCATACCTCCACCGAAAACGTACCTCCAATCACCTGGCTCGAGTCACGTCCACATCGTGAGAAACCACACTGTGGGGAGTTACGTCAAATTAAAATTCCTTACTTTCTCCAGGAGAACTGGGTAATATCAGGGCTCTACTGATCAAAGGAAAAGAAATGTGATGTTATCTAATGGAGCCCAGCGTTATTGAGCGTCACTCTGAAATGGATCAAGGGAGGTGTGAATGATCCGACGTGGGCCTACTTCACTCAATCTTTAACCACATCTCCATCCGCACCACTGCACAAGATAATAGAGATCTTTAATAAAACAAAAAAAGAACAATCTGAATCAGCACAGGGACGTGGAGAGACTTGCATTGTGAGGATGTTGTGCAAGATCAGCGGTATCTTGTACTAGCAGTGAAAAAACACAAGAGAGGTGTCTGGGGTCACGCAGAAGTTCGTAGGAACACTGTGCTCAGTACAAGGGCGGTGTGTGGACCAAACCGGATGCCTGACTGAGCTGTGAGTGAGTGCAGACCTATCCCACAATGCATTGGAGTTATTCGGAAATCAGAGGCATGGATTTATTCTGTCAGATGTGAATGTTAGAATGAAATATGAATGTTAGGATGTGACAAATGGACCGCTACAAATGGGCCTTTTCTTCATCGGAGTGTCTGATCTTGAGAGATGAATGATGATGGAATGAAGGGGTTGGGCAGCAACTTCCAAGGACTAATTTTTCTGTGAGAGATTTTATTTCTTTTTCCCCTTCTTTCTTACTATTGCTTGATTAAAAGCCGGCTAAAGCCTTTTTGAAGTGTTTTCATCTGGGGCGCTGTAATGAGGAATTGCCAAAAATGCATTAAGAGGTGTTTTAATCACATAAAAAAATTAATAAATACATGATTTACTGTCATCCCCACCTCCATATTGTATGTGTAAGAGAGGGACCTGGGACCAAAACAGGAAACAGAAGTGGACTCATGACCCCTTGCTTGATATGCACAGAGGGCATTGGCGTAGTGTAGCGGTCAGCTTATACGTACCTGGTTATTTAGCGCTTTAACCTGAACTGCTTGAGTAAATATCCAGCTATATAAATGTATAATATGTAAATAAATATATAATATTGTGTAAGTCACTCTGGGCAAGGGCATCTGAGGTAATATACCGGCCTAATTAAAATGACTTGCAAGGGGGCAATCAGGTTACAATAACTGTGTAAATATCACATACATTGTACAAACACTTACACATAGGAGCACATAAACGCATGTACTCACCACTCAGTAAGAAAGAAAGAAAAAATGTTCATGCTAATGTAACGCTGCACACATCCTGCGGCGCGTGTGCTGCCGTTCAGCAGTTCTGTATGACGCTGCTCATTTGTGAGTTCCTGCTGGTGGGACTATAATTAGACCGTGTGTAACAACAGAGGAATACATGGTGATGAGAAAAGGCCATTCTGCCCATCTAAGCTTGTTATCAGTCAGGCACAGGCATTATAAAACATCAATACATCCTCATTTTAATTATACTCAATACTTTTTGTTATATATACCAGTCTTTTTCAGTTTGAACACGTTTTCATTTTTCTCCTCCCACAAAATACGCCTGTCTTATATTTTTATTGTGTGTCAGCGTCCAGCCCCTCCATTTTTTCAGTAATGCCCCCCCCCCATTCTGTGATTGGTTGAGATGTGCTGTGAGTTTCTGAGTTTTGGTTTGATTACTGCTTGTTTATTCATTCGGGTCCCTGCAGACTCAACAGCGTATGGTAGACTGGTTTTCCTTAACCCTTCATATTCCATTTGAATATCAATTGCTATTGTGACATGAAGACTTACAACTGTGACACTGCATCATGTTAAGGCACTGTTCCAGTGTGTTGATGGGCCCCACGGTCTGCATCCTGTTAAGACACTGTTCCAGTGTGTTGATGGTCCCACGGTCTGCATCCTGTTAAGGCACTGCTCTAGTGTGTTGATGGTTAAAGCACCTAGTGTGTGGATGAGCCCCGCGGTCTGCATCCTGTTAAGACACTGTTCCAGTGTGTTGATGAGTCCCACGGTCTGCATCCTGTTAAGGCACTGCTCTAGTGTGTGGATGAGCCCCACGGTCTGCATCATGTTAAAGCACTGTTCTAGTGTGTGGATGAGCCCCACGGTCTGCATCCTGTTAAGGTACTGTACTAGTGCGTGGATGAGCCCCACGGTCTGCATCCTGTTAAGGCACTGCTCTAGTGTGTGGATGAGCCCCATGGTCTGCATCATGTTAAAGCACTGTTCCAGTGCGTGGATGAGCCCCACGGTCTGCATCCTGTTAAGGCACTGCTCTAGTGTGTGGATGAGCCCCACGGTCTGCATCATGTTAAAGCACTGTTCCAGTGTGTTGATGGGCCCCACAGTCTGCATCCTGTTAAGGCACTGTTCTAGGGTGTGGCCCACAGTCTGCATCCTGTTAAGGCACTGTTCTAATGTGTGGATGAGCCCCACGGTCTGCATCCTGTTAAGGCACTGTTCTAATGTGTGGATGAGCCCCATGGTCTGCATGTTATGTTTTGAGACGTTTGTTCTGTTTGTTTTTGTATTTTGTTAATTTTCTCATCACTTATCATTCACGTCAGTTCCCCGTCTGTCTGTGTTCCTTGTTGTTCGAGATCCACTCCTTGTCTTTGTTATTGCACTATTCGGGTGATTTACATTAATGTAACATCGTTACTAACATTACTAATGACTAATTTTCTCACGTTTCTATCTACTGCTATCATTCTCTCTCTCGTTGTCCTATCCTTGTACGTTTCGCTTTATCTGTACAAATTTTCTTTCTATGCGTTCCTCCCCTTCGAACTGTGCACATGTCTGCCTGCTCTTCCAGGTCGTGTATTTTTTGTGTGTCTATGTGCTTCCCAGTCCGTGTCTTTCGTTTCCCCTCGTTATTGTATTAGTTATCCTTTATCGTTCTAACCTGTGTTCTTGCCCTTTTCCCCTCCCAGTCACACCTGATTCCTATTGTGTCACTTTCCCCGTTTGTATTTAAGTCCCTTGTTTGCTTTCAGTCTTTGTCAGAACGTTGATCCTCATTCACTGTGCCGATTATTTGTAAGCCAGAGTTTGTTGCATTATTCCGAGACACCCCTTCTGTTTAACTTCGAGTTTGCCTTCCGATTTCGTTTGTTTGCCTTTTCTGATTATTTGGTTTTTGATTTTTGGACTGCTTATTTGACTACTCTTTTGGATTTCGATTTTGTTTCTTTGCTAACTCTGACTATCGGCTTTTGAATCTTGCTTGGATTAAACGTTCCTCACTGCCTGATCCTGGTCTGCGTCTGGGTCCTTGTTCTGTCTTCACACTGCATCCTGTTAGAGCACTGTTGAGTGTGGAGAGGCCACACGCCCAATATGTGGTTCACTAAGACTCGCTCTCCCATCGTTGCGTATTTCACTTCCCTGTCTGCTTCGCCTCTTCACTAGTGAAAACATTGAAGTGAAATGACCTCTCCACAACCCCAAACCATCCCTCCAGGCCCCCGCCCAAACAGGAAGTCAGGACATAAAGAACCAGCGCCCATACAAAACCTGTCATGTCATATTACAAAAACAAAAACAACCTACTTTCCCCTGTCCCATCCCAGCTTGCTCCATTCCAACGACAGGGCATCACAGGAGAGAAAAAACATTTGAGAAAACCACACGCTGAGCGGAATGTTTTATGTTAAAAACAAACTTTTGTTTATTTCTTTTCTTTTTTTCTCCATTTGATTCGATTTCTTTTTTTTTTTTTTTTCCTCATCATGGATTTTGGAAAAAAACAACAAAAAAAACAAAGAAAAAAAACTGACAAACTGGAATGAAGTGATATCAGAAAAAAATGATAACCATAGTTTTTCACAACACAGAATCTTGTCACTGCGGAAGACAATGCTTTTCGGTCTGTTCTTTTTTCTTTTTTTTCCAACATTTTTTTTTTTTTTTAACTGCTGTGGTTTGGAAAGTTATGACACATTAAAATCTGAGGTCTGGAAGATAATAACCCAACATGCTTGACATGATCAGTCAGAAAGAATGCACACACACACACACACACACACACACACACAGACACAGACACACACATATAGATAACATGTAAATGCCAAGGCAGGCTCCTGACACATAAAGGCAATGGGATAGGGAATTTGGGGAAGGCTAACACACAGGGGCAGAGATACAGTTAGGGGTGTTGAGGGCAAAAGGGGGTGAGGGTGGACAGGAGGGGGGCAAAGGCAGCAAGAGAGAGATGAGCATGACCAATCAAGGGGTAAATCCGGCAGCACACAGTGATTGACTAGCTCTTAACTGACCTCATCTAATAAGTATCCCTCCAAAGGGCAGGAAATGTAAGTTCTTCCTCAGTGCAGTGAGTGCACAGACAACATGCCCAGGGAGGAGGGCATTCTTGGGGATTCTCATGCAAAGCTGTCTTTGTTTGTTTTTTGTAACGAGGGCCAAATCCACTCCCAGGTCAAAGTCTGCCTGTGTCTCTCTCTAATGCAGTGTTTCTCAAATAGTGGGGCGCGGTGCGATGCCAGGGGGGGCGCGTGTGACCAGAGGCGTAGCGTGGGGGGTGCAAGAGGGGCGCAAAATTGAAGAAAACGTAAAAAAAAAACTTTTAGCACCGTGGACCGGTTCCGAGGGGCGCGTAGCACCCCCCCCGGTCCGCGAAATAAACGATCTGGTCTCAGCTTTTTTCGCGAAATGTTTTCTTCTTCCTAGGGGGCGTAACAGAAAATAATTGAGAAGCACTGCTCTAATGGAACATATCCAGGTCTGTCCTTGTTTAGTGCTTCAGGAAGGGGGCGCTTTTGATTTTGGGAGCTCGCTGCAATGGGGGACCGAAACACCTCCGTGCCAACTGACCTCTTGATCAACGATCCACGGTCAACGATCATGGTTGTTAACGTGACAACAGCGACCAAACTAAATGTCGTTAGTTCGGAAGAGCCGCCCCAAATTGGCGGGCCCTATGGCGAAAGAAAACGAGGGAGGGGAGGTGGTTGACTCTGAGTTGACGTTTCAAATTAGTCAGTTACCATGACTACAAGGAGTGGAATGATTGACAGTTACCGGCTATGACCGCCGCAGCCACAACAACAAAAACAAGCGACCTTATCTCTCCTTCCATCTGTGTGTGCAGACACAACCAGAGCCCAAATAAACAATCATCAGTTCATCTTTCCATTCATCTAACTATACATAACAATCTTCCATCTCCTTTCCAGGATCAAGTTACCCCCATCTACCTTCACGTACTTCACGTTTGTGTATATATATACTTGTACAGTTTGATGGAGACCACTGTCTCAGTTGCTCTACAATCCATGCAACTATCAAATCATGTTTCTCTAAATGCACGTGTCGATTCATATTTCTAATCTAAAAGTCTACCTTCAGCATCTACCTGCAAATGAAGTCTATGCATCAATATACACGTCTATCTATTATCTATTCCCCTACTTGAGTGTCTGTATTCTTAATTTCATGGGGTGAGATAACTCTGTCTGTCTGCGGTCTCCAATCCCAGTCCAAAAGAACCACCAATCCAGAACATTTTATGACTCGTCTAAAATCATTACCATCTTACTACTAGCCATAGTTAAAGAAAGTCATGCAGTGAACTCAAATGGACTCCGAGGCATTAGAATCATCCACATACACACCTGGCACTGTTACCACAGCCCAAATGATGGCTGTTGTCTGTATAAATGAGCTTATTTGTGGAAGCCCTGCAGGACTAAGGTTATGTGCTGTAAGGGCTGGAGATCTGCAATCTTATGCGCTTCTCTATCCGTGCATCTGTTCTTTGATGAGACACCTTCCTTGTGCAAGTGATACATACAGGTAATTGTCAAAATAAAGGAAACACTACTAACTGTCTTAATAGGGCATTGGGCCACCAGAACAGCTCCAATGCACCTTGGAATACATTCTACAAGTGTCTAGAACTCTGTTTAAGGGATGCAACACCATTATTCCATGAGAAATTCCATCATTTGGTGTTTTGTTGATGGTGGTGGAAAATGCTATATCAGGCACCGCTCCAGAATCTCCCATACGTTTTCAATTGGGTTGAGATCTGGTAACTGAGGCAGCCATGGTATATGGTTTACATCGTTTTCATGCTCATTAAACCATGAAATGACCACTCGTGCCCTGTGGATGGGGGCATTGTGATCCTGGAAGAGACCACTTCCATCAGCATAGAAATGCTTCACCATTGGATGAAGGTGAACAGTCAGAATGACTTTGTATTTATTAGTGTTTACCTTGCCCTTTAAGGGGGTTGAATAAACCTAGACCATGGCAGGAAAATGGAAGCACCTGCTTTCAATATACTTTGTATCCTTCATTTGGTCACATTTCTTTTATTTTGGCAGTTACCTGTACTAGCGATACTGTAGCTCTGACACAGGGCTAATACTTTATCCTGCTGGATAAAAGTCCACCTGATTCTAACCGGCTACTTGTATACGATCTCTCTTTAAAGCATTTATGAAGCATGTATAATGACTTCATTAACATGTAATAAAACCTTTATAGTCCATCTAACAGTCTCTACGTCTAAAGGATTGGCTGTTTGTCAGACATTAGCCACAAGATACACAGTATCGATAGGTACTGACATTTTCAAAGAAATGTTTGGTTACACATTTCAAACATATAATAAAATATTATGTTAATTGCCGTTCCTGGGCATGCTTTATATCAGAATTTAAAAAAATGAACTCAAAAGCCTTTTTTAAAATCATTTACACAGATATATATATAAATAGGAAAAAACTGAATTAATCTATTGTTCAACTCCAATTTTCAAAACACTGAGCTCGATTTCTTAGTTGAAACAATACCGCTACTAACTTGTCCCTGGCTAAATTGAAGGGTGCTTAAAATCCCATTCAGAGAAGTCCCATGGCTATCGGAAGATGTTGTGCCATTATCGGTTTCTGGTATCAGGGCCCAAATAGTGTAATTTAGACTCACAACCGTAGCTCTTATTACAGAGATCTGATCAATCCAGTGGCCCGGTGCCTCGTACTACGGACTCCACCGAGAAATTGCTCCATTTCAGTGATTCAATCACGCATATCGATCCTCTGCTGCATTGCTATTGAATTTCAAATGAGTCCCTATTCACTCTGGTGAGAATGGAATATGCTGCAGTTATTCTTTCTTGACAGCATTAAAAATAAGTTCTGCACCGAAGGGAAGAATATATTTTAAACGTTTTTAAAGGTTACAATAATTAGTGTAAGGCCTACCTTGTGCATTTTCAAACATTAAAAAGTAATGTTTTTATAATAATAATAACAATAAAGCCAACAGTTCTTATGGAACTATCTTCAAAAATATTTAAATAATCTTGCATATAAATTATACATGATAATTTTGATTATGTACAAATAAGTATTAACGACATATATTTAAGAGATTACAATGGAAATGCGATAATACAGATGCACACTGAGCTACTGCTGCCCCTGTGTGGTGTGACTGGAAAACTACAACAGGTTTCAGTCCATCAGTTCTCAGGTCCCTTGCTGTGCCTGGACTACCATATTTGTCATCATATATGTTACACTCCTAGATTATGTAGTCCAACCTTAAAGAAAATATCAGCCATAACCAACTAACTATGTAAAACTGCAGGCCAGTATAATCAATAAAACTATGTAAAAATTAATTCATGAAACAAAGTCAAATTACAATGCTGTAAGACACAGAACACTGCTAAACTAGTGGGGCAGTCAGCTGTAGCCGAGGACGAGGCTGAGTCTGGGAGATTTAGGGAACGACTGTTTTGTGCTTTTGCATTCTATCTGGGAAAGCAGCGTTTGACTGAATTAATGGTGTTTAAGCAGCCGAACGCCCGGTGGTGATCACTGCCGATACACACACAGCGGCGAGAAAATGTGACTGAGCGATATCTCAGCGGGTCTCCCCGTGGAGCTAATCACCGCTCCCTGCCTCTTTGACATTTCAGCTGCTATCGAGCTGCGGTCAGTGGAAGAGTTTTTTTGTTTTTTTAAGCACCTCAGAGTTCACTGTCTGGTCAAGGCCATCACATCTCCCTCTGGCTGGCCGCTCTGGTGTCTGTCTGGATGCAGCCCTCCCCCACTCCTACCAGAGAGTGACAGCTGCCCATCTCCAATCCCAACACAACCCCCTCAACCCCAAATCCACCCCACCCACCCCCCTCGTCTGCTCCTTCTCCTTATCTGCTGGGAATTCATGAATAAATGAATTCATAGTGTTTTACTACACCCACCCTCTTCCCCCCTCACCCGGGACACCCCCCTCCCACACTACCCCACCCACCCACACAATACTCAGGTTTTCAAATTCCATCCATAAGGTACATTTACATGCATTTTTTTAAAACCACATTGAAAATCATGACAGCTTGTTTTGTTGTCTTGTTTTTTTTTTTTTCTTCTTCAATGGGGGAATATGTACACACGTATATGTATATGTTGGATGCTGACAATGATGCTGAGAAAGAATGAGAGAATGAAAGAGAGAGAGAGAGAAGCACTGACCACACTACCTGCTCTTGTGCTTGGAATTTTACCCATGATGCTCCTCTTTGAAACCAGTGTCTGTGATAGTCACATGACTACTGCGCACCATGGCGACAGTGCGGACACCAGCTCACAATATAGCGCCAATTCTAATGTACAGCTTGAGTGTTGCTAACACTTCAATAAATTTAAAAAGTGAACGTTGCTTAAAAAAAACGAGAGGTTCACAGGAACAGACCTCCAGGTTCTCTCTGATTACAAGCGCACAGGTCTGACTTAACAAAAAACTCAAACAAATCAAAATGATACAATTACATCATCCTATGACAACAAATCCAGTTTTGTTTCTTTTCTTTTTTTTCAAAGTCAACATTTTTCATTTTTAACTAACACTGTGTTAGTTCTGCCCTCTGGAAAGCATTGACAACTCTATGCAGCCTAACCAAAACCATGAAGGCTGTGGAATCCTGGGACTTCACACTCATTGGTGGATGTAGGGTTATTGCTGGCTTAAATGGAAAATATATGGGGGAAAAAGTCTCATCAGTAATACAGTATTTAAAAACAAAACACAGGCAGATGCAATTATTTTCAACATCACAGCATTTTGTTGGTTTCAGTGAGAGCTATTGACATGCGTGTAGCGCCCTCGTTCCCTCTCCCCACCCCGGTACAGGTTCTTGCTCGGAATTGCATAGACAGCGCTACGCCATGGCCAGCCTGTGAGCTCGCGCGTGCCGCTGTGTCTCCCTCTGATTTTTTGGCTACGCGTTTTTAAGTGGCTGTATAATTATACCGCGGGGGCTTGCCCACCCTCCCCCACATCCAGCGCTTGGAAAACAGCTTGCCAAGACAACTCGTCCTTGAAAGATCCTGTCGAAGTCGGGGATTGAGTTTGATTTACGACTTCAGTCCTCTGTCGGCATGAAGGATGAGGGAAAACACGGTCTCTTACCGTCAGGCGCCACAGGTAACGCCTAATTACGTCTTTATCCCGCCACGCTCGCGGCCTCGCGGGGATCGGCACCACCGCGGCTTCGCCGAGTAGGTGACGTTTCTATTTATTCCTTGGGTTTGGATTTAAGAACGACGCACTTTTAAAACTGCCAGGTGAACAGATCTACGTCTACAAGACAGACAACAGCATGTAAAACGTTTAAATACATTTACATTCCAAATTATAGTACATTTCATCGATTGCTCTTTTTTTTGAATGAAAAAGAATCCATTCACTTCAATACTTAAAAAGCCGGACATGGGAAAATAGAGCACATCACTTTGACTTTTTACATTTTTTTTTGTTTCTTTGTTTGTTTTGTTAAATGTTATTTCTCAGAGCAAAATACAAAATATATTCACACACATGGCTTGTAAATCAGCTCTGCAGTTGTTCGTCACGTGGGATTAATATATTTATTCAAATACTTAACATCATCGTTTATTAACACCAGTAGTTATAGCAGTTAACCTTGCAGAGTACAACTGACACAGTGCAGGGCAAGGGGAGCGGATGAGAGTCACGACAGGAACATTTCTAACCGGTACATGCTATCAACAAGCGACAAGGAATAATGGGCCATTTCACCGCCATGGGGCGCAGTGCCCCATTGACCGAATGAGTGAAACAGACGTATGGGCAATGTAGTTATTTTTTATTTCTGTTAAACACGGGAAATACGGGACGGGAGGCCTTTGTGTACTGAAATATTTACACCAGGCTTGGAGCGCAGACAACCCTGGCCGTCACAAAGTGGCAGGAAAATAATGGAAGTGGATGTGGGCGTGGCTTTGAATGGCTCTGGGGCCGGGGGGGTCGAGTTGAAAGGGGTGTTTCCCACATGCTGGGTTCTGGGTCCAGATCCCCAATTAACATAAAAAGGGAGAAAGGGGGATGGGGGTATAGATGCATGGCACCACGTTTCAGAAGGAGAGTAATATTGACATCATCGTTGCGGCCGGATCAAGAGCACATCTCGCGCCACGAGTCGTGGTGGGTGTTGGCTCCGTTCTGTGCCTGGGGGCTCTTGTGTGACAAGAAAAGGTCACCGGCCCACCTGTCCATCTGTCCGTCTGTCCCCACGGCTCAGGTTACAGTTATGCTCATTATAATCACAATAAACGTCAGCGTTTTTTGAACACAAGCTGGATGCATGCCCATCAGGCGGAGAGAGAAAGGGCCAGAAACCAGTCATTTTTCGACTTAATTCCTATTTATTTAACGCAGTGTCTTTACATTCATTATCACGTTGGCTATTATCATCTCTGTTATTGAATGGTATGATTTGTATTATTATTAATATTATTTTTATTTTATTATATTATTTTTCAGGAGGATCGATATCACTATCATTATACTTTCTATGATTATTACAATTTATTTTGTAGATATTATCCTTCTTGTTAGCGTTATATTTGTACGTCTGATATTATCACGGTGACCCTTGTTGTGACAGGGAGGAGAGACAGTGCCTGATGAAATTGGGGGAAGGGGGGAGGCAGGGGAAGGGGGAGGGAGGAGAGTGGAGCTCAAGAAGGGAGCGTGTGATTGGACGAGGTGGTGGGGAAAGAGAGTGATGCGATGCAGCAATGGCTCCAGGAATAATGCATAATCTTTTTTTTGTTCACAGTGATGGGTTCGTAGTTAAAGACTCCTTCTTCGGTGGCCAAGATGCTTAGATCTTCAGCAGGAGAGAGAGTAGCAGGCAAAGGCAGATGCCCAGCCCAGCTGTCATTCCCACGCCCCCGGCCACGCCCACGCCCCGGCTGTACACCGCCCCCGGCCCTGCAAAGCGAGAGAGGAGGGAGAGGGGACATAAAGAGTGGAAGAAGGACGGAGTGAGGGGAGGACAAAAGGGGGGTAAGGGAACAGATAAAAGAGAAAACAGGACAAGAGTGAGAGGAGGAAGAAGAAGTGGGAAAGAAGAAAGAAAGAGAAAGGAACAGAGAGAGAGAGAGGGGGACAGACAAGGGAATATAGAGGGGGAGAGGAGTGGAGGGACATAGGGGAGAGTGAGGGAACAAAGGAAGAGGGAGAGAGGAGGAGAAGAATGAAAGGAGGGAGAGGTGTAAAAAAGAGGAAAGGGAAAACAGGGCAGAAGGAGGGAGGGAGAAAGGAGGAGAAAAGTGAGGGAAGGGAGTGGAAATAGGGTGGAAGGTGGGGAGGGAAGGGAGTGGAAAAATGAAAAATCTGGTAAAAAGCAGTGAAAATATCAGGTGACAGTTGACGGTCAAGGTGAATCAGCCTGTTTTAAGAATGAAAGGAAAGGTTTGGGGAGTGAGAAAGAAGAAATGACAGACAGATAGGCAAAGAACAGCATAAAAGAGAGAGAAGATGGATGGAGGGGAGGAGTCCAGGGCAGAGGGACATGCCGAGAGGAAGGAGAGGGATGGAGTGAATCAAGAAAGAAAAACAAATTGAGGACTCATTTAAGATGGTAATAGAAAGAAAGGAAGAGGGTAAAAGAGAATTACGCACTAAAGAAGAAAACTGGAGAGGGGAAGGAGTAGAAGGAGGGGGCGGGTATCAACTACATGGGGAGACGTTAGAGAAAAGTGTAAAACCAGGAGAGGAGACGTACGTGCTGACATAAGGAAGGATGAAGTGAGGAAGGAGAGAGAGGGATATACATGACTCGCGAAGGAGGAGCATCAGCCTGGGCAAAGGAAGGGGAAGGAGTGAGATGGAGAAAGAGAGAATGGTGGAGGAGTGTGACAGTTAGAGAAGCATCACGCAGGAGAAAGCCAAACTCACCCAGAAACTTTGGGGAACAGTCCAATAGTTTCCTTCGTGTGCATCTAATCTGATCAGCATAGTCAACAGCTTCTGTCTTCAGTAGGCAACACAGTTAACTAACTGCGTCACTTTTAATAGTTAGAAGCTGCTGTTGTGCATTGCTCTTTTCAGATGAAAACAATACCCCAAAACCACTCAGTTAATTCAAAGTGGCAATGGGTACCGCCTACCAGGCCTACCACCAAAATACACTCAAGTAAACACAGAGCGCCTAATTAGCAACAGATCACAACTCGTAAATTGGTGCAACCCAATTAGCAACTAGGCATTTTAGCTACTCCCCTCCCCCTAAAGTGCCAGCCTCACCTTCGGTGCCTAGCCGTATGAAGACTCGGTTATACAAAGACTCGGTTATACAAAGACTCATGAGTCTACCTGTGGGAGTCCACCGAGGGAGGCCAACTAGGGAGACCATGCTACACGGTTTGTATCTTCGAAATCCTATCTTCCTCTGCACTTAACCGACTACATTTAGCCATTCTGTGTATCCATGTTGCCTACCCTACTCCCATCGTAATCCCTATTTACTCCTTCCACATCCCTGAACATCTCTCCTCTCAGAGACCTCATAAAAGAGGTGTGCAACAACCTGCAGCCATAGCCTCTTTAATCTGGTTCATTCACTTAGATCTACAAGGCCAGCAACCAATAAATAACCACTTAATTTATCTTGCCTCTGTCTGCCGTAACCTTTGCTCTCTCTGTCTTCTTCTTCTCTCGTCTTCTGTTCTATTGCCACTACCTCCTGCTGAATCCTTCTCTCAACTGCCTGTTGAGGAAGTCTCATCCTCTCTGTTCTCCTCTCTCTCCTCTTCCTTTGATTCACTTTGTCCTATCTCCACCAAACCAGCTCGTCTATTACCTCCCAGGCCCTGGCTAACTGACTACATTCACATAGACAGAATCAAACTATAGTTGTCAGAAAGGAAATGGAGAAAATCCAAACCTTAAACTCTCTCCTGGCAACATTCTCTTTTGATCTCTCCTCTGCAAAGTCTGCAACTATAAAATTCAATCTACTAGATCTAACCCACGCAAACTCTTCTCTCCTCACCCATCCTCCACCTCCCCCACCCCCCTCCTCTCTAACTGCGTATTACTTTCTATCCTTCTTTTGCAAGAAGGTCAATGACATCCACAACTCCCGCTCCTTAACCCTTCCCTTACCTACCCCACAACCCAACCCCCTGCCTCCCTATTCTCCTTCTCATACCTCTCTACCTGACACCCTACAACTAATCCAATCCCACCGTGATAGGTGGAGGGTGTGTAAGGGTGGGGAAAGCTTAGCCTTCCCCTGGCCACGGGCATGGCGATTTATATATATATGTATACAATTACATACAAATATATATACGTATATCTATAAGGAGAATAGGGAGGCAGGTATATATATATAATTTATATATATAAACAATTAAATACAAATGCTCGCCATAGAGGATTCTAGGTGGAGTTAGCTCACTCAATCCACTGCCTACTGCAGAGGATGTCACTAAGCTGGCCAGCTGCAGCCGATTGCTGCATAGTTATTAGGTTACTAATGTTAGTTATCTCGCTAGTTCAGTGCTCCAGTCTCGCGTTGTCCTGTCAGTGAAGCGGCAGTCAACAAGCTAGCCTATGTTACCCTGAAAGCTGAAGGATTCATCACGGAGCCATTCTGGACACACTCTCTGTTAAATGATCAAATATGATCAATTATGTGTGTGAGAATTAATAAGCAAGTCTTATATTACACCTGGCATCGAACTGATGTGTAACTGGTGTAACGTTAGAGAAAGTTAATTGTTTTATTTTACTGAAGATTACAGTACGCTACAGCTATTATTTATTATTTAGTTATGTTAATGTTTTACTATTTGTATAATTCTGGAATGGTGCTTGTATGAAAGTATCTCCCTCCCCTATTACGGAGGGTTATTGTACGTATGTCACCCTTTGTGTTGTGCGCCATTATGGTAGGTGTATGTGTAAAGACTGACCCCCGTGCATTTGTCGTGTTTTCTGTGTACTTCCTTTCTCTATACTTTGTTTTAATAAAGCTGTTAGCGTGATAATAGAAAATTGTGTTATAATTGCTTCACACTGCCATCTATTGGTCAAAATATAGTACATCCGAAGAGAATGCACATGCGCAATAGCTTTACCCTGCAGTTGGTTCACCCTCCGACTATGCCCACTGTCCTATCACCGTACTGTCTTTTCAATCCCATACCCTCCCCACACTCCATCTCCGAGAATATTCTCCCTTTTATCTCCACTCTAATTAACACCTCCCTCTCCTCTGGCACTGTCCCCTCTGCTCTCAAGAGGGGCCATAACATTCCCATCCTCAAAAAACATCCTCTTTGAATCCTGCTGACATACAAAACTACTGACCTGTCTCATTTATCACATTTTTATCCAAAACTCTAAAACGTGCTGTCTATAATCAACTATCTCTTTACCTCATACAGAATGACTTTCTTGATCCTAACTAATTGGGCTTCAAGGCAGGTCACTCCACTGAGACTGCTCTGCTCACTGTCACTGAGGCTCTCCATTTGGGTAGAGTAATGTAATTCAGCTCCAGCCTCCTCCTATTTTACCTATTGGCTGCGTTTAGCACCGTTGACCACCAGATCCTCTTATCATCTCTTGCTGGGACAGGAATCTCAGAAGCTACACTGCCGTGGTTTGCATCATACCTAGCTGACCGGGATCTCTCTCCTCTCCTCACACCCTCTAAACAGGTGTCCCACAGGGCTCGGTGCTAGGTCCTCTCCTGTTCTCCCTGTATACTGGGTCACTTGGTTTTATCTCTGCTCAAAGCTTCTCATATCATTATTATGCCGATGACACTCAACTCTTTTTCTACTTCTTCCCTTCTGACACTCAGGTTCCGGCAAGTATCTCTGCATCCCTGAACGACCTGGCGAAGGGCTCCCGTTGATGCCCGCGTGGAAAGCTCCATAGTGTCTCCATTCCGGTCTGCCGAGAACCCTGATATGACCCTGGATGACAAGCTGAGCTTCTCAAGGCACACTGCAGTGATCACTTGCATGTACCGATTCTCTCATCACAACATCAGGAGAATTAGCCCATTCCTCACCCAAGAGGCCACACAGCTACTGGTTCAGGCTTTGGTAAGCTCACGCTTGGACTACTCTAATGCCTTGCTGGCTGGCTTACCGGCCTGTGCTATAAAACTCCAGCAGCTGGTCCAGAATGCTGCTGCATGCCTGGTTTCCAATCAACCAAAATTCACACATGCCACTCCACTCCTCACCACTGGCTCCTTATAGCAGCCCGAATCCAATTCAATCACGAGTGCTGGCATACCAGACCACAATGGGTACTGCTCCCTCCTACCTCCAGATACTCATCACACCATACACCCCAGCTAAACCTCTTGGCTCGGCCTCCTCCAGCCAACTGGCTGTTCCGTCCGTTTGGGCACCTGGCAACCGTTCCTCACAGATTGCATTTTTATGATGATGATAAGGATCTTAGAATGTTTATATTGCTCCAAACAAGATTTGTCAAAGTCATGAATAAAACAGTCCCCTAATGATTCATAAAACCCATGAATATCATTTAGACATGAAAAAACATAACTGGGGATTATGTGTGAATAACATTTTAAGAATGTTCCCAATAAAATTAACACGAATGGACATCCACAATTAAAATATACTTTCTAACCGGAATAACAAAATGTTTAAGGGACACCCAGGAAGCTGGACAAATTTATGCGTTAGGAATGTTTAACCTAACTTTTCCTGTAATGTCCTGGCAATCAAAGCTTGTTAGCTTGTTAATGATACAAATGTAGGTAGAGACTGAATTGAGAAGGGGGTAAAGGAGGGAAGGTGACTGACTGAGGAGAGAAACAGTGAAAAGGAGAAAGTGAGAGGTAAGAGATACAGTATAGAGAGAGGATGTAGTGATGGGGAGAGAAGACTCCAGTACTCCAGTTTGTCATGATAGACAAAAACGAAATGAACTACATCACTGACAAAGACAGACATGCACACAGTACAAGAGGCAGGAAGCCACACCTGAGACTCCCAAAACAATTCTCTCTCTCTCTCTCACTCTCTTTCTATTTCTCTCCTTGCGTACTTAATGTCTATTGGGCGTGTCGGCCAGCTCTTTGAAGATTTGCACCGACCAGAAAGAGAGAGAGAGAGAGGGGGGAAAAGAGAGAGAAAGAAAGAAAGAAAGAGGCATATAGAGAAGAGGGTATGACAACCTAGTCTTATCCCATCATGTACGACCTTAACCTATCGATGCGATTGATAATACAGCCGACCATTAAACTTAAAAAATGATGGTTTTGTGCCAAAGCTGACCATTATGGTCCAATTTTCCTCAAAGTGGAGTTTGATATATTCTTTTTTTTGGGTGGGGGGGCTTAGAATATGAATCAATATCATCAGATTTTTTAAATTGGACTCTGTAACTCTGCTTTCATGCCCTTTGCCATACAGCGACACAAAAGGGTCTGACACCAGGACCCGAACTGTGTATGGATCCATCCAGATAATAATAGTAATCCACAATCCACAATCATACCTTAGATTTAGTCTTATCCTATGGTATCGATGTCGAGAATATCATTGTGTCTCCCCATAATCCTGTACTATCGGATCACTTTTTGATTTCTTTTGAAATTCAGGTAAATATTCCTATTAAATCAGAACCTAAATACTATTCCAGCCGCTCTATAAATTCATTGACGGCTTCAAAATTTATAAACTTACTTCCCGAATCCTTACTATCAAGTCAGGACCCAAATAGCCTTTTGTCAATTGATCATCAAACTGATGCGTTAAATCACATTTTACGGAATACACTTGATGCGGTCGCACCCCTCAAGAGAAAAAAATGCAGTGAGAAGAAACTTGCACCCTGGTTTACCGACCATACCCGTGCCCTTAAACAAGTTTCCAGAAAATTAGAACGCAGATGGCGCTCTACCAATTTAGAGGTTTTTCGCTCTGCTTGGAAGGACAGCCTCATCGAATACAAGCACGCTCTTACTACAGCTAGGTCATCGTACTTCTCGAACTAATTGACCAGAATAAAAACAACCCAAGATTTCTATTTAACACGGTAGCTAAACTGACAAAAAAACAGTCTTCAGTTTCCATCAGTTATCCTTCTAACTATAATTCAAATGACTTTATGAACTCGTTTACTGATAAGATTGAGACAATCAGAGAACAAATTATGAAAATGACTCCAATATCTAGCACTCCAACTGCCGAGATAGCACAGGGCTATCAATCAATCAATCAATCAATCTTTATTTTTGTATAGCGCCATTTACAAACAGGTTGTCACACAGCGCTTCACAATTGGCATTTTCCAGAGGGAATCAAAAAACCAGAAAACCATTGGAGCCAATGTAGGAAACTGGAAAATTATTCCCTGACCCCTTAAAAGGCGGTCGAGATGAACTCCTGGAAAATTGTGGGATACAGAGAAAAACAACACAAATAGTCCTTGAGGCTCATGTGGCTTAACAGACCACTGGAAGGGCATTCTAAGTGTAGGAGTGGGGTGGACCTCATCCCTCCAGATACCAGGGCAGGGCGGGGGATGGAACCAGCAGCTAGGGTCTGGGCCAGCGGCATCCGGCTAACACATGGCAGGGGTGGGGTTGACTCTGGGGCAGGTGAGCTCGGGCAGGTGCCACGGAGCCGGGAGAAAAGAGGAAAGGTGCAATTATGACTATGATAAATATCACGCCGGATCAGGGGGAAGAGTAGTGATAACACTTTTTGCACCAGCAGAAGTAATCTAGGGCAGCATAACTAATTAGGTGAGTGGCACAGGGAGCACGCAGCCATGAGGGCACTCAGAGACCATCCCACCACATCATCAGCAGTCCTGATAGGGCGGATCATCACTTATGATTGGTGACAGTAAGGATAGCTCATTGCACCAGAAGGCTCTATTGCTACGCCCCTCCACATCTGCACCTAATGACTATAAGAGAGACTAAAGAGATGCGTTTTTAACCTAGACTTGAAAATTGAGACCGTGTCTGACTCCTTCACAGAGATGGGTAGACTGTTCCACAGTAAAGGAGCTCTATAGAGAAAGCTCTGCCACCTGCTGTATTTTTGATATTCTAGGGACTACCAAGTTGTCTGCATCTTGTGAGCAAAGTGAACGTGGGGGATTGTACGGATGAAGTAGATCCGTCAAGTAAGAGGGTGCAAGTCCATGCAACACCTTATAAGTTAAGAGGAGTACCTTATAGTCTACACGATAGTTTATAGGAAGCCAGTGAAGTGACGCTAACACAGGACTAATGTGCTCATATTTCTTTGTTCTAGTCAGGATCCTTGCAGCAGCATTCTGTACGAGTTGTAGGCTCCTGAGTGAGGCATTGGAACAGCCAGACAGTAATGCATTGCAATAATCTAATCTAGATGTAACAAAGGCATGTACCAATTTTTCTGCATCTATTAATGACAGGAAGCCCCTAATTTTGGCAATATTAAAAAAGGCTACTCTGGAAATGTTTTTGATGTGACTATCAAATGAGAGACCAGGATCTATAGTAACACCAAGGTCTTTTACCGCCAAACTTGCAGCAACAGAGCAACCATCCAGATTAAGAGATAAATCAGATAACCCTCTTCTGAGGTTTTTGGGCCCCAAGACCAACATCTCTGTTTTATCAGTATTCAGCAATAGAAAATTATCTGACATCCAGTCTTTTATGTCTTTAAAACAGGCCTCCAACTGTTCGAATTGTCCTTCGCCAGGTTTCATTGATAGGTATAATTGTGTGTCATCTGCGTAGCAGTGAAAATGTACGCCATGTTTACGAATGACATCACCAAGTGGCAACATGTAAAGGGAGAACAATAATGGTCCCAAAACAGAACCTTGAGGGATGCCATATTCCACCTTGATGAGAGCAGAGGGCTCGTCATTTAACTGCACAAATTGATATCTATCTGATAGGTAGGATTTAAACCAGGAGAGTGCCTGTCCACGCAGTCCAACTAGGTTTTTCAAGTCTGCTCAGAAGAGTTTGGTGGTCTATTGTGTCAAACGCAGCACTTAAGTCCAAAAGCACAAGAATAGAGACACATCCACAGTCAGCTGATATCAGTAAGTCATTGACAACTTTAATAAGAGCAGTCTCAGTGCTATGGTGTTGCCTAAATCCTGACTGAAAAGTTTCATAGATGTCATTTGATGTCAGGAACGAAGTCAGTCTCTGAGCTACAGCTTTCTCTAGAATTTTTGAGAGAAAAGAAAGATTAGAAATTGGCCTGTAGTTACTGAGATTTTCTGGGTCAAGGTTTGGTTTCTTTAAAAAGTGGCTTAATTACTGCCACTTTTTGAGAATTTGGCATATAGCCTGATGAAAGAGACAGATTAATAATGTCTAGCATGGATTGCCCCATAACAGGAAGAAGTTCTTTAACAAGTTTTGTTGGGATTGGGTCTAATTGACAAGTAGATGGTTTGGAGGACATAACCAATTTAGAAAATGCAGTCCACTCCAGAGCACTAAAAACTCAAGAGTAGCCATAGGACCCCTGTCCTGATAAGCCTGTGCTTTCTGATCAGTGTCCGCTACAGCAGAAGGTGCCATTTTAGAAATTTCATCTCTAATTTTCTCAATCTTCTCAGAGAAAAAGTTCATGAAATCATTACTATTATGGGCTGCCGGAGGCTTAGCATTGGTTTCAGTCTGGTTCTTTGTCAGTTTGGCCACTGTATCAAAAAGAAATTTTGGATTATTCTTATTACGCTCAATCAGATCAGACAAATAGGTTGACCTTGCGGAGGAGAGAGCATATTTGTACTGTACCAGACTGTCTTTCCAGGCAGAATAAAATACTTCTAATTTGGTGGATCGCCACTTACGTTCCAACTTGCGAGAAGCTTGTTTAAGAGCACGTGTGTGGTCAGTATACCATGGTGCAAGCTTCTTTTTGGCTATCAGGAGCAGGGTTGCGTAGAGACCCTTGAGTTTTTCACTCCCTTGGATCTGGACAAATTCAGTAAACTGGTTATGTCCTCCAAATCATCTACATGTCTGTTAGACCCCATACCAACAAAGCTTATTAAAGAGCTTTTGCCTGTGCTAGGCCAGCCCATGTTAGATATCATAAATACATCCCTATTATTGGGTTGCGTACCTAGGTCTTTAAAAGTAGCAGTAATCAAGCCTCTTCTAAAGAAACCAAATCTTGATCCTGTTAATCTGAAGAACTATAGGCCCATTTCAAATCTGCCCTTTTTGTCAAAAATTTTAGAGAAATCTGTAGCTCAACAATTAACTGCTTTCCTAAAAACGAATAATCTATATGAAACATTACAATCAGGTTTTAGACCAAACCATAGCACTGAGACAGCACTTATTAAAGTTGTAAATGACTTACTGTTAGCATTGGACACTGGTTGTGTTTCTATTCTAGTGCTCCTTGACATAAGTGCTGCTTTTGACACTATTGACCACCAGATTCTCCTTCATAGGCTAGAAAACCTGGTTGGTTTGCGTGGACGGGCACTCTCATGGTTTAAATCATACTTATTAGACCGGTTTCAATTTGTGCAATTAGATCAAGAGTTCTCTGACTACTCTCAGGTTAAATATGGTATTCCACAAGGCTCAGTGCTGGGACCATTACTGTTCTCATTATACTTGCTACCACTCGGTAATGTTATTCGTAAACATGGTGTAAATTTCCATTGCTATGCCGATGATACACAGCTGTACATATCAATGAAACCAGGTGAAACACTTAAACTCACTCAATTAGAGGCTTGTATCTCTGATATAAAGAACTGGATGACAGTAAATTTCCTGCTTTTAAATTCAGATAAAACAGAGATGATGGTTTTGGGGCCCAAAAAATTAAGGAACAAGTTGGATCTGCAGTTAAATGCAGGTGATTGCATAGTTACATCAAGTATTATGGTTAAGAACCTTGGTTTTATTATTGATCAGGACCTTACATTTGACACTCATATTAAAAACACTTCCAGAGTAGCTTTCTTTCACCTAAGAAACATAGCTAAAATTCGGCACTTTCTGTCATTAGAGGATGCTAAAACCTTGATGCATGCTTTTGTTGCATCGAGGCTAGACTATTGTAATGCCTTATTATCCGGCTCCTCTAGTAGCTCTCTAAAGAGTCTTCAACTAGTACAGAATACAGCGGCACGTATTTTGACTAGATCCAAAAAGTATGAGCACATTACTCCAGTGTTAGCATCACTACATTGGCTTCCTATTAAATATCGGGCTGATTATAAAGTACTGTTGCTAACTTTTAAAGCAGTAAACGGACTTGCACCTTTATATCTGACCGAAATGATTGCCCCCTATAAGCCGACACGACTGCTTCGTTCACAAGAAGCCGGCCATCTATTACTCCCTAGAATTTTGAAGAGCACAGCTGGTGGTAGAGCCTTCTCTTTAGAGCTCCTCTGTTGTGGAACGGTTTACCAAGGCATGTTAGGGATTCGGACACAGTTTCAATTTTTAAGTGTAGATTAAAAACATATCTTTTCAGCCTAGCTTACTGCCAAACATAGTCTAGGTGGAGAGATGGAGAAGGCCGTGCCTTAGTGTCTTATGGAGTGAGAAACTTTCCATACTGTCACCTCCTCAATGTGTTACCACCACTGTTATGCTGGTTATCCTTGATCAGGTGTGGATTGTTTGGAACTCTCACATGGCTGCGTGTTTTCTCTGTCCCTCTCCTAATAGGTATGCTGCCATAGCTTACACCTGTTGGGGCTAACTGTATATTTCCTATGCTTGTGCTCCCCTGCTCTTACATAATGCTACTGGCTATAGCACTGCTTTTTTTTCTGACTGCATGTTCTCTTCTCTGCCTCGGCCTCTGACTCGGGGGCACCTGCCCCCGAGCCCTAGGTCCTGCGAGAAGTGTGAGCTGCCCCCATCAACCCTCACCCCCACGCCAACCCCAGTTCCTGGATCTGGACCCTCTCCGCGTGGTTTAGCCCCCCGCTGACTACCTAACTCAGACTAACCTTGGACTGACCATGACATGGTCTTTTTTGGACATACCCTGTGCCGGCCAGAAGAGGATGGGCTCCCCCCCTTTTTAGTCTGGTTCCTCCCAAGGTTTCTCCCTACCTAGGGAGTTTTTCCTTGCCACTGTTGCCGTCAGGCTTGCTTTTGGGGGGGTCTAGGCCTGGGTTCCCCCTCTGTTAAGCGTTTTGTGACAATTCTGTTGTGAAAAGCGCTATACAAATAAACTTGATTTGATTTGATTTAATCGGGGCGTTATTAAATTGCCATTTTTCCTTTCAATGGAGAGGAGAGGATGGAGGGAGGGAGCAAAAGAGAGAGTGGAGGGAGAGAGCAGAAGACAGGAGGGATGGAAGGAGCAGAAGAGAGGATGAAGGGTGGGAACAGAAGAGAGAATGGTGGGAGGGAGCAGGAGAGAGGATGGAGGGACAGAGCAGAAGAGAGAATAAAGGTGTGGAAGACAGAATGGAGGGAGCAGAAGAGAGAATATGGGAGTAGAAGAGAGGATGGAGGGAGCAGAAGAGAGGATGGAGGGAGGGGGCAGAAGAGAGGATGGAGAGAAAGAGCAGAAGAGAGGATGGAGGGAGGGGGCAGGAGATAGGATGGAAGGGGCAGAACTCACGAAAGAGGAGCATGCTGGCGTTGGAGGCCCCCAGTAGGTTGGAGGCGTAGCAGGTGTAGTTTCCGAAGTGTTTGTCCGTGACATTGTTGAAGAGGAGGAGTGAGCGGGTTTTCTCATTCTTGATCTTCAAGCTGCTGTCGTTTTCCACTAGCCTGCGGGAACACGGACCAACATGTCACGTTCTGTGGACTGTTTCCACACAACACAGCTCAGCACAGACTGTTTCCACACAACACAGCAGAAAAGTTAGTCGGCTAAATGAGTTTGCAAATGTTGTGGAACAACTAAGGCCTTCTGGCTTCATGAAACAACTAATGTCTCGTTGGTCTTATTTCCATGGCAACACATCCTAAACTAAACTCCCATGGTATCCTGGCTGTGGGTTGAAATTGACTGACCAATGAAATCAGAACTTCTCCATTCTGAAATTTTTTTTCTTTTCACTTTCATAAAGTCTGCGTTGCCCCTGAGGCCCTAGGATTGGTGTGGAGAAATGTATGATTCAAATTTAATGCGACTACTCGATCAAAATAAATAGTTGCGCATTAGATGATGTGACTGCTGCCATGCCCTGTTGATGGAATTATCCCATATGTCAGTGTGCGGTACAGAGCAGTGTGTGAATTATTAAAGCCAATGAATCAGTAAATAACATTAAATGAAACATATTTACAGCTGAATTCCCCAGAGGACAAGTTGGGCATTTTGAAGGATGCCTTCAATGTTACAGTACGCACCCTACACCATGTTATCTTAGTTACTCTCTTGATCATATTGTAGCAGTTTCCACAGTCATCTCCAAAGTACGTGGTTGCCTAGTACATTATATAATAAAACATATGTTCTGCAGTTTACTGATTGGGAATTTAAACCTCAGGTTTTAAACACAAGACCACAGAATTGCATTAAAACTGATGCAGGATTGACATGAAAAAGATAGGGTGTAATTGGCTACTAAATTGGGAGAAAATGGGAGAAAATCAGTAACAAATTCTTTAAAAAAATAAATTGTGGAGTTTGCGTGTAGATGCTTGATCATAGGAAAATGTTATATTTATGTTATTATTAAATTGTGGAGTGTGAGGAATATCTTTGAACAGTGGTATGGTACATTGTAGATTACTGTTTATATTTTGATGGAAAAGACATGGACCGAGGTTAAATCCCTGCAATTGTAGCAGTAAGCAACTGTACATATATGCAGCCAGGTCCATAAATATTTGGACATTGACAAAGTTATTGTTATGTTAGCTGTCTACCACAGCATGAATATGAGAATATGAGTTCAAAGTGCAGACTTTCAGCTTTAATTTGAGGGTGTTTACATCCAAATCGGGTGAACGGTGTAGGAATTACAGCACTTTTTGTTATTATTACAGCACAATGTGCCCCCCTTTGGGACCAAAAGTAATTGGACAATTGGCTGCTCAGCTGTTCCATGGCCAGGTGTGTGTTATTCCCTCATTATTTCATTCACAAGTAAGCAGATAAAAGGTCTACAGTTGATTAGAGTTGATTTTAAGTGTGGAATTTGCATTTGGAATCAAAACAAACCCATCAGAACGATAGTAAAAACATTAGGTGTGGCCAAATCAACTAGTTGTTACATTATTCAAAAGGAAGACCAAGGAAAACAACTGTGGTGGATGACAGAAGAATTATTTCCCTGATGAAGAAAACCCGTTCCAACAGTTGGCCAGATCAATAACACCCTATAGGTAGGCGTATCTGTGTCAAAGTCAACAATCAAGAGAAGACTTCACCAGAGTAAATACAGAGGGTTTACCACAAGATGTAAACCATTGGTAAGCCTCAAAAACAAGAAGACCAGATTAGAGTTTGCCAAAAAACATATAAAAAAGCCTGTACAGTTCTGGAACAACATCCTATGGACAGATCAGACAAAGATCAACTTGTACCAGAATTATGGGAAGACAAGAGTATGGAGAAGGGAAGGAACTGCTCATGATCCGAAGTATAACACCTCATCTGTGAAGCATGGTGGAGGTAGTGTTATGGCGTGGTTATGTATGGCTGCCAATGGAACTGGTTCCCTTGTATTTATTGATGATGTGACTGCTGACAAAAGCAGCAGGATGAATTCTGAAGTGCATAGGGCTATATTATCTGCTCAGATTCAGCCAAATGCTTCAAAACTCATTGGACGGCACTTCACAGTACAGATGGACAATGACCCGAAGCATACTGCGAAATCAACCCAAGACTTCAAGGGTCTCACTTATCCGTCGCCTCGCTGGTACGACCTGGGGAGCCTCCGCCAGGACACTACGAATCTCCACGCAAGCCCTGGTCTTCTCTGCAGCCGAATACTGTGCCCCAGTCTGGAGTAGAAGTCCACATGTCAATAAGGTTGATACTGCCATTAACAATGCCCGCCGGACCATAACTGGCTGCCTGAAGCCCACCCCCGTGTCCTACCTGCCAGTCCTAGTGGGAATTGCCCCGGCCGGCCTCTGATGAGAGGCTGCTACCCTCGCCCTAGCAAGGAAAGCCCAGAAACATTACTGGCATATCCTGCATGACACTACAACTACAGCAGTGCCTCCAAGCAGACTCAAGTCCCGCCACCCCTACAATAAGGCGGTACAAGAGATGCTTAGTTCTATTCCTGAGGACCTGTCTACAAACACATGGCTGGCGACATCCTGGAAGCAGGAGTGGGAGTCGGCTGGGCCCACACGTATCCACCATTACATCTGGGACCCGGGAGATGGCGTGGAAGGAGAAGATCTACCATGCCGGCAATGGACGCTGCTGAACCGCCTACGTACGGGGTCGGCTGCTTCAAATCGCTTATGAAGAAGTGGGGCCTGGCAGATAGCGCAGCATGCGCATGCGGGGAGCCTGAGCAGACTGCCGACCACATAATCACCATCTGTCCCCTGTATAGACCTCCTTCGGAGGATGGCCTCTTCCGAGTGGGACCAGAGACGAGGGCGTGGCTGCACGACACTGAGTTGGACATCTGATGGCGATACACGAAAGAAGAACCCAATACTTTTTTAAGGCAAAGAAGTGGAATGTTCTGCAATGGCCAAGTCAATCACCTGACCTGAATCCAATGGAGCATGCATTTCACTCGCTGAAGGCAAAACTGAAGGCAAAACGCTCCAAGAACAAGCAGGAACTGAAGACAGCAGCAGTAAAGGCCTGGCAGAGCATCACCAGGGAAGAAACTCAACGACTGGTGATGTCTATGGGTTCCAGACTTCAGGCAGTCATTGACTGCAAAGGATTTGCAACCAAGTATTAAAAATTACAATTTAATTTATTATTATGTTAGTTTGTCCAATTACTTTTGAGCCCCTAAAATTGGGGGGGCTATGTATACAAATGGTTGTAATTCCTACATGGTTCATACAATAGTTTTGACAAAACCTTTAAATTAAAGCTGAAAGTCTTCGCTTCATTTCAAATCCATTGTGCTGGCGTACAGAGCCAAAATTATGAAAATTGTGTCACTGTCCAAATACTTATGAACCTGACTGTATATGCCCCCTTTTCACAAATCAGTAATCGGTATGTGCTGCAGCTTTAGGTTTGAGCATGCATGCACAGTTAACTCAATTGAACAAGCCAGATCATATTAATCTTAATCATATTGTCATAAAATGGAATAAGACATGTGTTAGCATGTTAAATGGAGCCAGCTGACTTGAAGCATGAATTTAATTTGTAAAACCATCAAAATGAAATACCCCCCCCAGGTGTCAAACCTCAAACAGCACTGTAAGACCTCACTGTCCACATTATGGCAAGAACTAGGCCCAATTACAATGTTAACACAATACACTACTACCAAAATGACCAACCACCCATTGTCTGCTCTACAAGACAATAACAACAATAATAATAATAATAATAATAATAATAAGAGGTCAATTGTAGGTCAGGGCCCGTATTCACAAAGAATTTTAAGGGTAAAAGTTGGTCGTAACTCCGGAATTTAGGACCAAGTCCCAAAAATAATGGGCGCGTCACTCATAAATTTAGGAGTCCTACATTTTTGGGATAAGAGTATTTCACAAAGGGTTTGAGAGCTAAAAACAGCTCCTAAGTCCAAGAGAAGTTAGAAGCAGGCAAGAGGACTTCTAAGTCGCTAAAGACCTACTCACGGCGATCCGAAAATCTGCTGCTGGCGGCAATCGTTGTCGCAATCGCATCAACACTGGAGATATTGAATGATACAGAGCTCATAAAAAGGTACCGCCTCAATCGCGAGGGTATTATATATATAATATTATATATATTATATATAGATACCCGGTGATTGTTTACGAGATGCAGACATGTAACCAATTGACTAGTCGGTATTCTTGGTTTCATGTTAAATCAGTGACACATAGCGTACATTTGTATTTTAGAATCTTTATTAGAATATAATAGGGTGCATCGGATCATTTTTCGATCAGCAAAAATAATAATAACGGGACCAAAGGCGCGTTTCCACCAAAAATTGCCAGGAACTATTCTCAAGGAATTTAATGAATGATCATTTCAGTTTTTCAATTTAAGTTATTTCACTAAATCTTTATTCGAAAATTTCACAAAATACATTTTTTGATTCAGTACGCCTTAGGCGATGTAACTAGGGTGGTCTTATGCCTGAATTAATTTAATAAAAAAATAAAAGATCGCTAATGTTTCAATTCTATTTAATTCGGTCGCGTTTCTAAAAACATGCCTCCCAGAAAGGCATTTAGTATGAAAAACAAAGCAAACCAAAACATATATGGTTTATATAACAGCGGCTGTATTTGTATTTTTCTATGATGGTTCAAATTAGCTATTAATCCGCGGATCATATGAGTGCCGAACCGTGGGGTTTGATCCGTACGCGGGGAGAGATCCATCCCCTATATCAGCCAATCACTGTGGGCATTCTGAGTAAGCTCGTTCATGAGAAACAACGTCATCCTTAGCAACGACGTCAACCCCGCCCTCACTCTTAGTTTCACAATTCTAGGAATTCCTTAGTAAGACTTTGACTTAGGAGCTTTGTGAATAGGTTTTAAGGTGGGACTCCTAACTAAAAGGTTTTAGTGCGATTTAGAAGTACTCCTAGTGGCAAGATAAAATTATTTGTGAATACGGGCCCAGGAGTTTAAACCTCAGGTTGTAAACACTTCATCTTGGGTAATTTAATCTTAGGTAAGGAGTAGTTGTTCCAGGTGTAATGCAGTTCTGTGGTCTTGTGGTTTAAATCTGAGGTTTAAACTCCTGACTGGTAAACTGCAAGCGACCCCATGTGTTCAAATAACTTCCTAAATAATAGAACATATAGTAATAATAACAGAAAATAAAGTCATACAGCTGGGCAGTAAAAAAAGCAGCCGAAACACAGAGAGAGCATAACGCAATGCAGGTGAATAAAAATGTCCATTTGAAAAAGACAGAGAAAAAGACTGAAAAGCGCTGACCAAGTATTATCCCCAAATGAATCCCCTTTACAAGTGCGGTCACCTCAGAGCAGTCACCTGGTCACCTCAGATCAGTCACATCTGAGAGGTCACCTGGTCACCTCAGAGTGGTCGGGAGCCCACCTCACCTGCGGTCGTCCCTGAACCACTCGAACCAGGCAGTGGGCACAGCCATGGCCTCACAGCGCAACACCGCTGCCTTTCCCAGCTGCCCCGGCATGTTCTTCACATCTGTGATCACCGGAGCATCTGAGAGAGAGAAGGGGGAAGGGGGGAAAGAGGTATATAACAGAAAATAAATCTATTATAAATATTATAAAGTAATGTAGATATATATATATACAGCTCCGGAAAAATTATACGAGACCACTGCAAAATGATCAGTTTCTCTGGTTTTACTATTTATAGGTATGTGTTGGAGTAAAAATGAACATTTTTGTTTTATTCTATAAACTGCTGACAACATTTCTCCCATATCCCAAATAAAAATATTGTCATTTAGAGCATTTATTTGCAGAAAATGACAACTGGTCAAAATAACAAAAAAGATGTAGTGTTTTCAGACCTTTAATAATGCAAAGAAAACAAGTTCATATTCATTTTTAAACAACACAATACTAATGTTTTAACTTAGGAAGAGTTCAGAAATCAATATTTGATGGAATAACCCTGATTTGCAATCACAGCTTTCATGTGTCTTGGCATGCTCTCCACCAGTCTTTCACATTGCTGTTGGGTAACTTTATGCCACTCCTGGTGCAAAAATTCAAGCAGCTCAGCTTTGTTTGATGGCTTGTGACCATCCATCTTCCTCTTGATCACATTCCAGAGGTTTTCAATGGGGTTCAGGTCTGAAGATTGGGCTGGCCATGACAGGGTCTTGATCTGGTGGTCCTCCATCCACACCTTGATTGACCTGGCTGTGTGGCATGGAGCATTGTCCTGCTGGAAAAACCAACCCTCAGAGTTGGGAAACATTGTCAGAGCAGAAGGAAGCAAGTTTTCTTCCAGGATAACCTTGTATGTGGCTTGATTCATGCTTCCTTCACAAAGACAAATCTGCCCGATTCCAGCCTTGGTGAAGCACTCCCAGATCATCACTGATCCTCCACAAAGTTTCACAGTGGGTGCGAGACACTGTGGCTTTTAGGCCTCTCCAGGTCTCCGTCTAACCATTAGCTGACCAGGTGTTGGGAAAAGCTGAAAAGTGGACTCATCAGAGAAGATGACCTTACTCCAGTCCTCTACGGTCCAATCCTTGTGGTCTTTTGCAAACCTCAGCCTGGCTAGGAGCCTGTTTCGAACCGTCCTCGCCGTGCACTTCACCCCAGCTGCCGTTTGCCATTATTTTTGTAGGTCATGTGATGTCATACTACGGTTGTTGAGTGACATTTATATATATGCCATTTAGCAGACGCTTTTATCCAAAGCGACTTACAGTAGTGAATGTATACATTTTTCAGTATATGTGGTCCCAGTGGGGTTTGAACCCACAACCTCAGCATTGCCAACACCATGCTCTACCTGCTGAGCCACACAGAACCACATTTGAATGAGTTCCGGTCATCCCGGTCAGTAGAGAGTCTTTTTCACCCTCTGCCGGTCTGTAGCTTTGTTGTCCCCAATGTCTGCTGCTTGACCTTGTTCTTATGAACCGCCGTCTCTGAAATTTGAAGGATAGAAGCAACCTTACGCTTACTGTATCCCTCTGCCAGTAAAGCCAGAATTGAACCCTTCTTTTCCTCACTCAAAACTTTTCTTTTCAACTCTTTTGGCATAGTCAATAGTTATTTTTTGATTCCAATTACTTTTGAGGTACTACTAGCACTGTTTTTTTGCCATCCAGTTGGTCCTATTGCAAGAGGATAGTGATGACCACAGCAGTGGTTTTTATACTTTTCCTCGTTAAATAAGATTTGGTTCAGGTGATCACCTAACCAGTACTTCATTAAGTAGAATGAGGTGTGGTTGTGTTGGAATTCAACAGACACTGGAATGGAATGGCTGCCATACATGTAGAGATGCTGATTTAAGAAAAATTTGGAGTGGTCTCTTAATTTTTTCTAGAGCTGTATATATACAGTCAAGCCAGAAAGTCTGCACACCCCTTTCACCCTCTCCACGTTTCATTGCGTTACAGACTTATTCTACAAGTTTGATTGATGGAGTGGTGCAGAGATGGTTGTCCTTCTGCCAGGTTCTCCCATCGCTGCAGAGGAACTCTGAAGCTCTCTTAGAGTGGCCATTGGGTTCCTGGTCACCCTTCTTGCCTGGTTACTGAGTTTGGCCAGACGGCCAGCTCTAAGAAGAGTTGTGGTGGTTCCAAACTTCTTCCATTTCACAATGATTCCATTTCCACTGTTCTCCTGGGTGCTTTCAATGCTTTAGCAATGTTTTTATACCCTTCCCCAGATCTATGCCTCAACACAATTCTATCTCGGAGGTCTATGGAGAGTTCCTAGGACTTCTGACATGCACTGTCAACTGTGGGACCTTATATAGACAGGTGTGTGCCTTCCCAAATCATGTCCAATCAATTGAATTTACCACAGGTGGACTAGAATCAAGTTGTAGAAACATCTCAAGCAGTATCAGTGGAAACAAAATGCACCTCAGCTCACTTTTGGGTGGCATATCAAAGGGTGTGCACACTTGTGTACATATGATATTTTACATTTAGATTTTTAATAAATTAGCACAAATGTCTAAAAACCTGTTTTCACTTTGTCATTATGGGCTATTTTGTGTAGAATTTTGATGCAAAAAATTAACTTAATCTATTGTAGAATAAGTCTGTAACGCAATGAAATGTGGAGAGGGTGAAAGGGGTGTGCAGACTTTCCGGCTTGACTGTATATTGTGGTGTCGCTTGGGGTGGGGGGAGCACTCAAGGACCTTTTCAGAGAGCACAGGCAAGTTGAATAACCCAGAGAAGGCAGTATTCAAACCAAACAATGGTTTTACTAAATGATCTTGACAAAAAACACGTAGAAGGGTGAGGTAATTGAAAACCAAACACAAAGTTCACAATCCTTATTTTTGTCCAAGTCCATAATCCAAAGTCGAAATCCAATACAGTTCCTCAATCAATCCAAATGGGGGTCCTCAAAGCAAAGAAGTAAATTCAAACACAATCTAAAACAGCAATCCAAAACAATTATTACCCACTCTCCACCACTAACACACTAACCTACTCCCTCCCCAAATGTGACATAAAAACAGTCCTTTATACATTTCCAAATTGACTTCAGCTGCCCGCAGTCCTCGTTTCTTCACTTGGTTCAGGTGTGGGACTGCAGGCTGCTGGGAACTGCAGTCTTTTGGGCTTTAGTGGCTCCCAAAAGTTAAAGAAGCAGGCAGCCATTTCTTCATACACCCTCCTCCTCAGCTCTGACCTATGGAGGTCAATGGCTATCATCTCCACTCAGGCAGTGCCCCCCCCGGATCAAATGTCCAGCTTCCATCGACTCCATTCACCTGCTGTAAAAGCATCTGCAAGTCATTAATGCGCATGGCGCAAGTTGCTCACCTTGTCTGCCACTAAATGGCCACATGCTGATGCTGGATCTGAGCTCCACGGACAGAATGAACCCACTCGAGTTCTGGGTTTCACCAGCTTTCCATGACTCCTCGAGTGAACTTTGTGCCGTTTCGGAATCCGTGATCCTCTTTTATGTCTTTTCTGCCACTTCCAGGTGGTCAGGTTCCGCAACAGGGGACAACATTTTCTTCAAATGACAGTTAACTGTATCCTTGTATTTCTTAGTCACATTTAAATCACCTCTCCATAGACATTTCCTACGGTCATTCCATTTCAACGTCAGCCTGTTTGGTTTCCTGTTACTCTTCAGGCGAGACCTTCTAAACTCCACTTCTCTTCTCTGTATTTTCAACTTTAATGGAAGAGATGGACTCACCATGTCAGGATATAGTCGGGTGTTCAACAAGGCCTCATCAGCTATAATTAGGAGACCTTCCTCAACACAACGGTCCCACCGTAGCTCATCCTTAGCATGCTGCTCCTCCAGTCCCCTTCTAAGGTCCGGCAGGCTGAGTGGGACTGAGGACCATTTCCCCTACTCCCGACTTCAACATCTGGTCATCATCTCCTGCCAGCTCCACTGGCTGCGAGATCTCAACCTGGGTGCTAGACTCTCATGACAGGAACACATTTTGCACATTCAAGTTCTCACTCACCTCTTCCAGTTGTTTCTGTAGGTACAGCAAAGTTTCACTTTGGGTTTTTAGGGTTTTGCGAAAAGAGTTTTCAGTGGCCTGGTGCTGGGCTTCCTTCTGGTCCAGCTTCTTAGTTAAGCCATGCAGTTTCTCTCTCAGGGCAGGGAGTTCTTCATTTTCCTTTGTTCGGTCAGGAGGGCTGCAGAGGTGGTTTGGTGAAGTTCCTGCAAAAACATAATGTTTTCTTCTTGCTTTACAGTGAGGTTCTGCAGATTCAAAACCCCCTCTTGGACTCCCCCAACTCTCCAAGCTGCCTTGCCTGTTCCTTTAGTTAGGTCCTCACCTTGTGCAGCTGCGCCTCCAGCTCCCACCTTCCCTCATGCTCCACTTGGCTCCAGAGTTGCTCTGCCTCAGATACATGGGCTCTTCTTAGCTCCGCCTTCTTCTGAGCGAGCTTAGTCTGCACATCCAACAACGCCCTGGCGTATTCCTCTTTGACCTAGTCCTGGGATTTCTGGATGTCCAGACACTGCAGATGCTCTTCCTACAACATCTTTGTTACGCTCCTCACCTCTTTTTCCAGTTCCAGTCTGTGGGCCTCCACACATCTCACCTCATTGTCAAAAGATGCCTTTTCATTCTCCAGCTCCACAGCCATGTTCCCAATTTTCCGCAGGGAGTCAATATGCTCCTCCCACAATTTCCCTACGGCCACCAGGTGGCACTCCTCCGAGGTCCCCAACTCAGCCTTCGTCCTGTCCAGCTCAGTCTGGGCATTCTTCAGCTGTTGAACCTCCTGGAGGGTGACTCGCCCATCTGTCTTCAACCATGGCCGCCCGCCTCTGGTTCTTCACCAGGACTTCCTTCTGGTCAACACAACATTTCTCCAGTTTCCATATCTCTTCCTCTCGGCCCTTTATTCGTTTGTGCCTCTCCTAACTCTGCCTATAAAACCTGCACGCTTCTCAAACATTTTGGGTTCACTTCTCTGCTGCATTTGTGGCTTACTTGGGTTCCTTTTGTCCTTTTCCCTAGGGGGCACAACCGGGTAGGAGTGGACATTTTTATTTGGGACTTTTTCTTTTCTTGTCCTCCCTTCAGAGTTTTCCACACCCTGTCCATTTCACTGATGGCCTCAGCAACATTGGGAGCCATTCCAGCCAAAAAGGAGTATTTGAGGGTTGGACTTGCTTGAAAAAACATCGGTGCACTTTTGACAGATGCTTGGGACACTCTGCCTCCTGCCAAGCCTCTGTGTCTGGATCCAGTCCAGTCACCTTCCATCATGGTGTCTTTTCCTTTCAAAAATCTAAAAACAATCCTGTTCACAGTTGCACTACCTCCTCTTGCCTATAGGTGATGCCCTCTGCCCGCATTCTCCACCATATTGTGGTGTCCCTTGGGGTAGGGGACACACTCAAGGACCTTTTCAGAAGGCAAGTTGAATAACCCGGAGGAGGCAGTATTAAAAAAAACGATGATTTTATTAAATGATCTTGACAAAAACCACATATGGGTAAGGTAATCGAAAACCAAACACATTAAGTCCACAATTCTTTAATGGACTTGGACAAATCTTTGTCCAAGTCCGTGATCCAAATGATCCGTGATCCAAAGTCCTTTATACATTTCCAAATTGACTTCAGCTGCCCGCAGTCCTCGTTTCTTCACTTGGTTCAGGTGTGGGACTGCAGGCTGCTGGGCACTGTAGTCTTTTGGGCTTTAGTGGCTCCCAAGAGTTAAAGAGGCAGGCAGCCATTTCTTCATACTGCCCCTTGGGATGCCACAAGATATACAGTGGTGATAAAACGTTTGTGAACCCTTTTGAATTTTCTGCGTTTCTGCATAAATTTGACGTAAAATGTGATCCTACAAATAGATAAAGAGAACCAAGTTAAACAAATAACACACAAAACATGAAGTCATGTTTGGTTGAAGTCAGCAGCAATGACTTCAACCAAACATTTCCGGTAACTGCTGATCAGTCCCGCACATTGGCTTGGAGGAATTTTAGCCCATTCCTCCTTATAGAACTGCTTCAACTTTAGGTCCTGCCACAACATTTCTATTGGATTAAGGTCTGGACTTTGACTCGGCCATTCCAAAACATGAAATTTCTTCTGCTTCAACCATTCTTTGGTAGACTGACTTGTGTGTTTAGGGTCGTTGTCTTGCTGCATGACTCAACTTCTGTTGAGCTTCAGTTCATGGACGGATACCCTGACATTCTCCTGTAGGATTTGCTGGTACAATCTAGAATTCACAGTTTCGTCAATGATGGCAAGTCATCCTGGTCCCGAGGCAGCAAAGCAGCCCCAACCCATAATACTGCTACCACCGTGTTTCATTGTTGGGATGAGATTCTTATGTTGGAATGCAGTGTTTGGTTTTTACCAAACATATAGTTTCTCATTTAAGCCAAAAAGTTATATTTTCGATTCATCCGTCCACAGAACATTCTTCCAATTGTCTTCTGGAGCATCCAGGTGATCTTTAGCAAACTTTAGACCTCCAGCAATGTTCTTTTTGGAGAGTAGTGGCTTCCTCCTTGCTATCCTCCCATGCACACAATTCTTGTTCAGCGTTTTCCTGATGGTGGACTCATGAACACTGACATTAGCCAATGCAAAAGAGGCCTGCAGATCCTTAGACATTACCCTGGGGTTCTTTGTGACCTCCTTGAATTTTGCACGCCTTGCTCTTGAAGTGATTTTTGTTGGATGACCACTACTGGGGAGAGTAACATTGGTGTTGAATTTTCTCCATTTGTACACTATCTCCCTGACAGTGGATTGGTGGAGCCCAAACTCTTTTGAAATGGTTTTGTAACCTTTTCCAGCCTGATGAGCATCGACAACTCTTTTTCTGACGTCCTCAGAAATCTCCTTTGATCGAGGCATGGCACGCTTCCACAAACCTCTGTGGTGAAGATCAGACTTCGATAGTGAAGACCCAGGGTTATGTTTTTTACTCACTCCTGATGGTCATCCCATTGAATGAAACACCTGACTTTAATTACCCCCTTAATTGAACTGATAATTCTAGAGGTCCACATAAGTTTTCCAACAAAGAATTTAGATGTTGTCATTTTGCTCAGTAAATATATTTTTAAAAGGCAATTTTTTTGTGTTATTTGTTTAATCTGGTTCTCTTCATCTTTTAGAAGGACTCAGATGAAGATCTGATCACATTTTAGGTCAACTTTATGCAGAAATGCAGACAATTCTGAAGGGTTCACAAACTTTTTCTCACCACTGTATAGTGCCCCAGAATTACTGGCACGCTTGGTAATGAGCAAAAAAGGCTATGAAAAAAACGGCTTTGTTGCTCATCAGCTTGATGTTACACTCAAAATATGAGTGAAATCGAACCTTTAATTGAAGTAAAATTATTCAAAGAAAATAAAATCCTTATCAAAAAATTTACATTTTTCTCAAAAACATGTGCGACCAATCTAGCCAATGTTCTCAAAAACATTGGCTGGATTGTGTACTTTCTGTTTTGGCAAAAAATCTAATTTGATGTGGTATGGTTTGGTGTGTGGTATGGTATGGTGAAGTGCATTGCGGTGCAGTGTGTGTAGTGTGGTGCATTGCGGTGAGGTGTGGCGTGGTGCATTGCGGTGAGGTGTGGCGTGGTGCATTGCGGTGTGGTGTGGTGAGGTGCACTGCAGTGAGGTGTGGCATGCAGCGGTGTGCAGCAGACTCACAGTTGACGGTGACTTTTACGCGGCGTATGTCGGCCGGGGCCACGCCATTGTTGGTGATGCACTGAAACTCCTGCGCCTGCTGCCGCTGGATCTCAGTGATTTCCAGAAACTCACCATCGCTCATCGGGCCAACTGCGCAGACAGAGAAATGGACAGGTCAGACCGCAGTCCACAGCAGCTGCGCGGTGTGTGATATCTACTGCAGCGGCACTGCACACAGGCCAAACTCACCCCCCCCTCACCCCCTCACTGGCACCGAAAGAAACCGTTGCGTGTGTCTGAAATGCGCAGCTTCCCATGGAGTGAGCCTAATTAGTCCACTGGAAATATTTTAAGCAGCCACCATCGGTTTTTGAAGTGCTGACAAACCCCCTTTGAGAGGGAAGGGGGAATTAGCCCGTCTCTGCTCTCTGGCAGGCCGAGGCCTTGTGTGGGGCAGGGCTGGAGATGGCACAAATCCTTTCAGAGTCTAGAGGAGGCGAACAAATAGATCCGTCTTGTACATGAGTGAGTGGATGTGTGGGAGGCAGGGAGGGTTACAACAACAGTGATGGTGGCAGAGCGCACTGCTGTTCTGTCTCCGCACTCACTGCTCACTGGCTGGGAGGAGGGGGGGGTCGCCTCCCCTCAGACAATTTACTTATATCCTTTAATATATTTATCAGATGAGAGTCAAGCTGGAACACGACGGAAAGCATGTTCTTGCCGCTAACAAGGAAATCCAGTGCTTAAGTTTCCTTTTCACACTCACACAAAGCATGCAGACACACACACACACACACGCATGCATGCATGCACGCTCTCACACACAGACAGAGACACACACACACGCGCGCGCTCGGACGACACAGTAATTCCTGTCACAGAGATTACTGCTGCAGCTCTAATTGAAGATTATACCGCAGGATTATTAGTGCGGCTACTGAACTGGAGACGATTATCACAGCTGCAGCCCGTCCCAGCCAGCGACCAGGGTTTACAGAAACCTCACTCACTCATTCCATTAGCTTAATAAACACTGCTCCCCGGTGACATCGCCGTCGAGCTGGCGGAACACCCGTTCAGCCTGGGGGGTGTTACGGTGGGGGTGCAGAATCAGACAACAAATGTGAGAATCTTACCCACTGCCTCTGATTGAGGCGTTTGTGGGATCCAGGATTGCCTTAACCAGCCGTAATCCCTGCCGCAGCCATGATATGATAAAAGGAGAGACTGACTGCTTCTGAGAAAGCTACTGTGATTAAGGGCGCGGGTGACCCACTGAACGAGCTCCTCAGTTTTAAGGCGGAAAGAAAGGGGAATTTAAGGTGGAATGACAACAGGAAAAGGAAAACCAGCCACCGCGCTACAGAAATACAGCAGTCTGTCTGTTTCACTACAGTCCCGGAGAGCAGAGTGAGGCCTGACTCTTATTCCTCTAACGTAGATTAGGTCCACTGCTTTTAATGTTTTGAAATAAATATATATGTTTTTCAAAATGTCCAAATTCATTCTCCCATAAGGGGACAAGGGAAGTGAAAATGGGCCGGGCTACTGATGATGGGGGCGGGGTTAGGCTGATTTTCTGGTGATGGAGGCAGGGAGTCCTGTGGCAGAGGGCAAAAGTATTTCTGCAGGGGGTTTGGGGGAAAGGGGGGCGGGGGGCAGGGGCAGCCCCTCCTCCCTTCCCCCCCCCAGCAGCAGCAGCAGCCAGGATCGGGGAGAGAGATAGGCAGATGGCGGCTCCATCTCTCGCTGCCTCAGTGGGCTGCTCACGCCGCTCTGCCTTCCCTTCAGGCTCCTCTGCAGTGACTCCTGCAGAATAACAATGTGACCGGGAAGAGGGGGGCTGCATTACTGCTGACTGGGGGGAAACGCTGGAGGCTGAAACAATGGTGCCGATTAGAGGAGCCACGTGGCTTTTCGCCTCCAAGGCGCTCACGGTTCCCATTTGGCGGGGAGGAGAGGGACGTATGGGAACACCAGGTGTCAGAAATGCCAAGCAGGTGAGACATTGGACAGGTGATGTGTTGGAGTGGATCCAAGCCCACAGGTGGAGCCCTGGCACCAATCAGGCTGAGCAAGGCACGGCATTGCGTTTCTTTCCAGCGATGTTCAGAATCTGCACCATCGTCTACGTGGCTGCTCTGTGTTACGGCGCCCGGTTAGCATTTAAATAGGGGTCTGCGTGCGACGGCGCGTGGACGTTAATGACTTCTGTTGTTAGGTGTTCCATTATTGCACCACAACAACAAACATGATGCATTCTCATGGAGAGGATGGATATAATTAGCATGCTAATGACAGACACGATCATCGGGCATCGCTAGAATGATGATGACGATGATGGTGCTGACGAGGGCTGATCGATGGTGACAGCCTCCATGCTCGTTACACAGACAATTAATGAAGGCGCGGTAATGAGAACGATCAGTCGAGGCCATGCATTAGAGAGTGAGGGTGACAGTGATGTCATGGATGTGCACTAGAGAGTGAGGGTGACAGTGATGTCATGGCGGTACATTAAAGAGTGAGGGTGACAGTGATGTAATGGCCGTGCACTAGAGAGTGAGGGTGACAGTGATGTCATGGCGGTACATTAAAGAGTGAGGGTGACAGTGATGTAATGGCCGTGCACTAGAGAGTGAGGGTGACAGTGATGTCATGGCCATACATTAAAGAGTGAGGGTGACAGTGATGTCATGGCGGTACATTAAAGAGTGAGGGTGACAGTGATGTAATGGCCGTGCACTAGAGAGTGAGGGTGACAGTGATGTCATGGCCGTACATTAGAGAGTGAGGGTGACAGTGATGTAATGGCCGTGCACTAGAGAGTGAGGGTGACAGTGATGTCATGGCCGTACATTAAAGAGTGAGGGTGACAGTGATGTAATGGCCGTGCACTAGAGAGTGAGGGTGACAGTGATGTCATAGCCGTACATTAAAGAGTGAGGGTGACAGTGATGTCATGGCGGTACATTAAAGAGTGAGGGTGACAGTGATGTCATAGCCATACATTAAAGAGTGAGGGTGAGAGTGATGTCATCGCCGTGCACTAGAGAGTGAGGGTGACAGTGATGTCATGGCCGTACATTAATGAGTGAGGGTGACAGTGATGTAATGGCTGTGCACTAGAGAGTGAGGGTGACAGTGATGTCATAGCCGTGCATTAAAGAGTGAGGGTGACAGTGATGTCATGGCCGTGCATTAGAGAGTGAGGGTGACAGTGATGTCATAGCCGTGCATTAGAGAGTGAGGGTGACAGTGATGTCATAGCCGTGCACTGGAGAGTGAGGGTCACAATGACATCCTCTTACATTTGTAGCCCTTCCAGGTGACGGTTGGCTCAGGTCGACCCACGGCGAGGCAGAAGAGGTTGATGGTGCCGCCCTCGTTCACCGAAACATCCTGCGAGATGTTCACAATCCTAGCTGGTACTGAAACAGGAGGGAGCAAAGCACCGCTCGTAAATTAGATCAGGGCTGACAGTTACACGAAAACTGTGACTATAACAAGTTACACACTTTTAATACATTCATTTTGAAGGATGTTGACTTCCGTTCTGAGGGGAGGTGTTTTGTTGCCTTTGATGGAATGGCCTAACTAATTAAATTCATGGCATTTTTCCATTCTATATTCCACTGGTAGAGTGATATACAATTGGACAGAGGGCAAAAATGTACTTGAATTTGATTTGAAAATGATCCCTATTATAAGGCTAGTCTTAAAAAAATCCCATTCTGTCAGTTTCACGCTAAATGCTACTCTATAACAATGCAACGCTGGAACATTTTTGCATGCCCATTTCTGTTTATGACTGTGACTTGGGGGTTTAATCTTTTTTTGTGTGACAGTGCATAAAAGATTGAATTTGGGGGACGGCTCGGAATGAAAGAGATACGATCGTTTGAGCTCAGCCTCCGGCCTGCTGTTAAAGCTGTGTTGCATTCTAGACGGGGCCGCTGAATGTATCCAGACCCCCCGCTCCCTTCACGCTGCAATGAGACACGTCCTGCCAGCTCTCTGCCGCTGCTGCTGCATCCCGGTGAGTGATGTGTGTGAGGATCTTATTCATTTTTATACCACGGGTCTCCTGTTATTACAATACGCACTACGAAATGTCCAATGTACATAACAAACAGCAAGCGCAGGGTGTGGGTGGGTGGGGGGTGGAGAGAAAGGTCTGCAATCCATCTGGCAGTCAGTCGTATGCCAATAAATCACCACGCTCAGGATCAACTCTCACTTACTCCACTGTTGCCTTGACGATAGCCTCCCCCCCCATTCAAGCCCTTCACTTCCTGTCTGCCGACCCCAGTCATTTCCTCCAGGCCCTGTCTCGGCAAACAGTCCTCGCTCTCTCTACTCTGTGTGGTGACTGTGCCCCAGAGCTGTGGTCTGAACTAGAAGTGGTTACCTTAGCCCCCTGTAATGCTCCTGCAGACTGAGCTGAAAGTGACCTTTGACCCCTGTAATTCTCTTTAGCACTGACCCTGAATTAGACAGATATAGTCATAGCTAGATAACCACCTAGTTAGCAAGCTATTGCTCTGACCCACTTGACTAACAAGTTGTATCAAAACGTATGACAAAGTAGCAATTTCAAATACACATATGTGCCATATGGTAGGGAAATTAGTAGTAAAAGGTAGGAAAGAACGACAGCACACAGGTATACCCCCCATTTTTCGGATAATTCCCTAGCCATCAACCCCCGCCCCTCACCCTGTACGATGAGATAGACGTGGGAAGTGCGCGGCTGGTTGCGGGCCTGGAAGCTGCAGGTATAAGGGCCCTCGTCAGTGACCGCCACCTTTTCAATCTGGATGGAGAAGTCGCTGTCGTTGCTGTTGACCAGCAGGACGCGGGGGTCCAGGGACCACTTGTCCCTCCCCGTGAAGAGGATGTTGGAGCGGTTGAGCCAGGCCTTGTGGGTGACATCGCCATCAATCTTACACCTGGGCAGGTGGGAACTAATTAATGAACACAGCCATACATCAAGGCAATAGCGGTACATACATTCAAAATTATCGAGGGGAGCACAAAAAAAGGATTTATAGGATAGACTGTTCATATATTTAAATAATATATGTTAATATAACTAGAATGCTAAGGGGTGAGTGCAGGTCCATCGGACTCAACAATCAAACAGGAAACTGCCATGGTTAGAGGGCACTGAGAGAGGTCATTAATCCAAATGGCCTACGTACCTGTGTGATGGTTGTGGTATTTTCTTTGTTCATGTGTAATTAGCTAACCCGATTCTTGTTGTTTGGCTCGCAAACAAGATCCGTCGATAAGCAAAATTGACTTCCCAAAGCAAAATACGTAGTACTGTACTTCCAACCTTTCTGTAGTACCGTCACTCGCCGCTAGATGTCCCTACCGAACAGCGAATGTTGAGGATGCCGACACTGCTTGAGCATTAGGCCTACTACTGTGGAACCGGTCAGGGTATTACCCACAGGAATACATCCGTGGGCACTCTAAAGAGGTTTTTTGGCCATCGGTTTAAGTGACATGTTATTTGGAAGACAGCGGCAGGTGTGTATACTTTGGCAAAATAGTTTTACAGAGTTACACTGGAGACACTCCACAGAATGACTCCTGGCACGGGTTAAGTGACTCAGGTTTGTTGATAGGCAGCATCAGGGTGCTGAGGGGTGGGAGGGGTAAACAAAACATTTCACATATGAGGGACAAAAAAGAGTAGCATCGAACGCAGCCTCACTGGGGATAAGCAAGGTTTGTATAAAGCAGAGGGTGCTGGTGCGATGTCAAATGCATACCTTAGAATAACGCTGTCTCCCTCGATCACCGTAATGTTGTCGGGCATGTGGCCGAATTCCACAGCGCGTGCACTGAGTCCTGTCAAGGAAAACAGGAGAAGAAAGGGCGGGGAGGGGGAGGAGGAGGGGAGAAGACCGGGGGGGTTGGTTAGTGTTATTAGAACAACAGAAGGGTCCATTCGTATTTTCAATCCTCGATCGGCATCGCGAGCGCTCCGTATAGCCCATTGATCCAGATCAGAAAGGATTTGTTTTGCAGTTTACTTCGTTATTTGTGTATGGGAAATTCATATACAAACAAACCGACACGCCGTCTGCACTGACCCTTGGTATATTTGAATAATGATTTGGTTTTTTCACCGCATATGCGCTCGGCACTCACTCATTGAACAGCGCCGATAATGAGCCAGGGAAGAGGATTCACGCAGAACCGCCGAAGCGTGAAATGAAGGGGCAGCAACAGCAACAGGAGGGATGCGTACAGAGCGACTCACCCAGCCGCCACCACCTCCCTCCCAGCGCACGCCAACACACACACACACACACACACATACACATCTGACACACACAAAGAAATCGAATAATAAATACAGGCACACACGAGGAAAATTATGACATCGTTGGAAGCACACACATAGCCTATACACGCATATTCATACACACACAAATAGCCTATATGTGTGTGTGTGTGCGTCTGTGTGTGTGCATATTTTTGTCAACTAAACGTCTTTCTGAAATTCCAAACGACCAACGACCCCTCAGCAAAACAAAAAACAATCCATCCACAAGATTTGTGAACAGCGCCGTACTAAGGCAGTTTAATCCCAGCACGATCTGCTTATGCCATCACTGCCAAATGCAAGCATGGCATTACATTACCTTGTGTCACTGCGGCCTTTGATATGGAGTCCTCACGTATCAGGTCATGTTCCAAACGTCCCCAATGTAAGGGCTCTAGTCTGCCCGCCGGGTTTAATGTAGCGGTGAAAATGATTAGCCATAAGGACTTACGAGAAAACGATCTAGTCAAGAGTTAAGATGTACCCGGAGGTTTGCGTTTAACGCGCACAGCCTGCCAAGTACTGAGTCTGAAGTACTCAAAAAAACCGCGCATCATCAAGCAGCACAGAAACAGCACAGCACGTTTTTTTATTCAAGTTGAATCCTTTACGGAAGATACGGCCAAATCGGTGAACACAATGAAGGATCGCGTAGGCATTATAATTCGCGTCATGGTGTAGTAAACAAATAGCTAGATTTGCTTTGAAACATCCGTTTAATTGACCGACAATGACACTACTAAATTAAAAGTTCCCTTTGTGCTGAACAGGAACACGATCGACAGTGTGACCGCGTAATTACAGTCATTAGTAAACGGAGGTGGTTTCCTTTTTCGCCCAGAGTGCACGGCGGCGCGCGGGTGCCCGTGTCACGGGCAAGGACAGGGGCACCAGAGTGAGAAACTGAGTAGCGGCTTGGAGGAGCGTGTCCCTGAGAATCTTTCACTAAAAGCCCTAATCACATTAGCGTCTGCTGCAGCACAGTCGAAGCTCGCCAAGAGTCGACACACAGCAGACGCATCAGCACCACGGAGAGGGAGGGAGGGAGGGGAGAGGGAGAGGGAGAGGAGAGGAGAGAGAGAGAGAGAGAGAGAGGAGAGAGAGAGAGAGAGAGAGAGAGAGAGAGAGAGAGAGAGAAGAGCAGGAGCTTTGGTGTTAGAACTGCATTCGCAGACATAGTTTATCTGGGTGACCAGGGTGGCTTCACCTAATTTAAAAAACAGCCTAGTAAAACAAAAGGATACTTAAAACTGTAATTATATATATATATACATACATACATACATAGCCTACATACACACACACACTATACCTAATTACTACCCAAATAAAAAAATTAATGTGCTATATTGCTCAGGTCACATCAACATCTCAGTTATAAGAAATGCATAGTTTATTCATTTCTTTACGGAGATTGACCGCAGCGCACGCGGTAAGTGATCTCTGAAGTGACTGAAAAATTGGGCCCGGGACACCTCATTGGTGCGCACTAGCATATTGTAAGAATGTTTTAACGTTTTAAAAATATTTGTATTTTAGGACACCACGGTGAAACGAAACTCGAACTGCACCCTGGTGTAATACAATCGTTAAACAAAACATCTGAATCTGCAAAAACCAATCCATAAAACCAGTTTTACCAAGTTTACAAAAATAATAATGTAACCAATTATCATTCGGTCAAGTCTTAAAAACTACACTTGAAATACGTTTGTTTTAGAATCTTTAGCAATGATGTCCCTTGTTTGGTGTACCGTTCAGGGGCTTTTATATAGTTTGAGGTTAAACCTGAAATCTCTTGGCAGGAGGCGCAGTTTCCTTATTTCTCCGAATACCTTGAAGCGTAGTCTACATTGAATGCAGTCTACTGTCTATATTGAATACACACGCTGCCCCATGCAATCTCTGTATTTTGTAATCGCTGTAATCAGTGCTTAATTTGTAAATCATTAGGTGCCGGAGCTAAAAATGACCACAGGGGTGCGCACTGACGAGAGCAATTGGGAAAACCGGAGTGCAGTGCAATAAGTTTGTGATAGGTTTATGGTGTGTGACGTCATAAACCGTAAACTAACGTCGGTATAAGGATATAAACAAAACAAAAAAGTACATACATAAATAAATAAATAAATAACGCGCACTCACGCCTTACCTACACGAATACCCTTACTTAATCACAACTCGTTATTTGTGGCGGATGTCGTTGCCGTTTTTTTTTTTTTTTTTTGTTGCAGATACATTTTCAAACAGCAAATCACAAGTCGGATCAGCTAGCTAACCTTTCGCTACGTAAACTAGGCTACATGGACTGGTTTATCCCAACAATGTGAACAAAGACAACTAACCGAACCGCAGTTTTTTTAAAGGTATCAAACGTAGGGTGTAATCGTATCCCACGTAGACTTAGAGGTGCAGGTACAAGGCTAAAAGTTCTGGAGCACAAATGGCTCAAAATAAGAGCTCCGGCGCAAATTAAGCCCTGGTTGTAAAGCTTCACAAGTGGTCCACTAGTGGTGTGCCGTTCGTGAACGATTCATTATTTTTGAACGAATCGTGAACTAAAGGAACTGACTCACCTCCATGTAGGATTCGTTCCTTTGGTTAATATCTCAGTAAAAAAAATCGTTGAAACTGCAGCGACTCCTCCTATTTAACCATTTCCACCATTGGGCTCTAGTCTGTAGCAGCCATTAGCCAACGACAGCACTGAACCGTTTGAGCAGGGCGTGCTCTCTGAGGACCGAATCCGTGAAGGAACTGGAACTGGACATGCGTTGCTGTCGTTCTTCGTTCCACGAGGCAGGTCCGGATCCGGAACGAGGGACTAGCCTACTACCTGCAGTTCTACATCTCTCCCTTACCATAATGTCTTCACATTGCAATGACGAACTTGCCTGAGACCGAGTATAAAATTAAAAACAACTGGTTTACACTAGCTGCTTAGCCCAGCAGTTACATCTGAGAAACACTTAGCCTATAGCCTACTCCCAATTAGTCAATAAATAAACAGTGAACGAAAGAAGCTATTTCCCAACGGAGACGTCGCAATATTTTATAAGGCAGAGTCGCAAAGTTGGTCTAGTCTCAACTTGAGAAATGAAACCACATCATAATATTCTTTTATTCAAACATAATATGCTAGCCTATATGAATTTATCACCACTTTGTTGATAATTCTAGAGGTCAACATTGTTTTAACATTGACGCAGATAGCTTGATGAACAATGTAGGCTATGATGCAGGAAACCGACACAATGCAAGTCACACCTTAAGTTAGCCAACATAAATACCTAGATGGCACATAGGCTACATTTATTAATGAACGTTTTTGTCCACGTGAATGATCACTTGGTAATATGTAGCCTACTTAGAAAGGTTGTCCATTCAAGTATTTGTTTATGATTTTTTTAATTTGGAGATGTTCCTTCTGATCTGAGAAATTAACCGTGAAAGGCTTTTATTTTTAGGCTGTTTGATGCATGTTACCAATTAAATATTATCCTTGTCAACAACAATTATTAATGCTTTTATTGCTTTTATTTATCCTATTGTTACATGGTCCCTGTAAAATTTATCGTAATTTAAATTGAATGATTGACTCAGTTAAACAATATATTACCGATGGAGTCGGACCCAGTCACTGCATAACTCTCGCTCTCATTCGCGGGAGTCTGAACGATAGGACTGATGAACGAATCCATGAATAAATCCTTTTACGGAACTGAGTCAAAGGATCCGTGTCCCTGAAAGGAACCGTAACGCCCACCACTAGTGTCCACTCTAACGATAGTTATTTGCAAAAGGAATACGCAAGTGCGCATGCTATACTGGGACATACATTCGCAGTAACCCTCTGTTTGGGGCCACACCCTTCAATAAGGTCTGAGCAGCAACTCATTGGTTTGAATTTCAATTCTTATTTGTTTGTTTGTTTATTTGTGTCTTCCTTTATGCAATTGTGTTTTATTTTAAATTATTACCCTCGCAGACCAGCAAAGCCACGTCTGGCGATTAGCTACGTTACGCTGAAAGCGCGATGTATAATCATAGACCCTCACAACACCAAAAACAACACCATGAAGGTTACAAATCAGAGGGATCTATTCCCTATTCCCCCTTCAATTCCCATTTTCACACCTCAGTTCTCACCCTTCTAATTCCATTGCCGGTGTCACCCCTTTCCTCCACCTCTGCAAAGCCAGGTTGACATTCACCACCCCCCCCCTCCCCTTGATCTGAGCTTGGAATGAAGAGTGACGTGCATGTGATCTCAGGGGGAGGCGAAGAGGAGTGTGTGTGTGTGTGTGGATGTGGGGGGGTCAGGTGTATTCAGCAGTGTTGTCAGAGGATGCCTTCCCCCCATTGGACCGCAAACGTGTGATGAAATTGCCTCCTCAATTCCCCCCCTCGGAGTCGAGGAGAGGCCTCTACGGACGGGGGAAAGAGGGGAAGAGTGTGGAAACACCTGCTTGTGTGACAGCACACATCCGCCACCCTTCAGAATTAATGACGGAAAGAGCGAGAAGAAGGGGAGGAGGAGAGGAGGTAAGGGGTGGGGGTTGTCTGAAGGCCATATAGTGCTCCATGCTGAATGAAGCGCTTGTAGATGGGACTTACTGGAAGTGTGGGTCTCACACAAAGCATTCCTTTTTGTCTGAAATATTCTGTTTTGTGGTTTTAAAGGGGTCCGCCAGTATGCAGGGGGTACACGATGCCTTTTATGTCACTGTCGACCCCGTACGTGCCACAGTCCACATTCCTCCAGTGTATTCTGAATCCCTCCTCTTGTGGTGTGGGGATGTCTGTCCCTTCTATCTCCACTAACTCTCTGCTCCCACCCTGAACTAGTTGACCTTTGACCTCCTCCCATAGTCCACACAAGGCTGGCCTCTTTAGTGGGACATCCGGCCCTCTCACAGTCCTCCCCAGGCCTCAACCCTTGCAGTGAATCGCACTTCCTGCGTTTAATAAAGCTTGTCTTTGTAACTTGCTGCACAATGCTTCGGGCTACTTTGCCGTGCGGGCCCCCACGGGATATTTCTTCAAGCTAAGTTTGTATCCTCTTGACTTATACACACTCTGGTTTGTAATTGAAGTTGTTTCCGGCGCACAGTTCTTGAGTACAGGCCTATTGAGCTGCAACGCTTCATTCCAACCACAGAGGTTTTACTTGTCTTTGTGCATCTTGCTGCTTGTTGCTTGTTGCCCTTGACGATCAAATAAATGCAAATCCTCGTCAGCCAGAGTGAATTGAGCGAGGGGGTGCAGGAGACACGCAATGCAACAATTACCTGGTTGGCATGGCGCAAGGGCAGGAGAGAAGGAGAGAGAAAAAAGGAAGGAAGGAAGGGGATGAGAGAAGATAGAGGAACGGGGAGGGCAAGAGAGAGAGGGCTGAGACACGGCGAGAAAAAAAAGAGAGAGAGAGAGGGAAATTATAATAACATGAATGCATAACAAATAAATAATATTATAAAGTTCTAGGTTGTTATGTTATGTAAAAAAAGAATTAAGAAAAGTTTATTTTCTCATGTTCACTAGTTAAAATGTAGACATGTGTTTTATTTTTTATTTGTATTTTTCACTACATGTATGTTTGCCAATATTTATCTTCTGTATTGCATGCCAATAAAACATATTGAATTGAGAGAGAGGGGAAGAGTGTGGCATCGAAGAGAGTAAGTGAGAGAGGGAGAGAAGAATACGGATAGGAAGAAGAAAGAGAGGAAGGTGGGAGAGAATGGGCGAGCACCCTGAATATTTAACACCGGCGTGCTGCAGCCAATTAAATATTTACAGAAGCGTTCTCCTCAGACACCTTGATGATGAAGCCCAGCAGCCTCGGGCCTATCAGATGGTGGAAGCCAGGGGCAGGAGAGGATTAAACATGAACCGGCTGATAGATCCCTTTTCTTTACTGCCTGATCCCATTAACTCTGCCCAGCCTGTCTCTGCTCGAAACCCCCGAGCCCTGGCATCGCCGCTGACACCCCAAACTCCCATCCGCTAAAACGCTGTCTGTCACACGGACAGAGTGTGCGCATTACGCTGGCACAGCCCTGGTGACAGCTAGGGAGAGAGGGAGAGAAAGAGAGAGAGAGGGAGAGAGAGAGAGAGTGGGAGAGAGAGAGAGGGAGAGAGAATCGGTGAACTAACCTACAACTGTAGGGAGAAAGGCTTGTGTTTGTGTGAGGATGCATGTATATGAGTATGTGTGTATGAATGTGTGCATGTATGTGTATCCAAGACCTGGGAGCTCAGGGCTGCAGACAAATACAGCTGGTGCTCCACTGCCAGGAAAGCAGTCCTGAGGTTCAACAACATCACGCACAAACTGCAGAGGAGAGAAGGGGGCGGAGAAAAGGTGCTTGTGTGTTTGTGTACAATGTATGTGCACGTGGGGCAGTTATCAGTAACTGTGCTCAACATACAGTAAAGGAAAGAACGTATTGTCGAATACAATTTAGTATTGTGTGAAACCGAATCTCTTTGTGTGATCAGTACAGTCGCACAGTTTTGGGCTGTGAAAATGTCTGTCTGAACGCTGCTGTGTTGTTCTGTGTTAAAGAGCATGCGTATGCCAATGGCCGCTCAACCTGGTCACGGCTCTTCTCTGTACTGGCACCACAATGGTGGAATGACCTCCCCACTGACGTCAGGACAGCTGAGTCGCTGCCCATCTTCTGCCACAGTCTGAAAATGCACCTCTTCAGACTGCACCTTGGCTCTTATGCCACTCACTTCTATAATAATAATAATAATAATAATAATAATAATAATAATAAAAACCTACTACCTACTTCTTGTACTTTTCTCATTCTAATCGTAGCCAACTTGCTTTAGCACTAGCCATGGCTGTTTACTTGATGGGCTTGTTGTAGCGACAAGTTCTTTACCTACTTTAGCTGTATGTACCTTCTGTAAGGTGCTTTGTATAAAAACCTTCTGCCATATGATTGTAATGGAATGGAATCTTCAATGCCAACACATCCCTGGACCAATCATCAATCAGGAATGGGCAGAATATGGTGCAGACAATTTATCCGAAAAATAACATTACTCTCCATATGCCATTTACCCTGTTTATTTCACAACCAACTCGTTCTTCTCCTTACAGTAAAGTGAAACGGCAACATTTCCTGCTGGGATGGGATTTTATCCCTGGACATTCCAGTACACACAATATCACAGATTTGGTACAGTGTGTAATGTTTGCACTTTCCGGCTCCCATTTCCCTCAAAATCTTATTCCCCTGTTCGCACATCAGTTAATATGGCAGTTTAGAGAAAAGCTGCTACAGTGCGTGAAACATTTTTTTTGTTGAACTTCAATGGGCGGCCCCAGATCTTTAACATTGAACCATAGTTTGGCACATAGCGTAGCCAACAGTAACTCCAGGGATCTTTCCTTTACAGTCACCCCCTTCCCCCCCTCCCCGTTTTTTCCTTGGACTGCAGCCTAATCCCCTTAGCACGCTGAAATCGATATGCTAGTTAAATTGTTACTTCCATCCCATAAACCACACACCACAGCAACATACAAGTGACTGTCAAAATAGAGGAAACACTTGAGTAATTGAATGTTTCTGGCAGCTCTGTTATGGACAAGGTAAACACCAATAAATACAAAGCCATTCTGGTGATCATTTTATCCTCCTGGACATGGTATAGGTCTACTCAACCCTAACTTCAAGGACAAGGTAAACACCAATAAATACAAAGCCATTCTGAGTGATCACCTTTATCCTATGGTGAAGCATTTCTATTCTGATGGGAGTGGTCTCTTGCATGATGACAATGCCCCCATCCACAGGGCACGAGTGATCAATGGTTTTATGAGCATGAAAATTATGTGAAGCATATGCCATGGCTTTCTCTGTCACCAGATCTCAACCCAATTGAACACTTATGGGAGATTGTGGAGTGGCACCTGAGACAGCGTTTTACACCACCATCAACAACCAAATGATGGAATTTGGTCATGGAAGAATAGTGTTGCATCCCTCCAGTAGAATTCCAGACACTTGTAGAATCCATGATGCAAAGGTGCATTGAAGCTGTTCTGGTGGCCCAATGCCTTATTAACACACTTTATGTTGGTGTTTCCTTTATTTTGGTAGTTACATGTATAAAGATTAAACAAAAAAAATGCTTCATAGATTTATGCGGATCAGAATAATAAGTAAAGCGTTTCTGAAGTCGTTCATCCCTGCAACTCAGAATAACACAATCAGGAGGGAGAGAGCTAGGATTGATCACGTTTGTCACAATGTAAAATGTTTGATGTTCTAATTTTCTGTTTAATTTCCACTTGGTAATTGCATTCGGTTTGACTACTCAGAATGTGTCAATATTTGTTCCTGAAATTAAAAACAAAAAGTTGTGAAACCAGTATGAAAGCCCCAACAGCTGAACCAGCCACTTGGCCTTATACTGGTGCTGGCCATATAATTATATACTTATCATAATGACACCTAATATCAATAAATATAATATACCATTAACTGTTTGTTGTTTATAGGTGGTTATAACATACCAACAACAATGCATTTCAGTTCTTTTAAGAAACAATTATAATATGTTAATTAAAACTGAGATTGTACAACAGTGCATACAAGAAAAATGTTATTAATTATCAATATAATAATAACATTTCATACTTTCATACTTATTTGCATTATCATCATTTTTGCCAAATAACTTTGAACTTGCTATTGTTGTTTATATTTATTATAGTTTACTTCTGCTGTATACTGAATGATGATTGCTGTTGGACTCTTGGAAGATTAGCCAATAGGCTAAAAGAGAATCCCCCAAATAAACAAACAAACAGACCAACAAACAATACTTTTGTGGAATTGTGTGGATTCCATATCTGACAACCCTATCCTCCTTCTCAATGTAATAATACTGTTATTATTTTCTTCTTTATAACAAAACAGCTATTAAGGCTTTATTAGGCCTTTATTACTGCTCTGTGTTCTGTAATAAACACACAGGCAGTGTGTAGGCAGAACAACTCGCAGATGAGTAATCCAGGATGAGAAACCATGGCAACTCCTTCGTGGTGGACAGGAATTTCCCTCCCTGATGAGCGTTGCCTCTGCCAGTCCAAACAGAGGGCCTGATCGGGGCAGTTTATTAGCGGGATGGCATAGCAGTGGTATCGGGGGCTGGGCCCCTGTCAGGATAATAAAGTGAGTGCTGTTTGTGCACTGTTTAAAGTTCCACGGCAGTGACTCCGTCAGCAGTCCTCTCATTAATCCCCCGAGCTTTCCCAAACTCTGCCCCCCAATCTCCAACCCCCACCCCCACCCCACTCGAGGGCCTCAGATCAAGCCTCAAGAGGATTGTCTGAATGCTGTGCTACATTTGAGAGAGAAACCACAAAGCCACATCCATATCTCCACACACTAAATAAAGCCCTGCTTTTGTGTTCCCACAAACAGTATTAAGTGAGCTCCTTTCTTTAGCTCTTACTCCAGTGGAGGGAGCCAACTTCATATGCAGTTGGAGTCTCACACACATGTGCACACACACACACACACACAGGCACTCGCCCAGACGACACTGTAATTCCTGTCACAGAAATTACACTCACGGAGATCACACACAGACAAATACCCACGTGCACATACACACACACCCACACATATGCACACTTCCTATCCCATTCCAACTGAAAGCTTTTTAAATAGGTTTTTAAATTACATTGAACAATAACAAGGCATTTAGGAGATGCTTTTATCCAAAGAGAATGCATACATTTTTCAGTATATGTGGTCCCAATGGGAATTCCAACATTTTCACCTCCATGCCCTACCTACTGAGCCCCACCGAACCACGCTGCACACATGCAATACATATGTTCTAGGACTGCTTGGGGAAAGGTCTCATCATAACGTTATCTCACAACCGAATGGGAAAAGGAAAGCTGATTGTGAATGTTCCTCAACGTTCTTGAAACATTTTGTGTTAACTGGGATTACACGCATTGTAATCAATACTGCTTATCCAGATACCCAGGACCTGAAATGACCTGCATCCTGAACCCCATACTCTGTACCCCATTAGCATTCCAACCCCGTATTCCCAACACACAAACATTCCTGCTTACTGGGCTCCCAGAACAATGGTGGCATGCAGCAATTCATTACCATTAGCCACAAACGTAGTGGTAGCTCACCCTGGTAATATGGAAGCTGCTAATCGATATGACACAATCCAGACGCTTGGAAACTGAGTGGAAGGTTAAAAGGTCATTTGGTGAACAGCAGTGGCTGCTTTGACTTTAATGGAACATGACTGCCTTAAAAAATAAAAATAAACAAATGACAAAAAATTGCCCGCAGGTGTGGAAGGTGCATGAAACCTCAATCGCACTTCTCCCAAACTGCTCCAGCTATACCTAAATGGCCCACACTTCAAAATAGCTCTAACTTCGCCCTAAAAGATCAGGCTCTGCCCCAACACCTCAGGCCCTGCCCAAATATCTCAGGCTCCTCCCAGATGGCTGTTGCTCCACCCACACGACTGTAATTCTGCCCAAACCACCTGCTCTCCCGGAGCTTTCTGACCCCAGTGCAGAACGGGGGGGGGGGTGGCTGTGCGTGGGGCCCACGCAATGCTCAGGCTCAGAACAGGGCTGCCTGTCTCTCCCCCAGGGCCAGAGGAAGGGCGGAGCGATTTGAGCTGGAGCCCAGGATCCGCAGAGTCAGGATAATTCACACCTCTGGTGCCCTCAGGAAAAAAAATTACTGTTGCCCCCCAGGAATAGAAATCTCGGCTAACACCTGCTTTGAAACCCTGAGGGGAAGGAGAGGGCAGCGGGAGAATGGAGAGTGACAGTAGGGGGGAGTGTGACAGGGACGAGGAGGAGGAGGAACGAGGCTCAGCGAGGCGAGGCGAGGCGGGCTAGTGGTGTGGAAGAGCAGAGCAGCTTAACTGCGCAGCTTAAGCGCGGCTTAACTGCGCTGTGAGCCCCTGCACCCCCATACCCCGGTTTTACAGCCTTACAACTGCTCTTCCCAGCTCTCTTTCACAATTCTGCTGCTCAGTCAGACTTCTTCAGCGCTAGCTGGCACACACATCCTCCAAAATGTGTGCAGCCAGTCATTTATGTATTTGTTGATTCAGTCTGGGATCCGCCAACTGAGCTTCACAATTGCTGCGCCAGAGGCCTCCAACAGACCGCAGGCATCCGAGCAACCAGAGGAGTCGCTATTGAGCCATGAGGCGTGGGAATACCCTATCCTATCGACTGAAAGCCCTCCCTCCTTTCCTTAGGTGGTGCTTCGACCAATTATGCAGGGCCCACTGGGTCTCCCTACCACAGCTGGCACAGTCTTCAGTGTTCTGTTCTGGAGTTTTACAGTTGTTACCAGTGAGCTGGCAAAAATGTCTTCAGTGTTCTGTTCTGGTTTAAAGTTTTAATAGTTGTTATTGTCGGAAAACAGTGATTTAGTTAGAATAAAAAATGGTCAATCTGGTGGATTCTCTCATCAAAGAATCCAGTAGCTGGTTTATTCTTAAATGGTTAGACAAAATGCCCAATCGTTTAAAGTTCAGCACTTGACTGAATACTGAAATGGAAGAAAATAATACACAAACCAAGTGGTTGGCTCACTCCCAAGAGAGAAAGGAAAGAAAAACTTCTTGGCCCATAAGTGTTGGGGTGGGGATGATTTGGCCCATAATTTATGATTTGGGGGAAGTTCCAGTGCAAGACAGGTTAGGACTCCCTTTTTATATTTTTGTTTTGGGTCAATTACTACCACAAGATATATTTTCAAGGTTGCCATTGATATGTTCCTCTCATGTTGAGAATCGTGGCGATATCAAACATCACTAGGGCCTGGTCAAGCCAGCTTCATTTACGCCGAGGTGTTGGAGAGGCATAATATGCTCAAGGGCATTGCTATCAAGTGAAGAGGCCAATCATACCATGTTGACCTCCGATTTAATCTGGTGGGCCATAATTATTTTTGTTCACCACTGCCCTGGCTTCACTCACAGAGCCACAAACCCGCCAAAGATGGCCCCACTCTGTCTGCCTGCGCAGGATGATTAAAATGCACCTCCCCAACATTATGATGTCATCAATTAGAATCAACTAGAATGTTACGGTATGCTCTAGAATAACATACTGTAGCAAGAAAAAACATCATAGTGTGTCCAGTACTCCTCAAATGGGCAACTTAAGACACCACTGGAAAGACTCTCACCTTAACCCTTCTTAATCCCAGCTCAATTTAATATATAAATCCCAAATAATAATTATGTGGAAGAATTTGGTTTCTAATACGTAAAGTGCCTTGGGGTCCTCTCTGAACCAACCGTGCTGTGCTGCATAAAAAGGGAGGGGTTTAGCAAACAGTTTGGAATCGACTAAGATCCTTGAAACAAAATCCAGAAATGGGCAAAAACATGGCCGATGACATTCAATATTGCTACATGCAAAGTTATGCACATGGGAAAAAAAAAAATAAGACAGGAGTATTTTATGGGAGGATGTTAGAAAATTTGAATGTGATCAATCAAGTCTATCCACATTTAAGCAGTGTGCTGTAGCAGTGAAAAAGGCCAACAGGATGCTGGGATATACAGCAAATTGTATTGAGTATAAATCAAAGGAGGTTATATTGATGTCAGACCTCACTTAGACTATTGTGTGCAGTTCTGGGCACCACTACAAGAAAGATATAGAAGCTCTTGAAAAAGTACAAATAAGGGCAACTATATTGGCAGCTGGCATACCAGGTAAGAGTTACAAGGAAATAATTAAGATGCTTAATCTATCCAATTCTATTATCACATTATATTGTAAAAACTGAAGACAAAACTAAAATTTAGACTGAAACCCACCCACAACCCCAGATAATGAATCTCTGGGGTTCCTTCCCAAATTATGGGTCGGGACCCACAGTAGGTTTGTGAAAGGGTCTGAGGTGGGTTGTGAGATGACCCATGAATAAAATAACTTACTGAATGTAATTTGAATGTAATACACTTTCCACTGATATTCACACCAGTCATATTAAACACTGCACCTGTTACATACAATGCACTTAGTTACAGTAGTAGTAGTAGTAGTAGGACATGCAGTTGTTTTAGACATATTAAAGCTTTAATTACATATTTGAACATACAGTAGGTTAGGCCACATTTTAAATAAGTGGAGGAGTAGAGGTCGGGGAACCAGATGTCCTGCATTTTGATTTGTCTGCTATTATCATAACCCCCCCATTCAGCTTTTTGCTTCAGCTTTCTCTTGCTTTGCCATTTTGAATGTTCCTTTCCCATCCTGCAATGTCCCCCAAAATCATGTGGCTTCTCCTGCATGATTTTGATCACCCGAGGTGGGGGGTCGCAGAAAAGGTATTCGGTCATGAAGTGGCTCGATGGGACTCAATGTTGGGGACCTTGCTGCTGGAGGTCTCCCGGCCTGAAGCCTGCAGAGATGGCGTGCTGTGCATCAGCCGCTTGGTATGCGAGGGAGGTCAGGCCCGCTGCCAATACGCAGTGGAAGCTCGGGTGCACAAACCACTGTTCCCTCGACAACGGCATTGGCAAACCACGCTCGATGGCTGTCTCCAGGCCTCTCTCTTCATCTCAGTGCGGAGAGAGAGAGCATTCGGACTGAAACAACCCCCCCCTCTGTAACACATAACCAGCTGAGAGCTTTGCGATGATATATTTCTTTTTTTTCCCTCCTTCTTCTTCTTCTTCTTCTTCTTCTGCAGAAGAAAGCTCTTTGGAAAGAAGTAATCGATATGGGGCTATTCACTGCTCTGACAGAGCCATTTTGAGCGGCGCTTGAACAGAAGAAACGTGGCTACCGCGCTCTACACCCCCGACTCTGTCATTCTCCAGCAGCAATGCATTAAAGTCTCATCATTGCCCGTCCTCAGACAGAACGAAGCTGTAGTCTGTGGTGATGAGCACAACTCAACTGACTGATGTGGGACTGTAATGTCGCTCTCTGTGATAAGTACAGAAGCAGTGGACACAGTTCAGCGGTGGGCAAACTCAAAACTGGAGAGCCAGTTCCTGGCTCTTGGTTTTGGAGTTACCATGTCTGTACACCTGGTATGAAGCAGGTGAAGAGAGACGTCCAGTCCAATCACGTCTTTAATGAAACAATTCAAATATGAGTTAGAACTGCTAATCCAAGAGAACCCTCGTAGCTAATCCAGGAGAACTGTCGTTACCCCTTGGGGTTCTGAATTGTACCTTTAGCCAGAAGAACATAATTTTACCCTTAAAAAAGAATGTTGCTTGCAGTACAAGCCTCATTTTCATTCCAACTCTGGCTGCAGTGGGCAACCTGCACTCCGGGCAAGTGCCTTTACCGATTGTGCCTCCAGGGGGGCCCTTCTGTGTACCATTGAAGGTACCATGAACGCATTTGTACCATGAGGAACAGACATGCAGTGACAAAGCACCCTGCCAAACAACTTCTCACCGTTTAATTATAATGGCATGTGCAGAGCATGTCCAACCCAATCTTTATATCCCATACCCACACAGATTGGGTTTACATATCATTCAGCACACAATGGTGATTTATTTGTGGGGGTTTTTCTGTGTTCATGGATATTAGTGAAATAGCACCTATTACGCAGTGTTTTATTTTGTACAGTATATCTTTCACACAGACGGACATGAGTGGGTGTATGACGTTGTTCTTGTGTTATGAAACAATCCTTTTTGTATGCCACAGAGGAAGCTTGTGCTGAAAGGGCATCATGGATGGATAGATTTAGATTGCAAAATATCAAATGAATATTCCGTTTATACCATTGGAAGTACAGAGAACCCCATCGTGTTTCAAAAAGAAATGTCATGCTGGGTAATATACCCATTCTCAAGTCTCCTGTGAAGAACTACAATGAATATTTACAATTCATGAATATGCAGATTATGACATGTTTCACCATACATCCTGACTCTGACAGGACAAGAATAAAAACTACCTTGAGATTTTTCAATAAACAGTCTCAGAACCACTTTTAACGTGTTTCAAATAGCATGAGCAGGAACCCATTCAGTTTGAGGTTTAAGGGTGTATCAGAAACGCTGTGTTCAACACTGCAGGAAGTGCAGGTAACTGCCAAATTAAAGGAAACACTTGAGTATATGAAGGGATCTGCCAGCTCTGTTATGGTGAGGGGTGCATTTTCCTGGTATGGTTTAGATCAATTCAACCCCTTGGAGGGCAAGGTAAATGCCAATAAATACAAAGCCATTCTGAGTGATCACCTTCATCCTATGGTGAAGCATTTCTACCCCAATCCACAGGGCACGAATGGTCACTGAATGGTTTTATGAGCAGAAAATAATGTAAACCATATGTCATGGCCATCTCAGTTACCAGATCTC